>OX451735.1:1206898890-1207323890 GCA_948472305.1 Vicia faba
CGTTGTTGTTGTTATTGTTGTTATTGTTATTGTTGTTGTTTATTTGACGTTGTTGTTGTTGTGGTTTATTTGACATTGTTGTTGTTGTTGTTGTTTATTTGACGTTGTTGTTGTTGTTGTTGTTGTTGTTTGTTTGACGTTGTTGTTGTTGTTGTTGTTTATTTGACGTTGTTGTTGTTGTTGTTGACGTTGTTGTTGTTGATGTTGTTGTTGTTATTGTTTATTTGACGTATTTGTTGTTGTATATTTGACGTTGTTGTTGTTTATTTGACGTTGTTGTTGTTGTTGTTATTGTTGTTATTGTTGTTGTTGTTGTTTATTTGACGTTGTTGTTATTGTTGTTGTTTATTTGACGTTGTTGTTGTTTATTTGACGTTGTTGTTGTTGTTGTTGTGGTTTGTTTGACGTTGTTGTTGTTGTTGTTGTTGTTGTTTATTTGACGTTGTTGTTATTGTTGTTGTTTATTTGACGTTGTTGTTGTTGTTGTTGTTGTTTATTTGACGTTGTTGTTATTGTTGTTGTTTATTTGACGTTGTTGTTATTGTTGTTGATGTTGTTGTTTTTTATTTGACGTTGTTGTTGTTCATTTGACGTTGTTGTTATTGTTGTTTATTTGACGTTGTTGTTGTTGTTTATTTGACGTTGTTGTTGTTGTTTATTTGACATTGTTGTTGTTGTTGTTGTTGTTGTTGTTTATTTGACGTTGTTGTTGTTTATTTGACGTTGTTGTTGTTGACGTTGTTGTTGTTGTTATTGTTTATTTGACGTTGTTGTTGTTGTTGTTGTTGTTTATTTGACGTAGTTGTTGTTGACGTATTTGTTGTTGTTGTTTATTTGACGTTTTTGTTGTTGTTGATGTTGTTGTTGTTTTTGTTGTTTATTTGATGTGGTTGTTGTTGTTTATTTGACGTTGTTGTTGTTGCTGTTGTTTATTTGACGTTGTTGTTATTGTTGTTGTTATTGTTGTTTTTGTTGTTGTTTATTTGACGTTTTTCTTGTTGTTGTTGTTTATTTGACGTTGTTGTTGTTGTTGTTTATTTGGCGTTGTTGTTGTTATTTATTTAACGTTGTTGTTGTTGTTTATTTGACATTGTTGTTATTGATGTTGTGGTTTATTTGACGTTGTTGTTGTTGTTGTTTATGTGACGTTTTTGTTGTTGACGTTGTTGTTGTTGTTGTATATTTGACGTTGTTGTTGTTGTTGTTTATTTGACGTTGTTGTTGTTGACGTTGTTGTTGTTATTGTTGTTGTTGTTGTTATTTTTTATTTGACGTTGTTGTTGTTGTTGTTCATTTGACGTTGTTGTTGTTGTTTATTTGACGTTGTTGTTGTTGTTGTTGTTTATTTGACGTTGTTGTTGTTGTTTATTATTTGACGTTGTTGTTGTTGTTGTTGTTGTTTGTTTGACGTTGTTGTTGTTGTTGTTTATTTGACGTTGTTGTTGTTGTTGACGTTGTTGTTGTTGATGTTGTTGTTGTTATTGTTTATTTGACGTATTTGTTGTTGTATATTTGACGTTGTTGTTGTTTATTTGACGTTGTTGTTGTTATTGTTGTTATTGTTGTTATTGTTGTTGTTGTTGTTTATTTGACGTTGTTGTTGTTGTTGTTGTTGTTTATTTGACATTGTTGTTGTTGTTGTTGTTTATTTGACGTTGTTGTTATTGTTGTTGTTTATTTGACGTTGTTGTTGTTGTTGTTGTTGTTGTTTATTTGACGTTGTTGTTGTTCATTTGACGTTGTTGTTATTGTTGTTTATTTGACGTTGTTGTTGTTGTTGTTTATTTGACGTTGTTGTTGTTGTTTATTTGACATTGTTGTTGTTGTTGTTGTTGTTTATTTGACGTTGTTGTTGTTGACGTTGTTGTTGTTGCTGTTGTTTATTTGACGTTGTTGTTATTGTTGTTGTTATTGTTGTTTTTGTTGTTGTTTATTTGACGTTGTTCTTGTTGTTGTTGTCTATTTGACGTTGTTGTTGTTGTTGTTGTTGTTGTTTATTTGACGTTGTTGTTGTTGACGTTGTTGTTGTTATTGTTTATTTGACGTATTTGTTGTTGTATATTTGACGTTGTTGTTGTTTATTTGACGTTGTTGTTGTTGTTGTTTATTTGACGTTGTTGTTGTTGACGTTGTTGTTGTTGTTATTGTTGTTTTTTGTTGTTGTTTATTTGACGTTGTTATTGTTGTTGTTGTTGTTTATTTGACGATGTTGTTGTTGTTGTTGTTTAGTTGACGTTGCTGTTGTTGTTTATTTGACGTTGTTGTTGTTGTGGTTTATTTGACGTTGTTGTGGTTGTTGTTCATCTGACGTTGTTGTTGTTGTGTATTTGACGTTATTGTTGTTGTTGACGTTGTTGTTGTTGTTGTTATTTATTTGACGCTATTGTTGTTGTTGTTGTTGTTTATTTGACGTTGTTGTTGTTTTTATTTGTTTGACGTTGTTGTTGTTTATTTGACGTTGTTGTTGTTATTTATTTGACGTTGTTGTTGTTGTTTATTTGACATTGTTGTTGTTATTTATTTGACGTTGTTGTTGTTGTTGTTGTTGTTTATTTGACATTGTTGTTGTTGTTGTTGTTGTTTTTTTTACGATGTTGTTGTTGTTGTTCATTTGACGTTGTTGTTGTTGTTTATTTGACGTTGTTGTTGTTGTTGTTTATTTGACGTTGTTGTTGTTGTTGTTTATTTGACGTTGTTGTTGTTATTTATTTGACGTTGTTGTTGTTGTTATTGTTGTTGTTGTTGTTGTTGTTTATTTGACGTTGTTATTGTTGTTGTTGTTGTTTATTTGACGATGTTGTTGTTGTTGTTGTTGTTGTTGTTTATTTGACGTTGTTGTTGTTGTTGTTTATTTGACGTTGTTGTTGTTGTAGTTTATTTGACGTTGTTGTTGTTGTTGTTCATCTGACGTTGTTGTTGTTGTTTATTTAACGTTATTGTTATTGTTAACGTTGTTGTTGTTGTTGTTATTTATTTGACGTTATTGTTGTTGTTGTTGTTGTTGTTGTTTATTTGACGTTGTTGTTGTTGTTGTTGTTGTTTATTTGACGTTGTTGTTGTTGTTGCTGTTTAATTGACATTGTTGTTGTTGTTTATTTGACGTTGTTGTTGTTTATTTGACGTTGTTGTTGTTTATTTGACGTTGTTGTTGTTTATTTGACGTTGTTGTTGTTGACGTTGTTGTTGTTATTATTTATTTTGACGTATTTGTTGTTGTATATTTGACGTTGTTGTTGTTTATTTGACGTTGTTGTTATTGTTGTTGTTGTTGTTTATTTGACGTTGTTGTTGTTGTTTATTTGACATTGTTGTTGTTATTTATTTGACGTTGTTGTTGTTGTTTATTTGACGTTGTTGTTGTTGTTGTTTATTTGAGGTTGTTGTTGTTATTTATTTGACGTTGTTGTTGTTTATTTGACATTGTTGTTGTTGTTGTTGTATATTTGACGTTGTTGTTGTTGTTGTTTATTTGACGTTGTTGTTGTTGACGTTGTTGTTGTTATTGTTGTTGTTGTTGTTTTTTATTTGACGTTGTTGTTGTTGTTGTTCATTTGACGTTGTTGTTGTTGTTGTTTATTTGACGTTGTTGTTTATTTGACGTTGTTGTTTATTTGACGTTGTTGTTGTTGTTGTTGTTGTTTGTTTGACGTTGTTGTTGTTGTTGTTGTTTATTTGACGTTGTTGTTGTTGTTGTTGTTGACGTTGTTGTTGTTGATGTTGTTGTTGTTATTGTTTATTTGACGTATTTGTTGTTGTATATTTGACGTTGTTGTTGTTTATTTGACGTTGTTGTTGTTGTTGTTATTGTTGTTATTGTTGTTGTTGTTGTTTATTTGACGTTGTTGTTGTTGTTGTTGTTGTTTATTTGACGTTGTTGTTGTTGTTTATTTGTCGTTGTTGTTGTTGTTGTTTATTTGACGTTGTTGTTGTTGTTTTTGTTGTTTGTTTGACGTTGTTGTTGTTGTTGTTGTTGTTTATTTGACGTTGTTGTTATTGTTGTTGTTTATTTGACGTTGTTGTTGTTGTTATTGTTGTTGTTTATTTGACGTTGTTGTTATTGTTGTTGTTTATTTGACGTTGTTGTTGTTGTTGTTGTTGATGTTGTTGTTTTTTATTTGACGTTGTTGTTGTTCATTTGACGTTGTTGTTATTGTTGTTTATTTGACGTTGTTGTTGTTGTTGTTTATTTGATGTTGTTGTTGTTGTTTATTTGACATTGTTGTTGTTGTTGTTGTTGTTGTTTATTTGACGTTGTTGTTGTTGACGTTGTTGTTGTTGTTATTGTTTATTTGACGTCGTTGTTGTTGTTGTTGTTTATTTGACGTAGTTGTTGTTGACGTATTTGTTGTTGTTGTTTATTTGACGTTTTTGTTGTTGTTGATGTTGTTGTTGTTTTTGTTGTTTATTTGATGTGGTTGTTGTTGTTTATTTGACGTTGTTGTTGTTGCTGTTGTTTATTTGACGTTGTTGTTATTGTTGTTGTTATTGTTGTTGTTTATTTGACGTTGTTCTTGTTGTTGTTGTTTATTTGACGTTGTTGTTGTTGTTGTTGTTTATTTGGCGTTGTTGTTGTTATTTATTTGACGTTGTTGTTGTTGTTGTTGTTTATTTGACATTGTTGTTATTGATGTGGTTGTTGTTGTTTATTTGACGTTGTTGTTGTTGTTGTTTATGTGACGTTGTTGTTGTTGACGTTGTTGTTGTTGTATATTTGACGTTGTTGTTGTTGTTGTTTATTTGACGTTGTTGTTGTTGACGTTGTTGTAGTTATTGTTGTTGTTGTTGTTATTTTTTATTTGGCGTTGTTGTTGTTGTTGTTCATTTGACGTTGTTGTTGTTGTTTATTTGACGTTGTTGTTGTTGTTGTTTATTTGACGTTGTTGTTGTTGTTGTTGTTTATTTGACGTTGTTGTTGTTGTTGTTTGTTTGACGTTGTTGTTGTTATTTATTTGACGTTGTTGTTGTTGTTGTTGACGTTGTTGTTGTTGATGTTGTTGTTGTTATTGTTTATTTGACGTATTTGTTGTTGTATATTTGACGTTGTTGTTGTTTATTTGACGTTGTTGTTGTTATTGTTGTTGTTGTTTATTTGACGTTGTTGTTGTTGTTGTTTATTTGACATTGTTGTTGTTGTTGTTGTTTATTTGACGTTGTTGTTGAAGTTGTTTATTTGACGTTGTTGTTGTTGTTGTTGATTTTTTGACGTTGTTGTTGTTGTTGTTGTTGTTGTTTATTTGACGTTGTTGTTATTGTTGTTGTTTATTTGACGTTGTTGTTGTTGTTGTTGTTGTTGTTGTTGTTTATTTGACGTTGTTGTTATTGTTGTTGTTTATTTGACGTTGTTGTTGTTGTTGTTGTTGTTGTTGTTTATTTGACGTTGTTGTTGTTCATTTGACGTTGTTGTTATTGTTGTTTATTTGACGTTGTTGTTGTTGTTGTTTATTTGACGTTGTTGTTGTTGTTTATTTGACATTGTTGTTGTTGTTGTTGTTTATTTGACGTTGTTGTTGTTTATTTGACGTTGTTGTTGTTGACGTTGTTGTTGTTGCTGTTGTTTATTTGACGTTGTTGTTATTGTTGTTGTTATTGTTGTTTTTGTTGTTGTTTATTTGACGTTGTTCTTGTTGTTGTTGTCTATTTGACGTTGTTGTTGTTGTTGTTGTTGTTGTTGTTGTTTATTTGGCGTTGTTGTTGTTATTTATTTGACGTTGTTGTTGTTGTTGTTTATTTGACATTGTTGTTGTTGATGTTGTTGTTTATTTGACGTTGTTGTTGTTGTTGTTTATTTGACGTTGTTGTTATTGACGTTGTTGTTCTTGTTGTTGTTTATTTGACGTAGTTGTTGTTGTTGACGTTGTTGTTGTTGTTGTTTGTTTATTTGACGATTTTGTTGTTGTTGATGTTGTTATTGTTGTTGTTGTTGTTTATTTGACGTTGTTGTTGTTGTTTATTTGACGTTATTGTTGTTGTTGACGTTGTTGTTGTTGTTGTTGTTGTTATTTATTTGACGTTGTTGTTGTTGTTGTTTATTTGACGTTGTTGTTGTTGTTTATTTGACGTTATTTTTGTTGTTGTTTATTTGACGGTGTTGTTGTTGTTGGTTATTTGACGTTGTTGTTGTTGTTGTTGTTGTTGTTTATTTGACGTTGTTGTTGTTGTTGACGTTGTTGTTGTTGTTGTTATTTATTTGACGTTGTTGTTGTTTATTTGACGTTATTGTTGTTGATGTTGTTGTTGTTGTTATTGTTTATTTGACGTTGTTGTTGTTGTTGTTTATTTGACGTAGTCGTTGTTGACGTTGTTGTTGTTGTTGTTATTGTTTATTTGACGTTTTTGTTGTTGTTGATGTTGTTGTTGTTTTTGTTGTTGTTTATTTGATGTGGTTGTTGTTGTTTATTTGACGTTGTTGTTGTTGTTTATTTGACGTTGTTGTCATTATTATTGTTATTGTTGTTTTTGTTGTTGTTTATTTGACATTGTTCTTGTTGTTGTTGTTTATTTGACGTTGTTGTTGTTGTTGTTTATTTGACGTTGTTGTTGTTATTTATTTGATGTTGTTGTTGTTGTTGTTGTTGTTTATTTGACATTGTTGTTGTTGTTGTTGTTGTTTATTTGACGTTGTTGTTGTTTATTTGACGTTGTTATTGTTGACGTTGTTGTTGTTGTTATTGTTTATTTGACGTCGTTGTTGTTGTTGTTGTTTATTTGACGTAGTTGTTGTTGACGTATTTGTTGTTGTTGTTTATTTGACGTTTTTGTTGTTGTTGATGTTGTTGTTGTTTTTGTTGTTTATTTGATGTGGTTGTGGTTGTTTATTTGACGTTGTTGTTGTTGCTGTTGTTTATTTGACGTTGTTGTTATTGTTGTTGTTATTGTTGTTTTTGTTGTTGTTTATTTGACGTTGTTCTTGTTGTTGTTGTTTATTTGACGTTGTTGTTGTTGTTGTTGTTTATTTGGCGTTGTTGTTGTTATTTATTTGACGTTCTTGTTGTTGTTGTTGTTTATTTGACATTGTTGTTATTGATGTTGTGGTTTATTTGACGTTGTTGTTGTTGTTGTTTATGTGACGTTGTTGTTGTTGACGTTGTTGTTGTTGTTGTATATTTGACGTTGTTGTTGTTGTTGTTTATTTGACGTTGTTGTTGTTGACGTTGTTGTTGTTATTGTTGTTGTTGTTGTTATTTTTTATTTGACGTTGTTGTTGTTGTTGTTCATTTGACGTTGTTGTTGTTGTTTATTTGACGTTGTTGTTGTTGTTGTTGTTGTTTATTTGACGTTGTTGTTGTTGTTGTTGTTTATTTGACGTTGTTGTTGTTGTTGTTGTTTGTTTGACGTTGTTGTTGTTGTTTATTTGACGTTGTTGTTGTTGTTGTTGACGTTGTTGTTGTTGATGTTGTTGTTGTTATTGTTTATTTGACGTATTTGTTGTTGTATATTTGACGTTGTTGTTGTTTATTTGACGTTGTTGTTGTTGTTGTTATTGTTGTTATTGTTGTTATTGTTGTTGTTGTTGTTTATTTGACGTTGTTGTTGTTGTTGTTTATTTGACATTGTTGTTGTTGTTGTTGTTTATTTGACATTGTTGTTGTTGTTGTTTATTTGACGTTGTTGTTGTTGTTGTTGTTAATTTTTTGACGTTGTTGTTGTTGTTGTTTATTTGACGTTGTTGTTGTTGTTGTTGTTTGTTTGACGTTGTTGTTGTTATTTATTTGACGTTGTTGTTGTTGTTGTTGACGTTGTTGTTGTTGATGTTGTTGTTTTTATTGTTTATTTGACGTATTTGTTGTTGTATATTTGACGTTGTTGTTGTTTATTTGACGTTGTTGTTGTTGTTGTTATTGTTGTTATTGTTGTTATTGTTGTTGTTGTTGTTTATTTGACGTTGTTGTTGTTGTTGTTTATTTGACATTGTTGTTGTTGTTGTTGTTTATTTGACATTGTTGTTGTTGTTGTTTATTTGACGTTGTTGTTGTTGTTGTTGTTGATTTTTTGACGTTGTTGTTGTTGTTGTTGTTTATTTGACGTTGTTGTTGTTGTTGTTTGTTTGACGTTGTTGTTGTTATTTATTTGACGTTGTTGTTGTTGTTGTTGACGTTGTTGTTGTTGATGTTGTTGTTGTTATTGTTTATTTGACGTATTTGTTGTTGTATATTTGACGTTGTTGTTGTTTATTTGACGTTGTTGTTGTTGTTGTTATTGTTGTTGTTGTTTATTTGACGTTGTTGTTGTTGTTGTTTATTTGACATTGTTGTTGTTGTTGTTGTTTATTTGACGTTGTTATTGTTGTTGTTGTTTATTTGACGTTGTTGTTGTTGTTGTTGATTTTTTGACGTTGTTGTTGTTGTTGTTGTTGTTGTTGTTTATTTGACGTTGTTGTTATTGTTGTTGTTTATTTGACGTTGTTGTTGTTGTTGTTGTTGTTGTTGTTGTTGTTTATTTGACGTTGTTGTTATTGTTGTTGTTTATTTGACGTTGTTGTTGTTGTTGTTGTTGTTGTTGTTGTTTATTTGACGTTGTTGTTGTTCATTTGACGTTGTTGTTATTGTTGTTTATTTGACGTTGTTGTTGTTGTTGTTTATTTGACGTTGTTGTTGTTGTTTATTTGACATTGTTGTTGTTGTTGTTGTTTATTTGACGTTGTTGTTTATTTGACGTTGTTGTTGTTGACGTTGTTGTTGTTGCTGTTGTTTATTTGACGTTGTTGTTATTGTTGTTGTTATTGTTGTTTTTGTTGTTGTTTATTTGACGTTGTTCTTGTTGTTGTTGTCTATTTGACGTTGTTGTTGTTGTTGTTGTTGTTGTTGTTGTTGTTGTTTATTTGGCGTTGTTGTTGTTATTTATTTGACGTTGTTGTTGTTGTTGTTTATTTGACATTGTTGTTGTTGATGTTGTTGTTTATTTGACGTTGTTGTTGTTGTTGTTTATTTGACGTTGTTGTTGTTGACGTTGTTGTTCTTGTTGTTGTTTATTTGACGTAGTTGTTGTTGTTGACGTTGTTGTTGTTGTTGTTTGTTTATTTGACGATTTTGTTGTTGTTGATGTTGTTATTGTTGTTGTTGTTGTTTATTTGACGTTGTTGTTGTTGTTTATTTGACGTTATTGTTGTTGTTGACGTTGTTGTTGTTGTTGTTGTTGTTCTTATTTATTTGACGTTGTTGTTGTTGTTGTTTATTTGACGTTGTTGTTGTTGTTTATTTGACGTTATTTTTGTTGTTGTTTATTTGACGGTGTTGTTGTTGTTTATTTGACGTTATTTTTGTTGTTGTTTATTTGACGGTGTTGTTGTTGTTGGTTATTTGACGTTGTTGTTGTTGTTGTTGTTTATTTGACGTTGTTGTTGTTGTTGACGTTGTTGTTGTTGTTGTTATTTATTTGACGTTGTTGTTGTTTATTTGACGTTATTGTTGTTGATGCGGTTGTTGTTGTTATTGTTTATTTGACGTTGTTGTTGTTGTTGTTTATTTGACGTTGTTGTTGTTGTTGTTTATTTGACGTAGTCGTTGTTGACGTTGTTGTTGTTGTTGTTGTTTATTTGACGTTTTTGTTGTTGTTGATGTTGTTGTTGTTTTTGTTGTTGTTTATTTGATGTGGTTGTTGTTGTTTATTTGACGTTGTTGTTGTTGTTTATTTGACGTTGTTGTCATTATTGTTGTTATTGTTGTTTTTGTTGTTGTTTATTTGACATTGTTCTTGTTGTTGTTGTTTATTTGACGTTGTTGTTGTTGTTGTTTATTTGACGTTGTTGTTGTTATTTATTTGATGTTGTTGTTGTTGTTGTTGTTGTTTATTTGACATTGTTGTTGTTGTTGTTGTTGTCGTTTATTTGACGTTGTTGTTGTTTATTTGACGTTGTTATTGTTGACGTTGTTGTTGTTATTGTTTATTTGACGTCGTTGTTGTTGTTGTTGTTTATTTGACGTAGTTGTTGTTGACGTATTTGTTGTTGTTGTTTATTTGACGTTTTTGTTGTTGTTGATGTTGTTGTTGTTTTTGTTGTTTATTTGATGTGGTTGTTGTTGTTTATTTGACGTTGTTGTTGTTGCTGTTGTTTATTTGACGTTGTTGTTATTGTTGTTGTTATTGTTGTTTTTGTTTTTGTTTATTTGACGTTGTTCTTGTTGTTGTTGTTTATTTGACGTTGTTGTTGTTGTTGTTGTTTATTTGGCGTTGTTGTTGTTATTTATTTGACGTTCTTGTTGTTGTTGTTGTTTATTTGACATTGTTGTTATTGATGTTGTGGTTTATTTGACGTTGTTGTTGTTGTTGTTTATGTGACGTTGTTGTTGTTGACGTTGTTGTTGTTGTTGTATATTTGACGTTGTTGTTGTTGTTGTTTATTTGACGTTGTTGTTGTTATTGTTGTTGTTGTTGTTATTTTTTATTTGACGTTGTTGTTGTTGTTGTTCATTTGACGTTGTTGTTGTTGTTTATTTGACGTTGTTGTTGTTGTTGTTGTTTATTTGACGTTGTTGTTGTTGTTGTTGTTTGTTTGACGTTGTTGTTGTTGTTTATTTGACGTTGTTGTTGTTGTTGACGTTGTTGTTGTTGATGTTGTTGTTGTTATTGTTTATTTAACGTATTTGTTGTTGTATATTTGACGTTGTTGTTGTTTATTTGACGTTGTTGTTGTTGTTGTTATTGTTGTTATTGTTGTTGTTGTTGTTTATTTGACGTTGTTGTTGTTGTTGTTTATTTGACATTGTTGTTGTTGTTGTTGTTTATTTGACATTGTTGTTGTTGTTGTTTATTTGACGTTGTTGTTGTTGTTGTTGTTGATTTTTTGACGTTGTTGTTGTTGTTGTTGTTGTTGTTGTTGTTTATTTGACGTTGTTGTTATTGTTGTTGTTTATTTGACGTTGTTGTTGTTGTTGTTGTTGTTGTTGTTGTTTATTTGACGTTGTTGTTATTGTTGTTGTTTATTTGACGTTGTTGTTGTTGTTGTTGTTGTTGTTGTTTATTTGACGTTGTTGTTGTTCATTTGACGTTGTTGTTATTGTTGTTTATTTGACGTTGTTGTTGTTGTTGTTTATTTGACGTTGTTGTTGTTGTTTATTTGACATTGTTGTTGTTGTTGTTGTTTATTTGACGTTGTTGTTGTTTATTTGACGTTGTTGTTGTTGACGTTGTTGTTGTTGCTGTTGTTTATTTGACGTTGTTGTTATTGTTGTTGTTATTGTTGTTTTTGTTGTTGTTTATTTGACGTTGTTCTTGTTGTTGTTGTCTATTTGACGTTTTTGTTGTTGTTGTTGTTGTTGTTGTTTATTTGGCGTTGTTGTTGTTATTTATTTGACGTTGTTGTTGTTGTTGTTTATTTGACATTGTTGTTGTTGATGTTGTTGTTTATTTGACGTTGTTGTTGTTGTTGTTTATTTGACGTTGTTGTTGTTGACGTTGTTGTTCTTGTTGTTGTTTATTTGACGTAGTTGTTGTTGTTGACGTTGTTGTTGTTGTTGTTTGTTTATTTGACGATTTTGTTGTTGTTGATGTTGTTATTGTTGTTGTTGTTGTTTATTTGACGTTGTTGTTGTTGTTGTTTATTTGACGTTATTGTTGTTGTTGACGTTGTTGTTGTTGTTGTTGTTGTTATTTATTTGACGTTGTTGTTGTTGTTGTTTATTTAACGTTGTTGTTGTTGTTTATTTGACGTTATTTTTGTTGTTGTTTATTGGACGGTGTTGTTGTTGTTTATTTGACGTTATTTTTGTTGTTGTTTATTTGACGGTGTTGTTGTTGTTGTTTATTTGACGTTGTTGTTGTTGTTGTTGTTGTTTATTTGACGTTGTTGTTGTTGTTGACGTTGTTGTTGTTGTTATTTATTTGACGTTGTTGTTGTTTATTTGACGTTATTGTTGTTGATGTTGTTGTTGTTGTTATTGTTTATTTGACGTTGTTGTTGTTGTTGTTTATTTGACGTAGTCGTTGTTGACGTTGTTGTTGTTGTTGTTGTTTATTTGACGTTTTTGTTGTTGTTGATGTTGTTGTTGTTTTTGTTGTTGTTTATTTGATGTGGTTGTTGTTGTTTATTTGACGTTGTTGTTGTTGTTGTTTATTTGACGTTGTTGTCATTATTGTTGTTATTGTTGTTTTTGTTGTTGTTTATTTGACATTGTTCTTGTTGTTGTTGTTTATTTGACGTTGTTGTTGTTGTTGTTTATTTGACGTTGTTGTTGTTATTTATTTGATGTTGTTGTTGTTGTTGTTGTTTATTTGACATTGTTGTTGTTGTTGTTGTTGTTTATTTGACGTTGTTGTTGTTTATTTGACGTTGTTGTTGTTGACGTTGTTGTTGTTGTTATTGTTTATTTGACGTCGTTGTTGTTGTTGTTGTTTATTTGACGTAGTTGTTGTTGACGTATTTGTTGTTGTTGTTTATTTGACGTTTTTGTTGTTGTTGATGTTGTTGTTGTTTTTGTTGTTTATTTGATGTGGTTGTTGTTGTTTATTTGACGTTGTTGTTGTTGTTGTTGTTTATTTGACGTTGTTGTTATTGTTGTTGTTATTGTTGTTTTTGTTGTTGTTTATTTGACGTTGTTCTTGTTGTTGTTGTTTATTTGACGTTGTTGTTGTTGTTGTTGTTTATTTGGCGTTGTTGTTGTTATTTATTTGACGTTGTTGTTGTTGTTGTTGTTTATTTGACATTGTTGTTATTGATGTTGTGGTTTATTTGACGTTGTTGTTGTTGTTGTTTATGTGACGTTGTTGTTGTTGACGTTGTTGTTGTTGTTGTATATTTGACGTTGTTGTTGTTGTTGTTGTTTATTTGACGTTGTTGTTGTTGACGTTGTTGTTGTTATTGTTGTTGTTGTTGTTATTTTTTATTTGACGTTGTTGTTGTTGTTGTTCATTTGACGTTGTTGTTGTTGTTTATTTGACGTTGTTGTTGTTGTTGTTTATTTGACGTTGTTGTTGTTGTTGTTGTTGTTTATTTGACGTTGTTGTTGTTGTTGTTTGTTTGACGTTGTTGTTGTTGTTTATTTGACGTTGTTGTTGTTGTTGTTGACGTTGTTGTTGTTGATGTTGTTGTTGTTATTGTTTATTTGACGTATTTGTTGTTGTATATTTGACGTTGTTGTTGTTTATTTGACGTTGTTGTTGTTGTTGTTATTGTTGTTATTGTTGTTATTGTTGTTGTTGTTGTTGTTTATTTGACGTTGTTGTTGTTGTTGTTTATTTGACATTGTTGTTGTTGTTGTTGTTTATTTGACATTGTTGTTGTTGTTGTTGTTTATTTGACATTGTTGTTGTTGTTGTTTATTTGACGTTGTTGTTGTTGTTGTTGATTTTTTGACGTTGTTGTTGTTGTTGTTGTTGTTGTTGTTGTTTATTTGACGTTGTTGTTATTGTTGTTGTTATTGTTGTTGTTTATTTGACGTTGTTGTTGTTGTTGTTGTTGTTGTTGTTGTTGTTGTTTATTTGACGTTGTTGTTATTGTTGTTGTTTATTTGACGTTGTTGTTGTTGTTGTTGTTGTTGTTTATTTGACGTTGTTGTTGTTCATTTGACGTTGTTGTTATTGTTGTTTATTTGACGTTGTTGTTGTTGTTGTTTATTTGACGTTGTTGTTGTTGTTTATTTGACATTGTTGTTGTTGTTGTTTATTTGACGTTGTTGTTGTTTATTTGACGTTGTTGTTGTTGGCGTTGTTGTTGTTGCTGTTGTTTATTTGACGTTGTTGTTATTGTTGTTGTTATTGTTGTTTTTGTTGTTGTTTATTTGACGTTGTTCTTGTTGTTGTTGTCTATTTGACGTTGTTGTTGTTGTTGTTGTTGTTGTTGTTTATTTGGCGCTGTTGTTGTTATTTATTTGACGTTGTTGTTGTTGTTGTTTATTTGACATTGTTGTTGTTGATGTTGTTGTTTATTTGACGTTGTTGTTGTTGTTGTTTATTTGACGTTGTTGTTGTTGACGTTGTTGTTCTTGTTGTTGTTTATTTGACGTAGTTGTTGTTGTTGACGTTGTTGTTGTTGTTGTTTGTTTATTTGACGATTTTGTTGTTGTTGATGTTGTTATTGTTGTTGTTGTTGTTTATTTGACGTTGTTGTTGTTGTTTATTTGACGTTATTGTTGTTGTTGACGTTGTTGTTGTTGTTGTTGTTGTTGTTATTTATTTGACGTTGTTGTTGTTGTTGTTTATTTGACGTTGTTGTTGTTGTTTATTTGACGTTATTTTTGTTGTTGTTTATTTGACGGTGTTGTTGTTGTTTATTTGACGTTATTTTTGTTGTTGTTTATTTGACGGTGTTGTTGTTGTTGTTGTTTATTTGACGTTGTTGTTGTTGTTGTTGTTTATTTGACGTTGTTGTTGTTGTTGACGTTGTTGTTGTTGTTGTTATTTATTTGACGTTGTTGTTGTTTATTTGACGTTATTGTTGTTGATGTTGTTGTTGTTGTTATTGTTTATTTGACGTTGTTGTTGTTGTTGTTTATTTGACGTAGTCGTTGTTGACGTTGTTGTTGTTGTTGTTTATTTGACGTTTTTGTTGTTGTTGATGTTGTTGTTGTTTTTGTTGTTGTTTATTTGATGTGGTTGTTGTTGTTTATTTGACGTTGTTGTTTTTGTTGTTTATTTGACGTTGTTGTCATTATTGTTGTTATTGTTGTTTTTGTTGTTGTTTATTTGACATTGTTCTTGTTGTTGTTGTTTATTTGACGTTGTTGTTGTTGTTGTTTATTTGATGTTGTTGTTGTTATTTATTTGACGTTGTTGTTGTTGTTGTTTATTTGACATTGTTGTTGTTGTTGTTGTTGTTTATTTGACGTTGTTGTTGTTTATTTGACGTTGTTGTTGTTGACGTTGTTGTTGTTGTTATTGTTTATTTGACGTTGTTGTTGTTGTTGTTTATTTGACGTAGTTGTTGTTGACGTATTTGTTGTTGTTGTTTATTTGACGTTTTTGTTGTTGTTGATGTTGTTGTTGTTTTTGTTGTTTATTTGATGTGGTTGTTGTTGTTTATTTGACGTTGTTGTTGTTGCTGTTGTTTATTTGACGTTGTTGTTATTGTTGTTGTTATTGTTGTTGTTATTGTTGTTTTTGTTGTTGTTTATTTGACGTTGTTCTTGTTGTTGTTGTTTATTTGACGTTGTTGTTGTTGTTGTTGTTTATTTGGCGTTGTTGTTGTTATTTATTTGACGTTGTTGTTGTTGTTGTTGTTTATTTGACATTGTTGTTATTGATGTTGTGGTTTATTTGACGTTGTTGTTGTTGTTGTTTATGTGACGTTGTTGTTGTTGACGTTGTTGTTGTTGTTGTATATTTGACGTTGTTGTTGTTGTTGTTTATTTGACGTTGTTGTTGTTGACGTTGTTGTTGTTATTGTTGTTGTTGTTATTTTTTATTTGACGTTGTTGTTGTTGTTGTTCATTTGACGTTGTTGTTGTTGTTTATTTGACGTTGTTGTTGTTGTTGTTGTTTATTTGACGTTGTTGTTGTTGTTGTTGTTTATTTGACGTTGTTGTTGTTGTTGTTGTTGTTGTTTGTTTGACGTTGTTGTTGTTGTTTATTTGACGTTGTTGTTGTTGTTGTTGACGTTGTTGTTGTTGATGTTGTTGTTGTTATTGTTTATTTGGCGTATTTGTTGTTGTATATTTGACGTTGTTGTTGTTTATTTGACGTTGTTGTTGTTGTTGTTATTATTGTTGTTGTTGTTGTTGTTGTTTATTTGACGTTGTTGTTGTTGTTGTTTATTTGACATTGTTGTTGTTGTTGTTGTTTATTTGACGTTGTTGTTGTTGTTGTTTATTTGACGTTGTTGTTATTGTTGTTGATTTTTTGACGTTGTTGTTGTTGTTGTTGTTGTTGTTTATTTGACGTTGTTGTTATTGTTGTTGTTTATTTGACGTTGTTGTTGTTGTTGTTGTTGTTGTTGTTGTTGTTTATTTGACGTTGTTGTTATTGTTGTTGTTATTGTTGTTGTTTATTTGACGTTGTTGTTGTTGTTGTTGTTGTTGTTGTTGTTGTTTATTTGACGTTGTTGTTATTGTTGTTGTTTATTTGACGTTGTTGTTGTTGTTGTTGTTGTTGTTTATTTGACGTTGTTGTTGTTCATTTGACGTTGTTGTTATTGTTGTTTATTTGACGTTGTTGTTGTTGTTGTTTATTTGACGTTGTTGTTGTTGTTTATTTGACATTGTTGTTGTTGTTGTTTATTTGACGTTGTTGTTGTTTATTTGACGTTGTTGTTGTTGGCGTTGTTGTTGTTGCTGTTGTTTATTTGACGTTGTTGTTATTGTTGTTGTTATTGTTGTTTTTGTTGTTGTTTATTTGACGTTGTTCTTGTTGTTGTTGTCTATTTGACGTTGTTGTTGTTGTTGTTGTTGTTGTTGTTTATTTGGCGCTGTTGTTGTTATTTATTTGACGTTGTTGTTGTTGTTGTTTATTTGACATTGTTGTTGTTGATGTTGTTGTTTATTTGACGTTGTTGTTGTTGTTGTTTATTTGACGTTGTTGTTGTTGACGTTGTTGTTCTTGTTGTTGTTTATTTGACGTAGTTGTTGTTGTTGACGTTGTTGTTGTTGTTGTTTGTTTATTTGACGATTTTGTTGTTGTTGATGTTGTTATTGTTGTTGTTGTTGTTTATTTGACGTTGTTGTTGTTGTTTATTTGACGTTATTGTTGTTGTTGACGTTGTTGTTGTTGTTGTTGTTGTTGTTATTTATTTGACGTTGTTGTTGTTGTTGTTTATTTGACGTTGTTGTTGTTGTTTATTTGACGTTATTTTTGTTGTTGTTTATTTGACGGTGTTGTTGTTGTTTATTTGACGTTATTTTTGTTGTTGTTTATTTGACGGTGTTGTTGTTGTTGTTGTTTATTTGACGTTGTTGTTGTTGTTGTTGTTTATTTGACGTTGTTGTTGTTGTTGACGTTGTTGTTGTTGTTGTTATTTATTTGACGTTGTTGTTGTTTATTTGACGTTATTGTTGTTGATGTTGTTGTTGTTGTTATTGTTTATTTGACGTTGTTGTTGTTGTTGTTTATTTGACGTAGTCGTTGTTGACGTTGTTGTTGTTGTTGTTGTTTATTTGACGTTTTTGTTGTTGTTGATGTTGTTGTTGTTTTTGTTGTTGTTTATTTGATGTGGTTGTTGTTGTTTATTTGACGTTGTTGTTTTTGTTGTTTATTTGACGTTGTTGTCATTATTGTTGTTATTGTTGTTTTTGTTGTTGTTTATTTGACATTGTTCTTGTTGTTGTTGTTTATTTGACGTTGTTGTTGTTGTTGTTTATTTGATGTTGTTGTTGTTATTTATTTGACGTTGTTGTTGTTGTTGTTTATTTGACATTGTTGTTGTTGTTGTTGTTGTTTATTTGACGTTGTTGTTGTTTATTTGACGTTGTTGTTGTTGACGTTGTTGTTGTTGTTATTGTTTATTTGACGTTGTTGTTGTTGTTGTTTATTTGACGTAGTTGTTGTTGACGTATTTGTTGTTGTTGTTTATTTGACGTTTTTGTTGTTGTTGATGTTGTTGTTGTTTTTGTTGTTTATTTGATGTGGTTGTTGTTGTTTATTTGACGTTGTTGTTGTTGCTGTTGTTTATTTGACGTTGTTGTTATTGTTGTTGTTATTGTTGTTGTTATTGTTGTTTTTGTTGTTGTTTATTTGACGTTGTTCTTGTTGTTGTTGTTTATTTGACGTTGTTGTTGTTGTTGTTGTTGTTTATTTGGCGTTGTTGTTGTTATTTATTTGACGTTGTTGTTGTTGTTGTTGTTTATTTGACATTGTTGTTATTGATGTTGTGGTTTATTTGACGTTGTTGTTGTTGTTGTTTATGTGACGTTGTTGTTGTTGACGTTGTTGTTGTTGTTGTATATTTGACGTTGTTGTTGTTGTTGTTTATTTGACGTTGTTGTTGTTGACGTTGTTGTTGTTATTGTTGTTGTTGTTATTTTTTATTTGACGTTGTTGTTGTTGTTGTTCATTTGACGTTGTTGTTGTTGTTTATTTGACGTTGTTGTTGTTGTTGTTGTTTATTTGACGTTGTTGTTGTTGTTGTTGTTTATTTGACGTTGTTGTTGTTGTTGTTGTTGTTGTTTGTTTGACGTTGTTGTTGTTGTTTATTTGACGTTGTTGTTGTTGTTGTTGACGTTGTTGTTGTTGATGTTGTTGTTGTTATTGTTTATTTGGCGTATTTGTTGTTGTATATTTGACGTTGTTGTTGTTTATTTGACGTTGTTGTTGTTGTTGTTATTATTGTTGTTGTTGTTGTTGTTGTTTATTTGACGTTGTTGTTGTTGTTGTTTATTTGACATTGTTGTTGTTGTTGTTGTTTATTTGACGTTGTTGTTGTTGTTGTTTATTTGACGTTGTTGTTATTGTTGTTGATTTTTTGACGTTGTTGTTGTTGTTGTTGTTGTTGTTTATTTGACGTTGTTGTTATTGTTGTTGTTTATTTGACGTTGTTGTTGTTGTTGTTATTGTTGTTGTTGTTGTTGTTTATTTGACGTTGTTGTTATTGTTGTTGTTTATTTGACGTTGTTGTTGTTGTTGTTGTTTATTTGACGTTGTTGTTGTTCATTTGACGTTGTTGTTATTGTTGTTTATTTGACGTTGTTGTTGTTGTTTATTTGATGTTGTTGTTGTTGTTTATTTGACATTGTTGTTGTTGTTGTTGTTTATTTGACGTTGTTGTTGTTTATTTGACGTTGTTGTTGTTGACGTTGTTGTTGTTGCTGTTGTTTATTTGACGTTGTTGTTATTGTTGTTGTTATTGTTGTTGTTATTGTTTATTTGACGTTGTTATTGTTGTTATTGTTGTTGTTGTTGTTTATTTGACGTTGTTGTTGTTGTTGTTGTTTATTTGGCGTTGTTGTTGTTATTTATTTGACGTTGTTGTTGTTGTTGTTTATTTGACATTGTTGTTGTTGATGTTGTTGTTTATTTGACGTTGTTGTTGTTGTTGTTTATTTGACGTTGTTGTTGTTGACGTTGTTGTTCTTGTTGTTGTTTATTTGACGTAGTTGTTGTTGTTGACGTTGTTGTTGTTGTTGTTTGTTTATTTGACGATTTTGTTGTTGTTGATGTTGTTATTGTTGTTGTTGTTGTTTATTTGACGTTGTTGTTGTTGTTTATTTGACGTTATTGTTGTTGTTGACGTTGTTGTTGTTGTTGTTGTTGTTATTTATTTGACATTGTTGTTGTTGTTGTTTATTTGACGTTATTTTTTTTGTTGTTTATTTGACGGTGTTGTTGTTGTTTATTTGACGTTATTTTTGTTGTTGTTTATTTGACGGTGTTGTTGTTGTTGTTGTTTATTTGACAATGTTGTTGTTGTTGTTGTTTATTTGACGTTGTTGTTGTTGTTGACGTTGTTGTTGTTGTTGTTATTTATTTGACGTTGTTGTTGTTTATTTGACGTTATTGTTGTTGATGTTGTTGTTGTTGTTATTGTTTATTTGACGTTGTTGTTGTTGTTGTTTATTTGACGTAGTCGTTGTTGACGTTGTTGTTGTTGTTGTTTATTTGACGTTGTTGTTGTTGTTGTTGTTGTTGTTGTTGTTTATTTGACGTTGTTGTTATTGTTGTTGTTTATTTGACGTTGTTGTTGTTGTTGTTGTTGTTTATTTGACGTTGTTGTTGTTCATTTGACGTTGTTGTTATTGTTGTTTATTTGACGTTGTTGTTGTTGTTTATTTGACGTTGTTGTTGTTGTTTATTTGACATTGTTGTTGTTGTTGTTGTTTATTTGACGTTGTTGTTGTTTATTTGACGTTGTTGTTGTTGACGTTGTTGTTGTTGCTGTTGTTTATTTGACGTTGTTGTTATTGTTGTTGTTATTATTGTTTTTGTTGTTGTTTATTTGACGTTGTTCTTGTTGTTGTTGTCTATTTGACGTTGTTGTTGTTGTTGTTGTTGTTGTTGTTTATTTGGCGTTGTTGTTGTTATTTATTTGACGTTGTTGTTGTTGTTGTTTATTTGACATTGTTGTTGTTGATGTTGTTGTTTATTTGACGTTGTTGTTGTTGTTGTTTATTTGACGTTGTTGTTGTTGACGTTGTTGTTCTTGTTGTTGTTTATTTGACGTAGTTGTTGTTGTTGACGTTGTTGTTGTTGTTGTTTGTTTATTTGACGATTTTGTTGTTGTTGATGTTGTTATTATTGTTGTTGTTGTTTATTTGACGTTGTTGTTGTTGTTTATTTGACGTTATTGTTGTTGTTGACGTTGTTGTTGTTGTTGTTGTTATTTATTTGACATTGTTGTTGTTGTTGTTTATTTGACGTTATTTTTTTTGTTGTTTATTTGACGGTGTTGTTGTTGTTTATTTGACGTTATTTTTGTTGTTGTTTATTTGACGGTGTTGTTGTTGTTGTTGTTTATTTGACAATGTTGTTGTTGTTGTTGTTTATTTGACGTTGTTGTTGTTGTTGACGTTGTTGTTGTTGTTGTTATTTATTTGACGTTGTTGTTATTTATTTGACGTTATTGTTGTTGATGTTGTTGTTGTTGTTATTGTTTATTTGACGTTGTTGTTGTTGTTGTTTATTTGACGTAGTCGTTGTTGACGTTGTTGTTGTTGTTGTTTATTTGACGTTTTTGTTGTTGTTGATGTTCTTGTTGTTTTTGTTGTAGTTTATTTGATGTGGTTGTTGTTGTTTATTTGACGTTGTTGTTGTTGTTTATTTGATGTTGTTGTCATTATTGTTGTTATTGTTGTTTTTGTTGTTGTTTATTTGACATTGTTCTTGTTGTTGTTGTTTATTTGACGTTGTTGTTGTTGTTGTTTATTTGACGTTGTTGTTGTTATTTATTTGACGTTGTTGTTGTTGTTGTTGTTGTTTATTTGACATTGTTGTTTTTGTTGTTATTTATTTGACGTTGTTGTTATTGTTGTTTATTTGTCGTTGTTGTTGACGTTGTTGTTATTGTTGTTGTTTATTTGACGTAGTTGTTGTTGTTGATGTTGTTGTTGTTTATTTGACGTTGTTGTTGTTGTTTATTTGACGTTGTTGTTATTGTTGTTTTTTGATGTTGTTGTTGTTTATTTGACGTTGTTGTTGTTGACGGTGTTGTTGTTATTGTATATTTGACGTATTTGTTGTTGTATATTTGACGTTGTTGTTGTTTATTTGACGTTGTTGTTGTTGTTGTTTATTTGACGTTGTTGTTGTTGACGTTGTTGTTGTTGTTATTGTTGTTGTTGTTGTTGTTTATTTGACGTTGTTATTGTTGTTGTTGTTGTTTATTTGACGATGTTGTTGTTGTTTTTGTTGTTTATTTGATGTTGTTGTTGTTGTTGTTTATTTGGCATTGTTGTTGTTATTTATTTGACGTTGTTGTTGTTGTTGTTGTTTATTTGACATTGTTGTTATTGATGTTGTGGTTTATTTGACGTTGTTGTTGTTGTTGTTTATGTGACGTTGTTGTTGTTGACGTTGTTGTTGTTGTTGTATATTTGACGTTGTTGTTGTTGTTGTTTATTTGACGTTGTTGTTGTTGACGTTGTTGTTGTTATTGTTGTTGTTGTTATTTTTTATTTGACGTTGTTGTTGTTGTTGTTCATTTGACGTTGTTGTTGTTGTTTATTTGACGTTGTTGTTGTTGTTGTTGTTTATTTGACGTTGTTGTTGTTGTTGTTGTTGTTGTTGTTTATTTGGCGTTGTTGTTGTTATTTATTTGACGTTGTTGTTGTTGTTGTTTATTTGACATTGTTGTTGTTGATGTTGTTGTTTATTTGACGTTGTTGTTGTTGTTGTTTATTTGACGTTGTTGTTGTTGACGTTGTTGTTCTTGTTGTTGTTTATTTGACGTAGTTGTTGTTGTTGACGTTGTTGTTGTTGTTGTTTGTTTATTTGACGATTTTGTTGTTGTTGATGTTGTTATTGTTGTTGTTGTTGTTTATTTGACGTTGTTGTTGTTGTTTATTTGACGTTATTGTTGTTGTTGACGTTGTTGTTGTTGTTGTTGTTATTTATTTGATATTGTTGTTGTTGTTGTTTATTTGACGTTATTTTTTTTGTTGTTTATTTGACGGTGTTGTTGTTGTTTATTTGACGTTATTTTTGTTGTTGTTTATTTGACGGTGTTGTTGTTGTTGTTGTTTATTTGACAATGTTGTTGTTGTTGTTGTTTATTTGACGTTGTTGTTGTTGTTGACGTTGTTGTTGTTGTTGTTATTTATTTGACGTTGTTGTTGTTTATTTGACGTTATTGTTGTTGATGTTGTTGTTGTTGTTATTGTTTATTTGACGTTGTTGTTGTTGTTGTTTATTTGACGTAGTCGTTGTTGACGTTGTTGTTGTTGTTGTTTATTTGACGTTTTTGTTGTTGTTGATGTTCTTGTTGTTTTTGTTGTTGTTTATTTGATGTGGTTGTTGTTGTTTATTTGACGTTGTTGTTGTTGTTTATTTGACGTTGTTGTCATTATTGTTGTTATTGTTGTTTTTGTTGTTGTTTATTTGACATTGTTCTTGTTGTTGTTGTTTATTTGACGTTGTTGTTGTTGTTGTTTATTTGACGTTGTTGTTGTTATTTATTTGACGTTGTTGTTGTTGTTGTTGTTGTTTATTTGACATTGTTGTTTTTGTTGTTATTTATTTGACGTTGTTGTTATTGTTGTTTATTTGTCGTTGTTGTTGACGTTGTTGTTATTGTTGTTGTTTATTTGACGTAGTTGTTGTTGTTGTTGTTGATGTTGTTGTTGTTTATTTGACGTTGTTGTTGTTGTTTATTTGACGTTGTTGTTATTGTTGTTTTTTGATGTTGTTGTTGTTTATTTGACGTTGTTGTTGTTGACGGTGTTGTTGTTATTGTATATTTGACGTATTTGTTGTTGTATATTTGACGTTGTTGTTGTTTATTTGACGTTGTTGTTGTTGTTGTTTATTTGACGTTGTTGTTGTTGACGTTGTTGTTGTTGTTATTGTTGTTGTTGTTGTTGTTTATTTGACGTTGTTATTGTTGTTGTTGTTGTTTATTTGACGATGTTGTTGTTGTTGTTGTTGTTTATTTGATGTTGTTGTTGTTGTTGTTGTTTATTTGACGTTGTTGTTGTTGTGGTTTATTTGACGTTGTTGTTGTTGTTTTTCATCTGACGTTGTTGTTGTTGTGTATTTGACGTTATTGTTGTTGTTGACGTTGTTGTTGTTGTTGTTATTTATTTGACGTTATTGTTGTTGTTGTTGTTGTTGTTTATTTGACGTTGTTGTTGTTGTTGTTTGTTTGACGTTGTTGTTGTTGTTGTTTATTTGACGTTGTTGTTGTTATTTATTTGACGTTGTTGTTATTGTTGTTGTTTATTTGACGTTGTTGTTGTTGTTGTTTATTTGACGTTGTTGTTGTTAATTTGACGTTGTTGTTGTTGTTGTTGTTCATTTGACGTTGTTGTTATTGCTTTTTATTTGACGTTGTTGTTGTTGTTGTTTATTTGACGTTGTTGTTGTTGTTGTTTATTTGACGTTGTTGTTGTTGTTTTTGTTTATTTGACGTTGTTGTTGTTTATTTGACGTTGTTGTTGTTGACGTTGTTGTTGTTGTTATTGTTTATTTGACGTTGTTGTTGTTGTTGTTGTTTATTTGACATAGTTGTTGTTGACGTTGTTGTTGTTGTTGTTGTTGTTGTTTATTTGACGTTTTTGTTGTTGTTGATGTTGTTGTTGTTTTTGTTGTTTATTTGATGTGGTTATTGTTGTTTATTTGACGTTGTTGTTGTTGCTGTTGTTTATTTGACGTTGTTGTTATTGTTGTTGTTATTGTTGTTTTTGTTGTTGTTTATTTGACGTTGTTGTTATTTATTTGGCGTTTTTGTTGTTATTTATTTGACGTTGTTGTTGTTGTTGTTTATTTGACATTGTTGTTGTTGATGTTGTTGTTTATTTGACGTTGTTGTTGTTGTTGTTGTTTATTTGACGTTGTTGTTGTTGACGTTGTTGTTCTTGTTGTTGTTTATTTGACGTAGTTGTTGTTGTTGACGTTGTTGTTGTTGTTGTTTGTTTATTTGACGATTTTGTTGTTGTTGATGTTGTTGTTGTTGTTGTTGTTGTTGTTTATTTGACGTTGTTGTTGTTGTTGTTTATTTGACGTTATTGTTGTTGTTGACGTTGTTGTTGTTGTTGTTTATTTAACGTTGTTGTTGTTGTTTATTTGACGTTGTTGTTGTTATTTATTTGACGTTGTTGTTGTTGTTGTTTATTTACATTGTTGTTGTTGTTGTTGTATATTTGACGTTGTTGTTGTTGTTGTTGTTTATTTGACGTTGTTATTGTTAACGTTGTTGTTGTTGTTATTGTTGTTGTCGTTGTTGTTTATTTGACGTTGTTATTGTTGTTGTTGTTGTTTATTTGACGATCTTGTTGTTGTTGTTGTTGTTTATTTGACGTTGTTGTTGTTGTTTATTTGATGTTGTTGTTGTTGTGGTTTATTTGACGTTGTTGTTGTTGTTGTTCATCTGACGTTGTACTTGTTATTTATTTAACGTTATTGTTAACGTTGTTGTTGTTGTTGTTATTTATTTGACGTTATTGTTGTTGTTGTTGTTTATTTGACGTTGTTGTTGTTGTTGTTGTTGTTTATTTGACGTTGTTGTTGTTGTTGTTGTTTATTTGACGTTGTTGTTCTTGTTGACGTTGTTGTTGTTGTTGTTATTTATTTGACGTTGTTGTTGTTTATTTGACGTTATTTTTGTTGACGTTGTTGTTGTTGTTGTTTATTTGACGTTTTTGTTGTTGTTGATGTTGTTGTTGTTTTTGTTGTTGTTTATTTGATGTGGTTGTTGTTGTTTATTTGACGTTGTTGTTGTTGTTTATTTGACGTTGTTGTCATTATTGTTGTTATTGTTGTTTTTGTTGTTGTTTATTTGACATTGTTCTTGTTGTTGATGTTTATTTGACGTTGTTGTTGTTGTTGTTGTTTATTTGACGTTGTTGTTGTTATTTATTTGATGTTGTTGTTGTTGTTGTTGTTTATTTGACATTGTTGTTGTTGTTGTTATTTATTTGACGTTGTTGTTATTGTTGTTTATTTGTCGTTGTTGTTGTTGACGTTGTTGTTATTGTTGTTGTTTATTTGACGTAGTTGTTCTTGTTGATGTTGTTGTTGTTTATTTGACGTTGTTGTTGTTGTTTATTTGACGTTGTTGTTATTGTTGTTTTTTGACGTTGTTGTTGTTTATTTGACGTTGTTGTTGTTGACGTTGTTGTTGTTATTGTATATTTGACGTATTTGTTGTTGTATATTTGACGTTGTTGTTGTTTATTTGACGTTGTTGTTGTTGTTGTTGTTTATTTGACGTTGTTGTTGTTGACGTTGTTGTTGTTGTTATTGTTGTTGTTGTTGTTGTTGTTTATTTGACGTTGTTATTGTTGTTGTTGTTGTTTATTTCACGATGTTGTTGTTGTTGTTGTTTATTTGACGTTGTTGTTGTTGTTGTTTATTTGACGTTGTTGTTGTTGTGGTTTATTTGACGTTGTTGTTGTTGTTGTTCATCTGACGTTGTTGTTGTTGTGTATTTGACGTTATTGTTGTTGTTGACGTTGTTGTTGTTGTTGTTATTTATTTGACGTTATTGTTGTTGTTGTTGTTGTTGTTTATTTGACGTTGTTGTTGATGTTTGTTTGACGTTGTTGTTGTTGTTGTTTATTTGACGTTGTTGTTGTTATTTATTTGACGTTGTTGTTATTGTTGTTGTTTATTTGACGTTGTTGTTGTTGTTGTTTATTTGACGTTGTTGTTGTTTATTTGACGTTGTTGTTGTTGTTGTTGTTGTTCATTTGACAATGTTGTTATTGCTTTTTATTTGACGTTGTTGTTGTTGTTTATTTGACGTTGTTGTTGTTGTTGTTTATTTGACGTTGTTGTTGTTGTTGTTGTTGTTGTTCATTTGACAATGTTGTTATTGCTTTTTATTTGACGTTGTTGTTGTTGTTTATTTGACGTTGTTGTTGTTGTTGTTGTTTATTTGACGTTGTTGTTGTTGTTTTTGTTTATTTGACGTTGTTGTTGTTTATTTGACGTTGTTGTTGTTGACGTTGTTGTTGTTGTTGTTATTGTTTATTTGACGTTGTTGTTGTTGTTTATTTGACGTAGTTGTTGTTGACGTTGTTGTTGTTGTTGTTTATTTGACGTTTTTGTTGTTGTTGATGTTGTTGTTGTTTTTGTTGTTTATTTGATGTGGTTGTTGTTGTTTATTTGACGTTGTTGTTGTTGCTGTTGTTTATTTGACGTTGTTGTTATTGTTGTTGTTATTGTTGTTTTTGTTGTTGTTTATTTGACGTTGTTGTTGTTGTTGTTTATTTGACGTTGTTGTTGTTGTTGTTGTTGTTGTTGTTGTTTATTTGGCGTTTTTGTTGTTATTTATTTGACGTTGTTGTTGTTGTTGTTTATTTGACATTGTTGTTGTTGACGTTGTTGTTCTTGTTGTTGTTTATTTGACGTAGTTGTTGTTGTTGACGTTGTTGTTGTTATTGTTTGTTTATTTGACGATTTTGTTGTTGTTGATGATGTTGTTGTTGTTGTTGTTGTTGTTGTTTATTTGACGTTGTTGTTGTTGTTGTTTATTTGACGTTATTGTTGTTGTTGACGTTGTTGTTGTTGTTGTTGTTATTTATTTGACGTTATTGTTGTTGTTGTTGTTGTTGTTGTTTATTTGACGTTGTTGTTGTTGTTTATTTGACGTTATTTTTGTTGTTGTTTTTTTGACGGTGTTGTTGTTGTTTATTTGACGTTATTTTTGTTGTTGTTTATTTGACGGTGTTGTTGTTGTTGTTTATTTGACGTTGTTGTTGTTGTTGTTTATTTGACGTTGTTGTTGTTGATGTTGTTGTTGTTGTTGTTATTTATTTGACGTTGTTGTTGTTTATTTGACGTTGTTGTTGTTGTTGATGTTGTTGTTGTTGTTGTTATTGTTTATTTGACGTTGTTGTTGTTGTTTATTTGACGTAGTTGTTGTTGACGTTGTTGTTGTTGTTGTTGTTGTTGTTTATTTGACGTTTTTGTTGTTGTTGATGTTGTTGTTGTTTTTGTTTTTGTTTATTTGATGTGGTTGTTGTTGTTTATTTGACGTTGTTGTTGTTGTTTATTTGACGTTGTTGTCATTATTGTTGTTATTGTTGTTTTTGTTGTTGTTTATTTGACATTGTTCTTGTTGTTGTTGTTGTTTATTTGACGTTGTTCTTGTTGTTGTTTATTTAACGTTGTTGTTGTTATTTATTTGACGTTGTTGTTGTTGTTGTAGTTGTTTATTTGACATTGTTGTTGTTGTTGTTGTTTATTTGACGTTGTTGTTATTGTTGTGTATTTGTCATTGTTATTGTTGACGTTGTTGTTATTGTTGTTGTTTATTTGACGTAGTTGTTGTTGTTGATGTTGTTGTTGTTTATTTGACGTTGTTGTTGTTGTTTATTTGACGTTGTTGTTATTGTTGTTTATTTGACGTTGTTGTTGTTTATTTGACGTTGTTGTTGTTGACGTTGTTGTTGTTATTGTATATTTGACGTATTTGTTGTTGTATATTTGACGTTGTTGTTGTTTATTTGACGTTGTTGTTGTTGTTGTTGTTTATTTGACGTTGTTGTTGTTGACGTTGTTGTTGTTGTTATTGTTGTTGTTGTTGTTATTTATTTGACGTTGTTATTGTTGTTGTTGTTGTTTATTTGACGATGTTGTTGTTGTTGTTGTTTATTTGATGTTGTTGTTGTTGTTGTTATTTATTTGACGCTGTTGTTGTTGTGGTTTATTTGACGTTATTGTTGTTGTTGTTCATCTGACGTTGTTGTTGTTGTGTATTTGACGTTATTGTTGTTGTTGACGTTGTTGTTGTTGTTGTTATTTATTTGACGTTATTGTTGTTGTTGTTGTTGTTTATTTGATGTTGTTGTTGTTGTTGTTGTTGTTGTTGTTGTTATTTATTTGACGTTATTGTTGTTGTTGTTGTTGTTGTTGTTGTTTATTTGACGTTGTTGTTGTTGTTGTTGTTTATTTGACGTTGTTGTTGTTATTTATTTGACGTTGTTGTTGTTGTTGTTTATTTGACGTTGTTGTTGTTGTTGTTTATTTGACATTGTTGTTGTTTATATGACGTTGTTGTTGTTGTTTATTTGACGTTGTTGTTGTTTATTTGACGTTGTTGTTGTTATTTATTTGACGTTGTTGTTGTTGTTGTTTATTTGACATTGTTGTTGTTGTTGTTGTTGTTTATTTGACGTTGTTGTTGTTGTTGTTTATTTGACGTTGTTGTTGTTGACGTTGTTGTTGTTGTTGTTTATTTTACGTAGTTGTTGTTGTTGACATTGTTGTTGTTGTTGTTCGTTTATTTAACGATTTTGTTGTTGTTGATGTTGTTGTTGTTGTTGTTGTTTATTTGACGTTGTTGTTGTTGTTTATTTGACGTTATTGTTGTTGTTGACGTTGTTGTTGTTGTTGTTATTTATTTGACGTTATTGTTGTTGTTGTTGTTGTTGTTCATTTGACAATGTTGTTATTGCTTTTTATTTGACGTTGTTGTTGTTGTTTATTTGACGTTGTTGTTGTTGTTGTTGTTTATTTGACGTTGTTGTTGTTGTTTTTGTTTATTTGACGTTGTTGTTGTTTATTTGACGTTGTTGTTGTTGACGTTGTTGTTGTTGTTGTTATTGTTTATTTGACGTTGTTGTTGTTGTTTATTTGACGTAGTTGTTGTTGACGTTGTTGTTGTTGTTGTTTATTTGACGTTTTTGTTGTTGTTGATGTTGTTGTTGTTTTTGTTGTTTATTTGATGTGGTTGTTGTTGTTTATTTGACGTTGTTGTTGTTGCTGTTGTTTATTTGACGTTGTTGTTATTGTTGTTGTTATTGTTGTTTTTGTTGTTGTTTATTTGACGTTGTTGTTGTTGTTGTTTATTTGACGTTGTTGTTGTTGTTGTTGTTGTTGTTTATTTGGCGTTTTTGTTGTTATTTATTTGACGTTGTTGTTGTTGTTGTTTATTTGACATTGTTGTTGTTGACGTTGTTGTTCTTGTTGTTGTTTATTTGACGTAGTTGTTGTTGTTGACGTTGTTGTTGTTATTGTTTGTTTATTTGACGATTTTGTTGTTGTTGATGATGTTGTTGTTGTTGTTGTTGTTGTTTATTTGACGTTGTTGTTGTTGTTGTTTATTTGACGTTATTATTGTTGTTGACGTTGTTGTTGTTGTTGTTGTTATTTATTTGACGTTATTGTTGTTGTTGTTGTTGTTGTTGTTTATTTGACGTTGTTGTTGTTGTTTATTTGACGTTATTTTTGTTGTTGTTTTTTTGACGGTGTTGTTGTTGTTTATTTGACGTTATTTTTGTTGTTGTTTATTTGACGGTGTTGTTGTTGTTGTTTATTTGACGTT
Organism: Vicia faba; assembly: GCA_948472305.1. Classification (NCBI taxonomy): domain Eukaryota; kingdom Viridiplantae; phylum Streptophyta; class Magnoliopsida; order Fabales; family Fabaceae; genus Vicia; species Vicia faba. The sequence goes on from OX451735.1 coordinate 1,206,928,169, forward strand.
GTTGTTGTTGTTGTTTATTTGACGTTGTTGTTGTTGATGTTGTTGTTGTTGTTGTTATTTATTTGACGTTGTTGTTGTTTATTTGACGTTGTTGTTGTTGTTGATGTTGTTGTTGTTGTTATTGTTTATTTGACGTTGTTGTTGTTGTTTATTTGACGTAGTTGTTGTTGACGTTGTTGTTGTTGTTGTTGTTGTTGTTGTTTATTTGACGTTTTTGTTGTTGTTGATGTTGTTGTTGTTTTTGTTTTTGTTTATTTGATGTGGTTGTTGTTGTTTATTTGACGTTGTTGTTGTTGTTTATTTGACGTTGTTGTCATTATTGTTGTTATTGTTGTTTTTGTTGTTGTTTATTTGACATTGTTCTTGTTGTTGTTATTTATTTGACGTTGTTCTTGTTGTTGTTTATTTAACGTTGTTGTTGTTATTTATTTGACGTTGTTGTTGTTGTTGTAGTTGTTTATTTGACATTGTTGTTGTTGACGTTGTTTATTTGACGTTGTTGTTATTGTTGTGTATTTGTCATTGTTATTGTTGACGTTGTTGTTATTGTTGTTGTTTATTTGACATAGTTGTTGTTGTTGATGTTGTTGTTGTTTATTTGACGTTGTTGTTGTTGTTTATTTGACGTTGTTGTTATTGTTGTTTATTTGACGTTGTTGTTGTTTATTTGACGTTGTTGTTGTTGACGTTGTTGTTGTTATTGTATATTTGACGTATTTGTTGTTGTATATTTGACGTTGTTGTTGTTTATTTGACGTTGTTGTTGTTGTTGTTGTTTATTTGACGTTGTTGTTGTTGACGTTGTTGTTGTTGTTATTGTTGTTGTTGTTGTTATTTATTTGACGTTGTTATTGTTGTTGTTGTTGTTTATTTGACGATGTTGTTGTTGTTGTTGTTTATTTGATGTTGTTGTTGTTGTTGTTATTTATTTGCCGTTGTTGTTGTTGTGGTTTATTTGACGTTATTGTTGTTGTTGTTCATCTGACGTTGTTGTTGTTGTGTATTTGACGTTATTGTTGTTGTTGACGTTGTTGTTGTTGTTGTTATTTATTTGACGTTATTGTTGTTGTTGTTGTTGTTTATTTGACGTTGTTGTTATTGTTGTTGTTGTTGTTGTTGTTATTTATTTGACGTTATTGTTGTTGTTGTTGTTGTTGTTGTTTATTTGACGTTGTTGTTGTTGTTGTTGTTTATTTGACGTTGTTGTTGTTATTTATTTGACGTTGTTGTTGTTGTTGTTTATTTGACGTTGTTGTTGTTGTTGTTTATTTGACATTGTTGTTGTTTATATGACGTTGTTGTTGTTGTTTATTTGACGTTGTTGTTGTTTATTTGACGTTGTTGTTGTTATTTATTTGACGTTGTTGTTGTTGTTGTTTATTTGACATTGTTGTTGTTGTTGTTATTGTTTATTTTACGTAGTTGTTGTTGTTGACATTGTTGTTGTTGTTGTTCGTTTATTTAACGATTTTGTTGTTGTTGATGTTGTTGTTGTTGTTGTTGTTTATTTGACGTTGTTGTTGTTGTTTATTTGACGTTATTGTTGTTGTTGACGTTGTTGTTGTTGTTGTTATTTATTTGACGTTATTGTTGTTGTTGTTGTTGTTGTTGATTATTTGATGTTGTTGTTGTTTATTTGACATTATTTTTGTTGTTGTTTATTTGACGGTGTTGTTGTTGTTGTTTATTTGACGTTATTTTTGTTGTTGTTTATTTAACGGTGTTGTTGTTGTTGTTGTTTATTTGACGTTGTTGTTGTTGTTGTTGTTTATTTGACGTTGTTGTTGTTGTTGACGTTGTTGTTGTTGTTTATTTGACGTTGTTGTTGTTGTTTATTTGACGTTGTTGTTGTTGACGTTGTTGTTGTTGTTATTGTTTATTTGACGTTGTTGTTGTTGACGTTGTTGTTGTTTTTAGTGTTTATTTGACGTTGTTGTTGTTGTTGTTTATTTTACGTAGTTGTTGTTGACGTTGTTGTTATTGTTGTTGTTTATTTGACGTTTTTGTTGTTGTTGATGTTGTTGTTGTTTTTATTGTTGTTTATTTGATGTGGTTGTTCTTGTTTATTTGACGTTGTTGTTGTTGTTGTTTATTTGACGTTGTTGTCATTATTGTTGTTATTGTTGTTTATGTTGTTGTTTAATTGACGTTGTTCATGTTGTTGTTGTTTATTTGACGTTGTTCTTGTTTATTTGACGTTGTTGTTGTTATTTATTTGACGTTGTTGTTGTTGTTGTTTATTTGACATCGTTGTTGTTGTTGTTGTTGTTGTTGTTGTTTATTTGACGTTGTTGTTATTGTTGTTTATTTGACGTTGTTGTTATTGTTGTTGTTTATTTGACGTAGTTGTTGTTGTTGTTGTCTATTTGACGTCGTTGTTGTTGTTGTTTATTTGACGTTGTTGTTGTTGTTGTTGTTTACTTGACGTTGTAGTTGTTGACATTGTTGTTGTTATTGTTTATTTGACGTATTTGTTGTTGTATATTTGACGTTGTTGTTGTTTATTTGAAGTTGTTGTTGTTGTTGTTGTTATTGTTGTTATTGTTGTTGTTGTTGTTTATTTGACGTTGTTGTTGTTGTTTATTTGGCGTTGTTGTTGTTGTTTATTTGACGTTGTTGTTGTTGTTTATTTAACATTGTTGTTGTTGTTGTTGTTGTTGTTGTATATTTGACGTTGTTGTTTATTTGACGTTGTTGTTGTTGACGTTGTTGTTGTTGTTATTGTTGTTGTTGTTGTTTATTTGACGTTGTTATTGTTGTTGTTGTTGTTGTTTATTTGACGTTGTTGTTGTTGTTTATTTGACGTTATTTTTGTTGTTGTTTATTTGACGTTGTTGTTGTTTATTTGACGTTGTTGTTGTTGTTTATTTGACGTTGTTATTGTTGTTGTTGTTGTTGTTTATTTGACGTTGTTGTTGTTGTTTATTTGACATTATTTTTGTTGTTGTTTATTTGACGTTATTTTTGTTGTTGTTTATTTGACGGTGTTGTTGTTGTTGTTTATTTGACTTTGTTGTTGTTGTTTATTTGACGTTGTTGTTGTTGACGTTGTTGTTGTTATTGTTTATTTGACGTATTTGTTGTTGTATATTTGATGTTGTTGTTGTTTATTTGACGTTGTTGTTATTTTGTTGTTATTGTTGTTATTGTTGTTGTTGTTGTTTATTTGACGTTGTTGTTGTTGTTTATTTGACGTTGTTGTTGTTGTTGTTTATTTAACGTTGTTGTTGTTGTTTATTTGACGTTGTTGTTGTTATTTATTTGACGTTGTTGTTGTTGTTTATTTGACATTGTTGTTGTTGTTGTTGTTGTATATTTGACGTTGTTGTTGTTGTTGTTTATTTGACGTTGTTATTGTTAACGTTGTTGTTGTTGTTATTGTTGTTGTCGTTGTTGTTTATTTGACGTTGTTATTGTTGTTGTTGTTGTTTATTTGACGATCTTGTTGTTGTTGTTGTTGTTTATTTGACGTTGTCGTTGTTGTTTATTTGATGTTGTTGTTGTTGTGGTTTATTTGACGTTGTTGTTGTTGTTCATCTGACGTTGTACTTGTTATTTATTTAACGTTATTGTTAACGTTGTTGTTGTTGTTGTTATTTATTTGACGTTATTGTTGTTGTTGTTGTTTATTTGACGTTGTTGTTGTTGTTGTTGTTGTTTATTTGACGTTGTTGTTGTTGTTGTTGTTTATTTGACGTTGTTGTTGTTGTTGACGTTGTTGTTGTTGTTGTTATTTATTTGACGTTGTTGTTGTTTATTTGACGTTATTTTTGTTGATGTTGTTGTTGTTGTTATTGTTTATTTGACGTTGTTGTTGTTTTTGTTTATTTGACGTAGTTGTTGTTGACGTTGTTGTTGTTGTTGTTTATTTGACGTTTTTGTTGTTGTTGATGTTGTTGTTGTTTTTGTTGTTGTTTATTTGATGTGGTTGTTGTTGTTTATTTGACGTTGTTGTTGTTGTTTATTTGACGTTGTTGTCATTATTGTTGTTATTGTTGTTTTTGTTGTTGTTTATTTGACATTGTTCTTGTTGTTGTTGTTTATTTGACGTTGTTGTTGTTGTTGTTGTTTATTTGACGTTGTTGTTGTTATTTATTTGACGTTGTTGTTGTTGTTGTTGTTTATTTGACATTGTTGTTGTTGTTGTTATTTATTTGACGTTGTTGTTATTGTTGTTTATTTGTCGTTGTTGTTGTTGACGTTGTTGTTATTGTTGTTGTTTATTTGACGTAGTTGTTCTTGTTGATGTTGTTGTTGTTTATTTGACGTTGTTGTTGTTGTTTATTTGACGTTGTTGTTATTGTTGTTTTTTGACGTTGTTGTTGTTTATTTGACGTTGTTGTTGTTGACGTTGTTGTTGTTATTGTATATTTGACGTATTTGTTGTTGTATATTTGACGTTGTTGTTGTTTATTTGACGTTGTTGTTGTTGTTGTTGTTGTTTATTTAACGTTGTTGTTGTTGTTTATTTAACGTTGTTGTTGTTGACGTTGTTGTTGTTGTTATTGTTGTTGTTGTTGTTGTTGTTTATTTGACGTTGTTATTGTTGTTGTTGTTGTTTATTTCACGATGTTGTTGTTGTTGTTGTTTATTTGACGTTGTTGTTGTTGTTGTTGTTTATTTGACGTTGTTGTTGTTGTGGTTTATTTGACGTTGTTGTTGTTGTTGTTCATCTGACGTTGTTGTTGTTGTGTATTTGACGTTATTGTTGTTGTTGACGTTGTTGTTGTTGTTATTTATTTGACGTTATTGTTGTTGTTGTTGTTGTTGTTTATTTGACGTTGTTGTTGTTGTTTGTTTGACGTTGTTGTTGTTGTTGTTTATTTGACGTTGTTGTTGTTATTTATTTGACGTTGTTGTTATTGTTGTTGTTTATTTGACGTTGTTGTTGTTGTTGTTTATTTGACGTTGTTGTTGTTTATTTGACGTTGTTGTTGTTGTTGTTGTTCATTTGACAATGTTGTTATTGCTTTTTATTTGACGTTGTTGTTGTTGTTTATTTGACGTTGTTGTTGTTGTTGTTTATTTGACGTTGTTGTTGTTGTTTTTGTTTATTTGACGTTGTTGTTGTTTATTTGACGTTGTTGTTGTTGACGTTGTTGTTGTTGTTGTTATTGTTTATTTGACGTTGTTGTTGTTGTTTATTTGACGTAGTTGTTGTTGACGTTGTTGTTGTTGTTGTTTATTTGACGTTTTTGTTGTTGATGATGTTGTTGTTGTTGTTGTTGTTGTTTATTTGACGTTGTTGTTGTTGTTGTTTATTTGACGTTATTGTTGTTGTTGACGTTGTTGTTGTTGTTGTTGTTATTTATTTGACGTTATTGTTGTTGTTGTTGTTTATTTGACGTTGTTGTTGTTGTTTATTTGACGTTATTTTTGTTGTTGTTTTTTTGACGGTGTTGTTGTTGTTTATTTGACGTTATTTTTGTTGTTGTTTATTTGACGGTGTTGTTGTTGTTGTTTATTTGACGTTGTTGTTGTTGTTGTTTATTTGACGTTGTTGTTGTTGATGTTGTTGTTGTTGTTGTTAATTATTTGACGTTGTTGTTGTTTATTTGACGTTGTTGTTGTTGTTGATGTTGTTGTTGTTGTTGTTATTGTTTATTTGACGTTGTTGTTGTTGTTTATTTGACGTAGTTGTTGTTGACGTTGTTGTTGTTGTTGTTGTTGTTGTTTATTTGACGTTTTTGTTGTTGTTGATGTTGTTGTTGTTTTTGTTTTTGTTTATTTGATGTGGTTGTTGTTGTTTATTTGACGTTGTTGTTGTTGTTGTTTATTTGACGTTGTTGTCATTATTGTTGTTATTGTTGTTTTTGTTGTTGTTTATTTGACATTGTTCTTGTTGTTGTTGTTTATTTGACGTTGTTCTTGTTGTTGTTTATTTAACGTTGTTGTTGTTATTTATTTGACGTTGTTGTTGTTGTTGTAGTTGTTTATTTGACATTGTTGTTGTTGTTGTTGTTTATTTGACGTTGTTGTTATTGTTGTGTATTTGTCATTGTTATTGTTGACGTTGTTGTTATTGTTGTTGTTTATTTGACGTAGTTGTTGTTGTTGATGTTGTTGTTGTTTATTTGACGTTGTTGTTGTTGTTTATTTGATGTTGTTTTTATTGTTGTTTATTTGACGTTGTTGTTGTTTATTTGACGTTGTTGTTGTTGACGTTGTTGTTGTTATTGTATATTTGACGTATTTGTTGTTGTATATTTGACGTTGTTGTTGTTTATTTGACGTTGTTGTTGTTGTTGTTGTTTATTTGACGTTGTTGTTGTTGACGTTGTTGTTGTTGTTATTGTTGTTGTTGTTGTTATTTATTTGACGTTGTTATTGTTGTTGTTGTTGTTTATTTGACGATGTTGTTGTTGTTGTTGTTTATTTGATGTTGTTGTTGTTGTTGTTATTTATTTGACGTTGTTGTTGTTGTGGTTTATTTGACGTTGTTGTTGTTGTTGTTCATCTGACGTTGTTGTTGTTGTGTATTTGACGTTATTGTTGTTGTTGACGTTGTTGTTGTTGTTGTTATTTATTTGACGTTATTGTTGTTGTTGTTGTTGTTTATTTGACGTTGTTGTTGTTGTTGTTGTTGTTATTTATTTGACGTTATTGTTGTTGTTGTTGTTGTTGTTGTTGTTTATTTGACGTTGTTGTTGTTGTTGTTGTTTATTTGACGTTGTTGTTGTTATTTATTTGACGTTGTTGTTGTTGTTGTTTATTTGACGTTGTTGTTGTTGTTGTTTATTTGACATTGTTGTTGTTTATATGACGTTGTTGTTGTTGTTTATTTGACGTTGTTGTTGTTTATTTGACGTTGTTGTTGTTATTTATTTGACGTTGTTGTTGTTGTTGTTTATTTGACATTGTTGTTGTTGTTGTTGTTGTTTATTTGACGTTGTTGTTGTTGTTGTTTATTTGATGTTGTTGTTGTTGACGTTGTTGTTGTTGTTGTTTATTTTACGTAGTTGTTGTTGTTGACATTGTTGTTGATGTTGTTCGTTTATTTAACGATTTTGTTGTTGTTGATGTTGTTGTTGTTGTTGTTGTTTATTTGACGTTGTTGTTGTTGTTTATTTGACGTTATTGTTGTTGTTGACGTTGTTGTTGTTGTTGTTATTTATTTGACGTTATTGTTGTTGTTGTTGTTGTTGTTGTTGATTATTTGATGTTGTTGTTGTTTATTTGACATTATTTTTGTTGTTGTTTATTTGACGGTGTTGTGGTTGTTGTTTATTTGACGTTATTTTTGTTGTTGTTTATTTAACGGTGTTGTTGTTGTTGTTGTTGTTTATTTGACATTGTTGTTGTTGTTGTTTATTTGACGTTGTTGTTGTTGTTGACGTTGTTGTTGTTGTTGTTGTTGTTGTTTATTTGACGTTGTTGTTGTTTATTTGACGTTGTTGTTGTTGACGTTGTTGTTGTTGTTATTGTTTATTTGACGTTGTTGTTGTTGACGTTGTTGTTGTTTTTATTGTTTATTTGACGTTGTTGTTGTTGTTGTTTATTTTACGTAGTTGTTGTTGACGTTGTTGTTGTTTATTTGACGTTTTTGTTGTTGTTGATGTTGTTGTTGTTTTTATTGTTGTTTATTTGATGTGGTTGTTCTTGTTTATTTGACGTTGTTGTTGTTGTTGTTTATTTGACGTTGTTGTCATTATTGTTGTTATTGTTGTTTATGTTGTTGTTTAATTGACGTTGTTCTTGTTGTTGTTGTTTATTTGACGTTGTTCTTGTTTATTTGACGTTGTTGTTGTTATTTATTTGACGTTGTTGTTGTTGTTGTTTATTTGACATCGTTGTTGTTGTTGTTGTTGTTGTTGTTTATTTGACGTTGTTGTTATTGTTGTTTATTTGACGTTGTTGTTATTGTTGTTGTTTATTTGACGTAGTTGTTGTTGTTGTTGTCTATTTGACGTCGTTGTTGTTGTTGTTTATTTGACGTTGTTGTTGTTGTTGTTGTTTATTTGACGTTGTAGTTGTTGACATTGTTGTTGTTATTGTTTATTTGACGTATTTGTTGTTGTATATTTGACGTTGTTGTTGTTTATTTGAAGTTGTTGTTGTTGTTGTTATTGTTGTTATTGTTGTTGTTGTTGTTTATTTGACGTTGTTGTTGTTGTTTATTTGGCGTTGTTGTTGTTGTTTATTTGACGTTGTTGTTGTTGTTGTTTATTTAACATTGTTGTTGTTGTTGTTGTTGTTGTATATTTGACGTTGTTGTTTATTTGACGTTGTTGTTGTTGACGTTGTTGTTGTTGTTATTGTTGTTGTTGTTGTTTATTTGACGTTGTTATTGTTGTTGTTGTTGTTGTTTATTTGACGTTGTTGTTGTTGTTTATTTGACGTTATTTTTGTTGTTGTTTATTTGACGTTGTTGTTGTTGTTTATTTGACGTTGTTGTTGTTGTTTATTTGACGTTGTTGTTGTTATTTATTTGACGTTGTTGTCATTATTGTTGTTATTGTTGTTTTTGTTGTTGTTTAATTGACGTTGTTCTTGTTGTTGTTGTTTATTTGACGTTGTTGTTGTTTATTTGACGTTGTTGTTGTTATTTATTTGACGTTGTTGTTGTTGTTTATTTGACATTGTTGTTGTTGTTGTTGTTGTTGTTTATTTGACGTTGTTGTTATTGTTGTTTATTTGACGTTGTTGTTATTGTTGTTGTTTATTTGACGTAGTTGTTGTTGTTGTTGTCTATTTGACGTCGTTGTTGTTGTTGTTTATTTGACGTTGTTGTTGTTGTTGTTGTTTATTTGACGTTGTAGTTGTTGACATTGTTGTTGTTATTGTTTATTTGACGTATTTGTTGTTGTATATTTGACGTTGTTGTTGTTTATTTGAAGTTGTTGTTGTTGTTGTTGTTGTTATTGTTGTTATTGTTGTTGTTGTTGTTTATTTGACGTTGTTGTGGTTGTTTATTTGACGTTGTTGTTGTTGTTGTTTATTTAACGTTGTTTTTGTTGTTGTTGTTTATTTGACGTTGTTGTTGTTATTTATTTGACGTTGTTGTTGTTGTTTATTTAACATTGTTGTTGTTGTTGTTGTATATTTGACGTTGTTGTTTATTTGACGTTGTTGTTGTTGAAGTTGTTGTTGTTGTTATTGTTGTTGTTGTTGTTGTTTATTTGACGTTGTTATTGTTGTTGTTGTTGTTGTTTATTTGACGTTGTTGTTGTTCTTGTTTATTTGACGTTATTTTTGTTGTTGTTTATTTGACGTTGTTGTTGTTGTTTATTTGACGTTGTTATTGTTGTTATTGTTGTTGTTGTTGTTTATTTGACGTTGTTGTTGTTGTTTATTTGACATTATTTTTGTTGTTGTTTACTTGACGTTATTTTTGTTGTTGTTTATTTGACTGTGTTGTTGTTGTTGTTGTTTATTTGACTTTGCTGTTGTTGTTTATTTGATGTTGTTGTTGTTGACGTTGTTGTTGTTATTGTTTATTTGACGTATTTGTTGTTGTATATTTGATCTTGTTGTTATTTATTTGACGTTGTTGTTGTTATTGTTTATTTGACGTATTTGTTGTTGTATATTTGATCTTGTTGTTATTTATTTGACGTTGTTGTTGTTTTGTTGTTATTGTTGTTATTGTTGTTGTTGTTGTTGTTTATTTGACGTTGTTGTTGTTGTTGTTTATTTGACGTTGTTGTTGTTGTTGTTTATTTAACGTTGTTGTTGTTGTTTATTTGACGTTGTTGTTGTTATTTATTTGACGTTGTTGTTGTTGTTGCTGTTGTATATTTGACGTTGTTGTTGTTGTTGTTTATTTGACGTTGTTGTTGTTGTTATTGTTGTTGTCGTTGTTGTTTATTTGACGTTGTTATTGTTGTTGTTGTTGTTTATATGACGATCTTGTTGTTGTTGTTGTTGTTTATTTGACGTTGTTGTTGTTGTTTATTTGATGTTGTTGTTGTTGTGGTTTATTTGACGTTGTTGTTGTTGTTCATCTGACGTTGTACTTGTTATTTATTTAACGTTATTGTTATTGTTAACGTTGTTGTTGTTGTTGTTGTTGTTGTTATTTATTTGACGTTATTGTTGTTGTTGTTGTTGTTTATTTGACGTTGTTGTTGTTGTTGTTGTTGTTGTCTATTTGACGTTGTTGTTGTTGTTGTTTATTTGACGTTGTTGTTGTTGTTGACGTTGTTGTTGTTGTTGTTATTTATTTGACGTTGTTGTTGTTTATTTGACGTTATTGTTGTTGATGTTGTTGTTGTTGTTATTGTTTATTTGACGTTGTTGTTGTTGTTGTTTATTTGACGTAGTTGTTGTTGACGTTGTTGTTGTTGTTGTTTATTTGACGTTTTTGTTGTTGTTAATGTTGTTGTTGTTTTTGTTGTTGTTTATTTGATGTGGTTGTTGTTGTTTATTTGACGTTGTTGTTGTTTATTTGACGTTGTTGTCATTATTGTTGTTATTGTTGTTTTTGTTGTTGTTTATTTGACATTGTTCTTGTTGTTGTTGTTTATTTGACGTTGTTGTTGTTGTTGTTTATTTGACGTTGTTGTTGTTATTTATTTGACGTTGTTGTTGTTGTTGTTGTTGTTTATTTGACATTGTTGTTGTTGTTGTTATTTATTTGACGTTGTTGTCATTGTTGTTTATTTGTCGTTGTTGTTGTTGACGTTGTTGTTATTGTTGTTGTTTATTTGACGTAGTTGTTGTTGTTGATGTTGTTGTTGTTTATTTGACGTTGTTGTTGTTGTTTATTTGACGTTGTTGTTATTGTTGTATTTTAACGTTGTTGTTATTTATTTGACGTTGTTGTTGTTGACGTTGTTGTTGTTATTGTATATTTGACGTATTTGTTGTTGTATATTTGACGTTGTTGTTGTTTATTTGACGTTGTTGTTGTTGTTGTTGTTTATTTGACGTTGTTGTTGTTGACGTTGTTGTTGTTGTTATTGTTGTTGTTGTTGTTGTTTATTTGACGTTGTTATTGTTGTTGTTGTTGTTTATTTGCCGATGTTGTTGTTGTTGTTGTTTATTTGATGTTGTTGTTGTTGTTGTTGTTTATTTGACGTTGTTGTTGTTGTGGTTTATTTGACGTTGTTGTTGTTGTTGTTCATCTGACGTTGTTGTTGTTGTGTATTTGACGTTATTGTTGTTGTTGACGTTGTTGTTGTTGTTGTTATTTATTTGACGTTATTGTTGTTGTTGTTGTTGTTGTTGTTTATTTGACGTTGTTGTTGTTGTTTATTTGACGTTGTTGTTGTTGTTGTTGTTGTTTATTTGACGTTGTTGTTGTTATTTATTTGACGTTGTTGTTATTGTTGTTGTTTATTTGACGTTGTTGTTGTTGTTGTTTATTTGACGTTGTTGTTGTTTATTTGACGTTGTTGTTGTTGTTGTTGTTCATTTGACGTTGTTGTTATTGCTTTTTATTTGACGTTGTTGTTGTTGTTGTTTATTTGACGTTGTTGTTGTTGTTGACGTTGTTGTTGTTGTTGTTATTTATTTGACGTTATTGTTGTTGTTGTTGTTGTTGTTGTTTATTTGACGTTGTTGTTGTTGTTTGTTTGACGTTGTTGTTGTTGTTGTTGTTTATTTGACGTTGTTGTTGTTATTTATTTGACGTTGTTGTTATTGTTGTTGTTTATTTGACGTTGTTGTTGTTGTTGTTGTTTATTTGACGTTGTTGTTGTTTATTTGACGTTGTTGTTGTTTATTTGACGTTGTTGTTGTTGTTGTTGTTCATTTGACGTTGTTGTTATTGCTTTTTATTTGACGTTGTTGTTGTTGTTGTTTATTTGACGTTGTTGTTGTTGACGTTGTTGTTGTTGTTATTGTTTATTTGACGTTGTTGTTGTTGTTGTTTATTTGACGTAGTTGTTATTGACGTTGTTGTTGTTGTTGTTTATTTGACGTTTTTGTTGTTGTTGATGTTGTTGTTGTTTTTGTTGTTTATTTGATGTGGTTGTTGTTGTTTATTTGACGTTGTTGTTGTTGCTGTTGTTTATTTGACGTTGTTGTTATTGTTGTTGTTATTGTTGTTTTTGTTGTGTTTATTTGACGTTGTTCTTGTTGTTGTTGTTTATTTGACGTTGTTGTTGTTGTTTATTTGGCGTTTTTGTTGTTATTTATTTGACGTTGTTGTTGTTGTTGTTTATTTGACATTGTTGTTGTTGATGTTGTTGTTTATTTGACGTTGTTGTTGTTGTTGTTGTTTATTTGACGTTGTTGTTGTTGTTGACGTTGTTGTTCTTGTTGTTGTTTATTTGACGTAGTTGTTGTTGTTGACGTTGTTGTTGTTGTTGTTTGTTTATTTGACGATTTTGTTGTTGTTGATGTTGTTGTTGTTGTTGTTGTTGTTGTTTCTTTGACGTTGTTGTTGTTGTTGTTTATTTAACGTTATTGTTGTTGTTGACGTTGTTGTTGTTGTTGTTATTTATTTGACGTTATTGTTGTTGTTGTTGTTGTTGTTGTTTATTTGACGTTGTTGTTGTTGTTTATTTGACGTTGTTGTTGTTGTGGTTTATTTGACGTTGTTGTTGTTGTTGTTCATCTGACGTTGTTGTTGTTGTGTATTTGACGTTATTGTTATTGTTGACGTTGTTGTTGTTGTTGTTATTTATTTGACGTTATTGTTGTTGTTGTTGTTGTTGTTTATTTGACGTTGTTGTTGTTGTTTGTTTGACGTTGTTGTCGTTGTTGTTTATTTGACGTTGTTGTTGTTATTTATTTGACGTTGTTGTTATTGTTGTTGTTTATTTGACGTTGTTGTTGTTGTTGTTTATTTGACGTTGTTGTTGTTTATTTGACGTTGTTGTTGTTGTTGTTCATTTGACGTTGTTGTTATTGCTTTTTATTTGACGTTGTTGTTGTTGTTGTTTATTTGACGTTGTTGTTGTTGACGTTGTTGTTGTTGTTATTGTTTATTTGACGTTGTTGTTGTTGTTGTTTATTTGACGTAGTTGTTATTGACGTTGTTGTTGTTGTTGTTTATTTGACGTTTTTGTTGTTGTTGATGTTGTTGTTGTTTTTGTTGTTTATTTGATGTGGTTGTTGTTGTTTATTTGACGTTGTTGTTGTTGCTGTTGTTTATTTGACGTTGTTGTTATTGTTGTTGTTATTGTTGTTTTTGTTGTGTTTATTTGACGTTGTTCTTGTTGTTGTTGTTTATTTGACGTTGTTGTTGTTGTTTATTTGGCGTTTTTGTTGTTATTTATTTGACGTTGTTGTTGTTGTTGTTTATTTGACATTGTTGTTGTTGTTGTTGTTGTTTCTTTGACGTTGTTGTTGTTGTTGTTTATTTAACGTTATTGTTGTTGTTGACGTTGTTGTTGTTGTTGTTATTTATTTGACGTTATTGTTGTTGTTGTTGTTGTTGTTGTTGTTTATTTGACGTTGTTGTTGTTGTTTATTTGACGTTGTTGTTGTTGTGGTTTATTTGACGTTGTTGTTGTTGTTGCTCATCTGACGTTGTTGTTGTTGTGTATTCGACGTTATTGTTATTGTTGACGTTGTTGTTGTTGTTGTTATTTATTTGACGTTATTGTTGTTGTTGTTGTTGTTGTTTATTTGACGTTGTTGTTGTTGTTTGTTTGACGTTGTTGTTGTTGTTGTTTATTTGACGTTGTTGTTGTTATTTATTTGACGTTGTTGTTATTGTTGTTGTTTATTTGACGTTGTTGTTGTTGTTGTTTATTTGACGTTGTTGTTGGTTATTTGACGTTGTTGTTGTTTATTTGACGTTGTTGTTGTTGTTGTTCATTTGACGTTGTTGTTATTGCTTTTTATTTGACGTTGTTGTTGTTGTTGTTGTTTATTTGACGTTGTTGTTGTTGTTGTTGTTTATTTGACGTTGTTGTTGTTGTTTTTATTTATTTGACGTTGTTGTTGTTTATTTGACGTTGTTGTTGTTGACGTTGTTGTTGTTGTTATTGTTTATTTGACGTTGTTGTTGTTGTTGTTTATTTGACGTAGTTGTTATTGACGTTGTTGTTGTTGTTGTTTATTTGACGTTTTTGTTGTTGTTGATGTTGTTGTTGTTTTTGTTGTTTATTTGATGTGGTTGTTGTTGTTTATTTGACGTTGTTGTTGTTGCTGTTGTTTATTTGACGTTGTTGTTATTGTTGTTGTTATTGTTGTTTTTGTTGTGTTTATTTGACGTTGTTCTTGTTGTTGTTGTTTATTTGACGTTGTTGTTGTTGTTTATTTGGCGTTTTTGTTGTTATTTATTTGACGTTGTTGTTGTTGTTGTTTATTTGACATTGTTGTTGTTGTTGTTGTTGTTTCTTTGACGTTGTTGTTGTTGTTGTTTATTTAACGTTATTGTTGTTGTTGACGTTGTTGTTGTTGTTGTTATTTATTTGACGTTATTGTTGTTGTTGTTGTTGTTGTTGTTTATTTGACGTTGTTGTTGTTGTTTATTTGACGTTGTTGTTGTTGTGGTTTATTTGACGTTGTTGTTGTTGTTGCTCATCTGACGTTGTTGTTGTTGTGTATTCGACGTTATTGTTATTGTTGACGTTGTTGTTGTTGTTGTTATTTATTTGACGTTATTGTTGTTGTTGTTGTTGTTGTTTATTTGACGTTGTTGTTGTTGTTTGTTTGACGTTGTTGTTGTTGTTGTTTATTTGACGTTGTTGTTGTTATTTATTTGACGTTGTTGTTATTGTTGTTGTTTATTTGACGTTGTTGTTGTTGTTGTTTATTTGACGTTGTTGTTGGTTATTTGACGTTGTTGTTGTTTATTTGACGTTGTTGTTGTTGTTGTTCATTTGACGTTGTTGTTATTGCTTTTTATTTGACGTTGTTGTTGTTGTTGTTGTTTATTTGACGTTGTTGTTGTTGTTGTTGTTTATTTGACGTTGTTGTTGTTGTTTTTATTTATTTGACGTTGTTGTTGTTTATTTGACGTTGTTGTTGTTGACGTTGTTGTTGTTGTTATTGTTTATTTGACGTTGTTGTTGTTGTTGTTGTTTATTTGACGTAGTTGTTATTGACGTTGTTGTTGTTGTTGTTTATTTGACGTTTTTGTTGTTGTTGATGTTGTTGTTGTTTTTGTTGTTTATTTGATGTGGTTGTTGTTGTTTATTTGACGTTGTTGTTGTTGCTGTTGTTTATTTGACGTTGTTGTTATTGTTGTTTTTGTTGTTGTTTATTTGACGTTGTTCTTGTTGTTGTTGTTTATTTGACGTTGTTGTTGTTGTTGTTTATTTGGCGTTTTTGTTGTTATTTATTTGACGTTGTTGTTGTTGTTGTTTATTTGACATTGTAGTTGTTGATGTTGTTGTTTATTTGACGTTGTTGTTGTTGTTGTTGTTTATTTGACGTTGTTGTTGTTGTTGACGTTGTTGTTCTTGTTGTTGTTTATTTGACGTAGTTGTTGTTGTTGACGTTGTTGTTGTTGTTGTTTGTTTATTTGACGATTTTGTTGTTGTTGATGTTGTTGTTGTTGTTGTTGTTGTTTCTTTGACGTTGTTGTTGTTGTTGTTTATTTAACGTTATTGTTGTTGTTGACGTTGTTGTTGTTGTTGTTATTTATTTGACGTTATTGTTGTTGTTGTTGTTGTTGTTTATTTGACGTTGTTGTTGTTGTTTATTTGACGTTATTTTTGTTGTTGTTTTTTTGACGGTGTTGTTGTTGTTTATTTGACGTTATTTTTGTTGTTGTTTATTTGACGGTGTTGTTGTTGTTGTTTATTTGACATTGTTGTTGTTGTTGTTTATTTGACGTTGTTGTTGTTGATGTTGTTGTTGTTGTTGTTATTTATTTGACGTTGTTGTTGTTTATTTGACGTTGTTGTTGTTGATGTTGTTGTTGTTGTTGTTATTGTTTATTTGACGTTGTTGTTGTTGTTGTTTATTTGACGTTGTTGTTGTTGACGTTGTTGTTGTTGTTGTTGTTGTTGTTGTTGTTGTTGTTTATTTGACGTTTTTGTTGTTGTTGATGTTGTTGTTGTTTTTGTTGTTGTTTATTTGATGTGGTTGTTGTTGTTTATTTGACGTTGTTGTTGTTGTTTATTTGACGTTGTTGTCATTATTGTTGTTATTGTTGTTTTTGTTGTTGTTTATTTGACATTGTTCTTGTTGTTGTTGTTTATTTGACGTTGTTGTTGTTGTTGTTGTTTATTTAACATTGTTGTTGTTATTTATTTGACGTTGTTGTTGTTGTTGTAGTTGTTTATTTGACATTGTTGTTGTTGTTGTTTATTTGACGTTGTTGTTATTGTTGTGTATTTGTCGTTGTTATTATTGACGTTGTTGTTATTGTTGTTGTTTATTTGACGTAGTTGTTGTTGTTGATGTTGTTGTTGTTTATTTGACGTTGTTGTTGTTGTTTATTTGACGTCGTTGTTATTGTTGTTTATTTGACGTTGTTGTTGTTTATTTGACGTTGTTGTTGTTGACGTTGTTGTTGTTATTGTATATTTGACGTATTTGTTGTTGTATATTTGACGTTGTTGTTGTTTATTTGACGTTGTTGTTGTTGTTGTTGTTGTTGTTGTTTATTTGACGTTGTTGTTGTTGTTGACGTTGTTGTTGTTGTTATTGTTGTTGTTGTTGTTATTTATTTGACATTGTTATTGTTGTTTATTTGACGATGTTGTTGTTGTTGTTGTTTATTTGATGTTGTTGTTGTTGTTGTTATTTATTTGACGTTGTTGTTGTTGTGGTTTATTTGACGTTGTTGTTGTTGTTGTTGTTCATCTGACGTTGTTGTTGTTGTGTATTTGACGTTATTGTTGTTGTTGACGTTGTTGGTGTTGTTATTATTTATTTGACGTTATTGTTATTGTTGTTGTTTATTTGACGTTGTTGTTGTTGTTGTTGTTGTTATTTATTTGACGTTATTGTTGTTGTTGTTGTTGTTTATTTGACTTTGTTGTTGTTGTTGTTTATTTGACGTTGTTGTTGTTATTTATTTGACGTTGTTGTTGATGTTGTTTATTTGACGTTGTTGTTGTTGTTGTTTATTTGACATTGTTGTTGTTGTTGTTGTTTATATGACGTTGTTGTTGTTGTTGTTTATTTGACGTTGTTGTTGTTTATTTGACGTTGTTGTTGTTGAAGTTGTTGTTGTTGTTATTGTTTATTTGACGTTGTTGTTGTTGTTGTGTATTTGACGTAGTTGTTGTTGACGTTGTTGTTGTTGTTGTTTATTTGACGTTTTTGTTGTTGTTGATGTTGTTGTTGTTTTTGTTGTTGTTTATTTGATGTGGTTGTTGTTGTTTATTTGACGTTGTTGTTGTTGTTGTTGTTGTTTATTTGACGTTGTTGTTATTGTTGTTTTTGTTGTTGTTTATTTGATGTTGTTGTTGTTGTTGTTGTTTATTTGACGTTGTTGTTGTTTTTGTTTATTTGACGTTGTTGTTGTTATTTATTTGACGTTGTTGTTGTTGTTGTTTATTTGACATTGTTGTTGTTGTTGTTGTTTATTTGACGTTGTTGTTGTTGTTGTTTATTTGACGTTGTTGTTGTTGTTGTTGTTGTTGTTTATTTGACGTAGTTGTTGTTGTTGACGTTGTTGTTGTTGTTGTTCGTTTATTTAACGATTTTGTTGTTGTTGATGTTGTTGTTGTTGTTGTTGTTTATTTGACGTTGTTGTTGTAGTTTATTTGACGTTATTGTTGTTGTTGACGTTGTTGTTGTTGTTGTTATTTATTTGACGTTATTGTTGTTGTTGTTGTTGTTGATTATTTGATGTTGTTGTTGTTTATTTGACGTTATTTTTGTTGTTGTTTATTTGACGGTGTTGTTGTTGTTGTTTATTTGACGTTATTTTTGTTGTTGTTTATTTAACGGTGTTGTTGTTGTTGTTGTTTATTTGACGTTGTTATTGTTGTTGTTGTTTATTAGACGTTGTTGTTGTTGACGTTGTTGTTGTTGTTGTTGTTTATTTGACGTTGTTGTTGTTTATTTGACGTTGTTGTTGTTGACGTTGTTGTTGTTGTTATTGTTTATTTGACGTTGTTGTTGTTGACGTTGTTGTTGTTTTTATTGTTTATTTGACGTTGTTGTTGTTGTTGTTTATTTTACGTAGTTGTTGTTGACGTTGTTGTTATTGTTGTTGTTTATTTGACATTTTTGTTGTTGTTGATGTTGTTGTTGTTTTTATTGTTGTTTATTTGATGTGGTTGTTCTTGTTTATTTGACGTTGTTGTTGTTGTTGTTTATTTGACGTTGTTCTCATTATTGTTGTTATTGTTGTTTTTGTTGTTGTTTAATTGACGTTGTTCTTGTTGTTGTTGTTTATTTGACGTTGTTGTTGTTTATTTGATGTTGTTGTTGTTGTTGTTTATTTGACATTGTTGTTGTTGTTGTTGTTTATTTGACGTTGTTGTTGTTGTTGTTTATTTGACGTTGTTGTTGTTGGCGTTGTTGTTGTTGTTGTTGTTTATTTGACGTAGTTGTTGTTGTTGACGTTGTTGTTGTTGTTGTTCGTTTATTTAACGATTTTGTTGTTGTTGATGTTGTTGTTGTTGTTGTTGTTTATTTGACGTTGTTGTTGTAGTTTATTTGACGTTATTGTTGTTGTTGACGTTGTTGTTGTTGTTGTTATTTATTTGACGTTATTGTTGTTGTTGTTGTTGTTGATTATTTGATGTTGTTGTTGTTTATTTGACGTTATTTTTGTTGTTGTTTATTTGACGGTGTTGTTGTTGTTGTTTATTTGACGTTATTTTTGTTGTTGTTTATTTAACGGTGTTGTTGTTGTTGTTGTTTATTTGACGTTGTTGTTGTTGTTGTTGTTTATTAGACGTTGTTGTTGTTGACGTTGTTGTTGTTGTTGTTGTTGTTTATTTGACGTTGTTGTTGTTTATTTGACGTTGTTGTTGTTGACGTTGTTGTTGTTGTTATTGTTTATTTGACGTTGTTGTTGTTGACGTTGTTGTTGTTTTTATTGTTTATTTGACGTTGTTGTTGTTGTTGTTTATTTTACGTAGTTGTTGTTGACGTTGTTGTTATTGTTGTTGTTTATTTGACATTTTTGTTGTTGTTGATGTTGTTGTTGTTTTTATTGTTGTTTATTTGATGTGGTTGTTCTTGTTTATTTGACGTTGTTGTTGTTGTTGTTTATTTGACGTTGTTCTCATTATTGTTGTTATTGTTGTTGTTTAATTGACGTTGTTCTTGTTGTTGTTGTTTATTTGACGTTGTTGTTGTTTATTTGACGTTGTTGTTGATATTTATTTGACGTTGTTGTTGTTGTTGTTTATTTGACATTGTTGTTGTTGTTGTTGTTGTTTATTTGACGTTGTTATTGTTGTTTATTTGACGTTGTTGTTATTGTTGTTGTTTATTTGACGTAGTAGTTGTTGTTGTTGTCTATTTGACGTCGTTGTTGTTGTTGTTTATTTGACGTTGTTGTTGTTGTTGTTGTTTATTTGACGTTGTATTTGTTGACATTGTTGTTGTTATTGTTTATTTGACGTATTTGTTGTTGTATATTTGACGTTGTTGTTGTTTATTTGAAGTTGTTGTTGTTGTTGTTGTTGTTGTTATTGTTGTTATTGTTGTTGTTGTTGTTTATTTGACGTTGTTGTTGTTGTTTATTTGACGTTGTTGTTGTTGTTGTTTATTTAACGTTGTTGTTGTTGTTGTTTATTTGACGTTGTTGTTGTTATTTATTTGACGTTGTTGTTGTTGTTTACTTAACATTGTTGTTGTTGTTGTTGTTGTATATTTGACGTTGTTGTTTATTTGACCTTGTTGTTGTTGACGTTGTTGTTGTTGTTATTGTTGTTGTTGTTGTTGTTTATTTGACGTTGTTATTGTTGTTGTTGTTGTTGTTTATTTGGCGTTGTTGTTGTTGTTGTTTATTTGACGTTATTTTTGTTGTTGTTTATTTGACGTTGTTGTTGTTTATTTGACGTTGTTGTTGTTGTTGTTTATTTGACGTTGTTGTTGTCGTTGTTTATTTGACGTTGTTATTGTTGTTGTTGTTGTTGTTTATTTGACGTTGTTGTTGTTGTTTATTTGACATTATTTTTGTTGTTTTTTATTTGACGTTATTTTTGTTGTTGTTTATTTGACGGTGTTGTTATTGTTGTTGTTTATTTGACTTTGTTGTTGTTGTTGTTTATTTGACGTTGTTGTTGTTGACGTTGTTGTTGTTATTGTTTATTTGACGTATTTGTTGTTGTATATTTGATGTTGTTGTTGTTTATTTGACGTTGTTGTTGTTTTATTGTTATTGTTGTTGTTGTTGTTGTTGTTTATTTGACGTTGTTGTTGTTGTTTATTTGACGTTGTTGTTGTTGTTGTTTATTTAACGTTGTTGTTGTTGTTTATTTGACGTTGTTGTTGTTATTTATTTGACGTTGTTGTTGTTGTTTATTTGACATTGTTGTTGTTGTTGTTGTTGTATATTTGACGTTGTTGTTGTTGTTGTTTATTTGACGTTGTTGTTGTTAACGTTGTTGTTGTTGTTATTGTTGTTGTCGTTGTTGTTTATTTGACGTTGTTATTGTTGTTGTTGTTGTTTATTTGACAATCTTGTTGTTGTTGTTGTTGTTTATTTGACGTTATTGTTGTTGTTTATTTGATGTTGTTGTTGTTGTGGTTTATTTGACGTTGTTGTTGTTGTTGTTCATCTGACGTTGTACTTGTTATTTATTTAACGTTATTGTTATTGTTAACGTTGTTGTTGTTGTTGTTGTTATTTCTTTGACGTTATTGTTGTTGTTGTTGTTGTTGTTGTTTATTTGACGTTGTTGTTGTTGTTGTTGTTGTTTATTGGACGTTGTTGTTGTTGTTGTTGTTGTTGTTTAATTGACGTTGTTGTTGTTGTTGTTGTTGTTTATTTGACGTTGTTGTTGTTTATTTGACGTTGTTGTTGTTGACGTTGTTGTTGTTATTGTTTATTTTGACGTATTTGTTGTTGTATATTTGACGTTGTTGTTGTTTATTTGACGTTGTTGTTGTTGTTGTTGTTGTTGTTGTTATTGTTGTTATTGTTGTTATTGTTGTTGTTGTTATTGTTTATTTGACGTTGTTGTTGTTTATTTGACGTGGTTGTTGTTGTTGTTTATTTAACGTTGTTGTTGTTGTTGTTTATTTGACGTTGTTGTTGTTATTTATTTGACGGTGTTGTTGTTGTTTATTTGACATTGTTGTTGTTGTTGTATATTTGACGTTGTTGTTGTTGTTTATTTGACGTTGTTGTTGTTGACGTTGTTGTTGTTATTGTTGTTGTTGTTGTTGTTTTTTATTTGACGTTGTTGTTGTTGTTGTTCATTTGACGTTGTTGTTGTTGTTGTTCATTTGACGTTGTTGTTGTTGTTTATTTTCCGTTGTTGTTGTTGTTGTTGTTGTTTATTTGACGTTGTTGTTGTTGTTGTTTATTTGACGTAGTTGTTGTTGACGTTGTTGTTGTTGTTGTTTATTTGACGTTTTTGTTGTTGTTGATGTTGTTGTTTTTTTTGTTGTTTATTTGATGTGGTTGTTGTTGTTTATTTGACGTTGTTGTTGTTGCTGTTGTTTATTTGACGTTTGTTTATTTGACGTTGTTGTTATTGTTGTTGTTATTGTTGTTTTTGTTGTTGTTTATTTGCCGTTGTTGTTGTTGTTGTTGTTTATTTGACGTTGTTGTTGTTGTTGTTGTTTATTTGACGTAGTTGTTGTTGACGTTGTTGTTGTTGTTGTTTATTTGACGTTTTTGTTGTTGTTGATGTTGTTGTTATTTTTGTTGTTTATTTGATGTGGTTGTTGTTGTTTATTTGACGTTGTTGTTGCTGTTGTTTATTTGACGTTGTTGTTATTGTTGTTGTTATTGTTGTTTTTGTTGTTGTTTATTTGACGTTGTTCTTGTTGTTGTTGTTTATTTGACGTTGTTGTTGTTGTTGTTGTTGTTTATTTGGCGATTTTGTTGTTATTTATTTGACGTTGTTGTTGTTGTTGTTTATTTGACGTTGTTGTTGTTGATGTTGTTGTTTATTTGACGTTGTTGTTGTTGTTGTTTATTTGACGTTGTTGTTGTTGACGTTGTTGTTCTTGTTGTTGTTTATTTGACGTAGTTGTTGTTGTTGACGTTGTTGTTGTTGTTGTTTGTTTATTTGACGATTTTGTTGTTGTTGATGTTGTTGTTGTTGTTGTTGTTTATTTGACGTTGTTGTTGTTGTTGTTTATTTGACGTTATTGTTGTTGTTGACGTTGTTGTTGTTGTTGTTATTTATTTGACGTTATTGTTGTTGTTGTTGTTGTTGTTGTTTATTTGACGTTGTTGTTGTTGTTTATTTGACGTTATTTTTGTTGTTGTTTTTTTGACGGTGTTGTTGTTGTTTATTTGACGTTATTTTTGTTGTTGTTTTTATTGTTTATTTGACGTTGTTGTTGTTGTTGTTTATTTTACGTAGTTGTTGTTGACGTTGTTGTTATTGTTGTTGTTTATTTGACGTTTTTGTTGTTGTTGATGTTGTTGTTGTTTTTATTGTTGTTTATTTGATGTGGTTGTTCTTGTTTATTTGACGTTGTTGTTGTTGTTGTTTATTTGACGTTGTTGTCATTATTGTTGTTATTGTTGTTTATGTTGTTGTTTAATTGACGTTGTTCTTGTTGTTGTTGTTTATTTGACGTTGTTCTTGTTTATTTGACGTTGTTGTTGTTATTTATTTGACGTTGTTATTGTTGTTGTTTATTTGACATCGTTGTTGTTGTTGTTGTTGTTGTTGTTTATTTGACGTTGTTGTTATTGTTGTTTATTTGACGTTGTTGTTATTGTTGTTGTTTATTTGACGTAGTTGTTGTTGTTGTTGTCTATTTGACGTCGTTGTTGTTGTTGTTTATTTGACGTTGTTGTTGTTGTTGTTGTTTATTTGACGTTGTAGTTGTTGACATTGTTGTTGTTATTGTTTATTTGACGTATTTGTTGTTGTATATTTGACGTTGTTGTTGTTTATTTGAAGTTGTTGTTGTTGTTGTTGTTATTGTTGTTATTGTTGTTGTTGTTGTTTATTTGACGTTGTTGTTGTTGTTTATTTGGCGTTGTTGTTGTTGTTTATTTGACGTTTTTGTTGTTGTTTATTTAACATTGTTGTTGTTGTTGTTGTTGTTGTTGTATATTTGACGTTGTTGTTTATTTGACGTTGTTGTTGTTGACGTTGTTGTTGTTGTTATTGTTGTTGTTGTTGTTTATTTGACGTTGTTATTGTTGTTGTTGTTGTTGTTTATTTGACGTTGTTGTTGTTGTTTATTTGACGTTATTTTTGTTGTTGTTTATTTGACGTTGTTGTTGTTGTTTATTTGACGTTGTTGTTGTTGTTTATTTGACGTTGTTATTGTTGTTGTTGTTGTTGTTTATTTGACGTTGTTGTTGTTGTTTATTTGACATTATTTTTGTTGTTGTTTATTTGAGGTTATTTTTGTTGTTGTTTATTTGACGGTGTTGTTGTTGTTGTTTATTTGACTTTGTTGTTGTTGTTTATTTGACGTTGTTGTTGTTGACGTTGTTGTTGTTATTGTTTATTTGACGTATTTGTTGTTGTATATTTGATGTTGTTGTTGTTTATTTGACGTTGTTGTTATTTTGTTGTTATTGTTGTTATTGTTGTTGTTGTTGTTTATTTGACGTTGTTGTTGTTGTTTATTTGACGTTGTTGTTGTTGTTGTTTATTTAACGTTGTTGTTGTTGTTTATTTGACGTTGTTGTTGTTATTTATTTGACGTTGTTGTTGTTGTTGTTTATTTGACATTGTTGTTGTTGTTGTTGTTGTTGTATATTTGACGTTGTTGTTGTTGTTGTTGTTTATTTGACGTTGTTATTGTTAACGTTGTTGTTGTTATTTATTTGACGTTGTTGTTGTTGTTGTTTATTTGACATCGTTGTTGTTGTTGTTGTTGTTGTTGTTTATTTGACGTTGTTGTTATTGTTGTTTATTTGACGTTGTTGTTATTGTTGTTGTTTATTTGACGTAGTTGTTGTTGTTGTTGTCTATTTGACGTCGTTGTTGTTGTTGTTGTTTATTTGATGTTGTAGTTGTTGACATTGTTGTTGTTATTGTTTATTTGACGTATTTGTTGTTGTATATTTGACGTTGTTGTTGTTTATTTGAAGTTGTTGTTGTTGTTGTTATTGTTGTTATTGTTGTTGTTGTTGTTTATTTGACGTTGTTGTTGTTGTTTATTTGGCGTTGTTGTTGTTGTTTATTTGACGTTGTTGTTGTTGTTGTTTATTTAACATTGTTGTTGTTGTTGTTGTTGTTGTATATTTGACGTTGTTGTTTATTTGACGTTGTTGTTGTTGACGTTGTTGTTGTTGTTGTTATTGTTGTTGTTGTTGTTTATTTGACGTTGTTATTGTTGTTGTTGTTGTTGTTTATTTGACGTTGTTGTTGTTGTTTATTTGACGTTATTTTTGTTGTTGTTTATTTGACGTTGTTGTTGTTGTTTATTTGACGTTGTTGTTGTTGTTTATTTGACGTTGTTGTTGATGTTGTTGTTGTTGTTATTTATTTGACGTTGTTGTCATTATTGTTGTTATTGTTGTTTTTGTTGTTGTTTAATTGACGTTGTTCTTGTTGTTGTTGTTTATTTGACGTTGTTGTTGTTTATTTGACGTTGTTGTTGTTATTTATTTGACGTTGTTGTTGTTGTTTATTTGACATTGTTGTTGTTGTTGTTGTTGTTGTTTATTTGACGTTGTTGTTATTGTTGTTTATTTGACGTTGTTGTTATTGTTGTTGTTTATTTGACGTAGTTGTTGTTGTTGTTGTCTATTTGACGTCGTTGTTGTTGTTGTTTATTTGACGTTGTTGTTGTTGTTGTTGTTTATTTGACGTTGTAGTTGTTGACATTGTTGTTGTTATTGTTTATTTGACGTATTTGTTGTTGTATATTTGACGTTGTTGTTGTTTATTTGAAGTTGTTGTTGTTGTTGTTGTTATTGTTGTTATTGTTGTTGTTGTTGTTTATTTGACGTTGTTGTGGTTGTTTATTTGACGTTGTTGTTGTTGTTGTTTATTTAACGTTGTTTTTGTTGTTGTTGTTTATTTGACGTTGTTGTTGTTATTTATTTGACGTTGTTGTTGTTGTTTATTTAACATTGTTGTTGTTGTTGTTGTATATTTGACGTTGTTGTTTATTTGACGTTGTTGTTGTTGAAGTTGTTGTTGTTGTTATTGTTGTTGTTGTTGTTGTTTATTTGACGTTGTTATTGTTGTTGTTGTTGTTGTTTATTTGACGTTGTTGTTGTTCTTGTTTATTTGACGTTATTTTTGTTGTTGTTTATTTGACGTTGTTGTTGTTGTTTATTTGACGTTGTTATTGTTGTTATTGTTGTTGTTGTTGTTTATTTGACGTTGTTGTTGTTGTTTATTTGACATTATTTTTGTTGTTGTTTACTTGACGTTATTTTTGTTGTTGTTTATTTGACTGTGTTGTTGTTGTTGTTGTTTATTTGACTTTGCTGTTGTTGTTTATTTGATGTTGTTGTTGTTGACGTTGTTGTTGTTATTGTTTATTTGACGTATTTGTTGTTGTATATTTGATCTTGTTGTTATTTATTTGACGTTGTTGTTGTTATTGTTTATTTGACGTATTTGTTGTTGTATATTTGATCTTGTTGTTATTTATTTGACGTTGTTGTTGTTTTGTTGTTATTGTTGTTATTGTTGTTGTTGTTGTTGTTTATTTGACGTTGTTGTTGTTGTTTATTTGACGTTGTTGTTGTTGTTGTTTATTTAACGTTGTTGTTGTTGTTTATTTGACGTTGTTGTTGTTATTTATTTGACGTTGTTGTTGTTGTTGTTGTTGTTGTATATTTGACGTTGTTGTTATTGTTGTTTATTTGACGTTGTTGTTGTTGTTATTGTTGTTGTCGTTGTTGTTTATTTGACGTTGTTATTGTTGTTGTTGTTGTTTATATGACGATCTTGTTGTTGTTGTTGTTGTTTATTTGACGTTGTTGTTGTTGTTTATTTGATGTTGTTGTTGTTGTGGTTTATTTGACGTTGTTGTTGTTGTTGTTCATCTGACGTTGTACTTGTTATTTATTTAACGTTATTGTTATTGTTAACGTTGTTGTTGTTGTTGTTGTTGTTGTTATTTATTTGACGTTATTGTTGTTGTTGTTGTTGTTGTTTATTTGACGTTGTTGTTGTTGTTGTTGTTGTTGTTGTCTATTTGACGTTGTTGTTGTTGTTGTTGTTTATTTGACGTTGTTGTTGTTGTTGACGTTGTTGTTGTTGTTGTTATTTATTTGACGTTGTTGTTGTTTATTTGACGTTATTGTTGTTGATGTTGTTGTTGTTGTTATTGTTTATTTGACGTTGTTGTTGTTGTTGTTTATTTGACGTAGTTGTTGTTGACGTTGTTGTTGTTGTTGTTTATTTGACGTTTTTGTTGTTGTTAATGTTGTTGTTGTTTTTGTTGTTGTTTATTTGATGTGGTTGTTGTTGTTTATTTGACGTTGTTGTTGTTTATTTGACGTTGTTGTCATTATTGTTGTTATTGTTGTTTTTGTTGTTGTTTATTTGACATTGTTCTTGTTGTTGTTGTTTATTTGACGTTGTTGTTGTTGTTGTTTATTTGACGTTGTTGTTGTTATTTATTTGACGTTGTTGTTGTTGTTGTTGTTGTTTATTTGACATTGTTGTTGTTGTTGTTATTTATTTGACGTTGTTGTCATTGTTGTTTATTTGTCGTTGTTGTTGTTGACGTTGTTGTTATTGTTGTTGTTTATTTGACGTAGTTGTTGTTGTTGATGTTGTTGTTGTTTATTTGACGTTGTTGTTGTTGTTTATTTGACGTTGTTGTTATTGTTGTATTTTAACGTTGTTGTTATTTATTTGACGTTGTTGTTGTTGACGTTGTTGTTGTTATTGTATATTTGACGTATTTGTTGTTGTATATTTGACGTTGTTGTTGTTTATTTGACGTTGTTGTTGTTGTTGTTGTTGTTTATTTGACGTTGTTGTTGTTGACGTTGTTGTTGTTGTTATTGTTGTTGTTGTTGTTGTTTATTTGACGTTGTTATTGTTGTTGTTGTTGTTTATTTGCCGATGTTGTTGTTGTTGTTGTTGTTTATTTGATGTTGTTGTTGTTGTTGTTGTTTATTTGACGTTGTTGTTGTTGTGGTTTATTTGACGTTGTTGTTGTTGTTGTTCATCTGACGTTGTTGTTGTTGTGTATTTGACGTTATTGTTGTTGTTGACGTTGTTGTTGTTGTTGTTATTTATTTGACGTTATTGTTGTTGTTGTTGTTGTTGTTGTTGTTTATTTGACGTTGTTGTTGTTGTTTGTTTGACGTTGTTGTTGTTGTTGTTGTTTATTTGACGTTGTTGTTGTTATTTATTTGACGTTGTTGTTATTGTTGTTGTTTATTTGACGTTGTTGTTGTTGTTGTTTATTTGACGTTGTTGTTGTTTATTTGACGTTGTTGTTGTTTATTTGACGTTGTTGTTGTTGTTGTTGTTCATTTGACGTTGTTGTTATTGCTTTTTATTTGACGTTGTTGTTGTTGTTGTTTATTTGACGTTGTTGTTGTTGTTGACGTTGTTGTTGTTGTTGTTATTTATTTGACGTTATTGTTGTTGTTGTTGTTGTTGTTTATTTGACGTTGTTGTTGTTGTTTGTTTGACGTTGTTGTTGTTGTTGTTGTTTATTTGACGTTGTTGTTGTTATTTATTTGACGTTGTTGTTATTGTTGTTGTTTATTTGACGTTGTTGTTGTTGTTGTTTATTTGACGTTGTTGTTGTTTATTTGACGTTGTTGTTGTTTATTTGACGTTGTTGTTGTTGTTGTTGTTCATTTGACGTTGTTGTTATTGCTTTTTATTTGACGTTGTTGTTGTTGTTGTTTATTTGACGTTGTTGTTGTTGACGTTGTTGTTGTTGTTATTGTTTATTTGACGTTGTTGTTGTTGTTGTTTATTTGACGTAGTTGTTATTGACGTTGTTGTTGTTGTTGTTTATTTGACGTTTTTGTTGTTGTTGATGTTGTTGTTGTTTTTGTTGTTTATTTGATGTGGTTGTTGTTGTTTATTTGACGTTGTTGTTGTTGCTGTTGTTTATTTGACGTTGTTGTTATTGTTGTTGTTATTGTTGTTTTTGTTGTGTTTATTTGACGTTGTTCTTGTTGTTGTTGTTTATTTGACGTTGTTGTTGTTGTTTATTTGGCGTTTTTGTTGTTATTTATTTGACGTTGTTGTTGTTGTTGTTTATTTGACATTGTTGTTGTTGATGTTGTTGTTTATTTGACGTTGTTGTTGTTGTTGTTGTTTATTTGACGTTGTTGTTGTTGTTGACGTTGTTGTTCTTGTTGTTGTTTATTTGACGTAGTTGTTGTTGTTGACGTTGTTGTTGTTGTTGTTTGTTTATTTGACGATTTTGTTGTTGTTGATGTTGTTGTTGTTGTTGTTGTTGTTGTTGTTTCTTTGACGTTGTTGTTGTTGTTGTTTATTTAACGTTATTGTTGTTGTTGACGTTGTTGTTGTTGTTGTTATTTATTTGACGTTATTGTTGTTGTTGTTGTTGTTGTTGTTGTTGTTTATTTGACGTTGTTGTTGTTGTTTATTTGACGTTGTTGTTGTTGTGGTTTATTTGACGTTGTTGTTGTTGTTGTTCATCTGACGTTGTTGTTGTTGTGTATTTGACGTTATTGTTATTGTTGACGTTGTTGTTGTTGTTGTTATTTATTTGACGTTATTGTTGTTGTTGTTGTTGTTGTTTATTTGACGTTGTTGTTGTTGTTTGTTTGACGTTGTTGTCGTTGTTGTTTATTTGACGTTGTTGTTGTTATTTATTTGACGTTGTTGTTATTGTTGTTGTTTATTTGACGTTGTTGTTGTTGTTGTTTATTTGACGTTGTTGTTGTTTATTTGACGTTGTTGTTGTTGTTGTTCATTTGACGTTGTTGTTATTGCTTTTTATTTGACGTTGTTGTTGTTGTTGTTTATTTGACGTTGTTGTTGTTGACGTTGTTGTTGTTGTTATTGTTTATTTGACGTTGTTGTTGTTGTTGTTTATTTGACGTAGTTGTTATTGACGTTGTTGTTGTTGTTGTTTATTTGACGTTTTTGTTGTTGTTGATGTTGTTGTTGTTTTTGTTGTTTATTTGATGTGGTTGTTGTTGTTTATTTGACGTTGTTGTTATTGTTGTTGTTATTGTTGTTTTTGTTGTGTTTATTTGACGTTGTTCTTGTTGTTGTTGTTTATTTGACGTTGTTGTTGCTGTTTATTTGGCGTTTTTGTTGTTATTTATTTGACGTTGTTGTTGTTGTTGTTTATTTGACATTGTTGTTGTTGTTGTTGTTGTTTCTTTGACGTTGTTGTTGTTGTTGTTTATTTAACGTTATTGTTGTTGTTGACGTTGTTGTTGTTGTTGTTATTTATTTGACGTTATTGTCGTTGTTGTTGTTGACGTTGTTGTTATTGTTGTTGTTTATTTGACGTAGTTGTTGTTGTTGATGTTGTTGTTGTTTATTTGACGTTGTTGTTGTTGTTTATTTGACGTTGTTGTTATTGTTGTATTTTAACGTTGTTGTTATTTATTTGACGTTGTTGTTGTTGACGTTGTTGTTGTTATTGTATATTTGACGTATTTGTTGTTGTATATTTGACGTTGTTGTTGTTTATTTGACGTTGTTGTTGTTGTTGTTGTTGTTTATTTGACGTTGTTGTTGTTGACGTTGTTGTTGTTGTTATTGTTGTTGTTGTTGTTGTTTATTTGACGTTGTTATTGTTGTTGTTGTTGTTTATTTGCCGATGTTGTTGTTGTTGTTGTTGTTTATTTGATGTTGTTGTTGTTGTTGTTGTTTATTTGACGTTGTTGTTGTTGTGGTTTATTTGACGTTGTTGTTGTTGTTGTTCATCTGACGTTGTTGTTGTTGTGTATTTGACGTTATTGTTGTTGTTGACGTTGTTGTTGTTGTTGTTATTTATTTGACGTTATTGTTGTTGTTGTTGTTGTTGTTGTTGTTTATTTGACGTTGTTGTTGTTGTTTGTTTGACGTTGTTGTTGTTGTTGTTGTTTATTTGACGTTGTTGTTGTTATTTATTTGACGTTGTTGTTATTGTTGTTGTTTATTTGACGTTGTTGTTGTTGTTGTTTATTTGACGTTGTTGTTGTTTATTTGACGTTGTTGTTGTTTATTTGACGTTGTTGTTGTTGTTGTTGTTCATTTGACGTTGTTGTTATTGCTTTTTATTTGACGTTGTTGTTGTTGTTGTTTATTTGACGTTGTTGTTGTTGTTGACGTTGTTGTTGTTGTTGTTATTTATTTGACGTTATTGTTGTTGTTGTTGTTGTTGTTGTTTATTTGACGTTGTTGTTGTTGTTTGTTTGACGTTGTTGTTGTTGTTGTTGTTTATTTGACGTTGTTGTTGTTATTTATTTGACGTTGTTGTTATTGTTGTTGTTTATTTGACGTTGTTGTTGTTGTTGTTTATTTGACGTTGTTGTTGTTTATTTGACGTTGTTGTTGTTTATTTGACGTTGTTGTTGTTGTTGTTGTTCATTTGACGTTGTTGTTATTGCTTTTTATTTGACGTTGTTGTTGTTGTTGTTTATTTGACGTTGTTGTTGTTGACGTTGTTGTTGTTGTTATTGTTTATTTGACGTTGTTGTTGTTGTTGTTTATTTGACGTAGTTGTTATTGACGTTGTTGTTGTTGTTGTTTATTTGACGTTTTTGTTGTTGTTGATGTTGTTGTTGTTTTTGTTGTTTATTTGATGTGGTTGTTGTTGTTTATTTGACGTTGTTGTTGTTGCTGTTGTTTATTTGACGTTGTTGTTATTGTTGTTGTTATTGTTGTTTTTGTTGTGTTTATTTGACGTTGTTCTTGTTGTTGTTGTTTATTTGACGTTGTTGTTGTTGTTTATTTGGCGTTTTTGTTGTTATTTATTTGACGTTGTTGTTGTTGTTGTTTATTTGACATTGTTGTTGTTGATGTTGTTGTTTATTTGACGTTGTTGTTGTTGTTGTTGTTTATTTGACGTTGTTGTTGTTGTTGACGTTGTTGTTCTTGTTGTTGTTTATTTGACGTAGTTGTTGTTGTTGACGTTGTTGTTGTTGTTGTTTGTTTATTTGACGATTTTGTTGTTGTTGATGTTGTTGTTGTTGTTGTTGTTGTTTCTTTGACGTTGTTGTTGTTGTTGTTTATTTAACGTTATTGTTGTTGTTGACGTTGTTGTTGTTGTTGTTATTTATTTGACGTTATTGTTGTTGTTGTTGTTGTTGTTGTTGTTGTTTATTTGACGTTGTTGTTGTTGTTTATTTGACGTTGTTGTTGTTGTGGTTTATTTGACGTTGTTGTTGTTGTTGTTCATCTGACGTTGTTGTTGTTGTGTATTTGACGTTATTGTTATTGTTGACGTTGTTGTTGTTGTTGTTATTTATTTGAGGTTATTGTTGTTGTTGTTGTTGTTGTTTATTTGACGTTGTTGTTGTTGTTTGTTTGACGTTGTTGTCGTTGTTGTTTATTTGACGTTGTTGTTGTTATTTATTTGACGTTGTTGTTATTGTTGTTGTTTATTTGACGTTGTTGTTGTTGTTGTTTATTTGACGTTGTTGTTGTTTATTTGACGTTGTTGTTGTTGTTGTTCATTTGACGTTGTTGTTATTGCTTTTTATTTGACGTTGTTGTTGTTGTTGTTTATTTGACGTTGTTGTTGTTGACGTTGTTGTTGTTGTTATTGTTTATTTGACGTTGTTGTTGTTGTTGTTTATTTGACGTAGTTGTTATTGACGTTGTTGTTGTTGTTGTTTATTTGACGTTTTTGTTGTTGTTGATGTTGTTGTTGTTTTTGTTGTTTATTTGATGTGGTTGTTGTTGTTTATTTGACGTTGTTGTTATTGTTGTTGTTATTGTTGTTTTTGTTGTGTTTATTTGACGTTGTTCTTGTTGTTGTTGTTTATTTGACGTTGTTGTTGCTGTTTATTTGGCGTTTTTGTTGTTATTTATTTGACGTTGTTGTTGTTGTTGTTTATTTGACATTGTTGTTGTTGTTGTTGTTGTTTCTTTGACGTTGTTGTTGTTGTTGTTTATTTAACGTTATTGTTGTTGTTGACGTTGTTGTTGTTGTTGTTATTTATTTGACGTTATTGTTGTTGTTGTTGTTGTTGTTGTTTATTTGACGTTGTTGTTGTTGTTGTTTATTTGACGTTGTTGTTGTTGTGGTTTATTTGACGTTGTTGTTGTTGTTGCTCATCTGACGTTGTTGTTGTTGTGTATTCGACGTTATTGTTATTGTTGACGTTGTTGTTGTTGTTGTTATTTATTTGACGTTATTGTTGTTGTTGTTGTTGTTGTTTATTTGACGTTGTTGTTGTTGTTTGTTTGACGTTGTTGTTGTTGTTGTTTATTTGACGTTGTTGTTGTTATTTATTTGACGTTGTTGTTATTGTTGTTGTTTATTTGACGTTGTTGTTGTTGTTGTTTATTTGACGTTGTTGTTGGTTATTTGACATTGTTGTTGTTTATTTGACGTTGTTGTTGTTGTTGTTCATTTGACGTTGTTGTTATTGCTTTTTATTTGACGTTGTTGTTGTTGTTGTTGTTTATTTGACGTTGTTGTTGTTGTTGTTGTTTATTTGACGTTGTTGTTGTTGTTTTTATTTATTTGACGTTGTTGTTGTTTATTTGACGTTGTTGTTGTTGACGTTGTTGTTGTTGTTATTGTTTATTTGACGTTGTTGTTGTTGTTGTTTATTTGACGTAGTTGTTATTGACGTTGTTGTTGTTGTTGTTTATTTGACGTTTTTGTTGTTGTTGATGTTGTTGTTGTTTTTGTTGTTTATTTGATGTGGTTGTTGTTGTTTATTTGACGTTGTTGTTGTTGCTGTTGTTTATTTGACGTTGTTGTTATTGTTGTTGTTATTGTTGTTTTTGTTGTTGTTTATTTGACGTTGTTCTTGTTGTTGTTGTTTATTTGACGTTGTTGTTGTTGTTGTTTATTTGGCGTTTTTGTTGTTATTTATTTGACGTTGTTGTTGTTGTTGTTTATTTGACATTGTTGTTGTTGATGTTGTTGTTTATTTGACGTTGTTGTTGTTGTTGTTGTTTATTTGACGTTGTTGTTGTTGTTGACGTTGTTGTTCTTGTTGTTGTTTATTTGACGTAGTTGTTGTTGTTGACGTTGTTGTTGTTGTTGTTTGTTTATTTGACGATTTTGTTGTTGTTGATGTTGTTGTTGTTGTTGTTGTTGTTGTTTCTTTGACGTTGTTGTTGTTGTTGTTTATTTAACGTTATTGTTGTTGTTGACGTTGTTGTTGTTGTTGTTATTTATTTGACGTTATTGTTGTTGTTGTTGTTGTTGTTGTTTATTTGACGTTGTTGTTGTTGTTTATTTGACGTTATTTTTGTTGTTGTTTTTTTGACGGTGTTGTTGTTGTTTATTTGACGTTATTTTTGTTGTTGTTTATTTGACGGTGTTGTTGTTGTTGTTTATTTGACATTGTTGTTGTTGTTGTTTATTTGACGTTGTTGTTGTTGATGTTGTTGTTGTTGTTGTTATTTATTTGACGTTGTTGTTGTTTATTTGACGTTGTTGTTGTTGATGTTGTTGTTGTTGTTGTTATTGTTTATTTGACGTTGTTGTTGTTGTTGTTTATTTGACGTTGTTGTTGTTGACGTTGTTGTTGTTGTTGTTGTTGTTGTTGTTGTTGTTTATTTGACGTTTTTGTTGTTGTTGATGTTGTTGTTGTTTTTGTTGTTGTTTATTTGATGTGGTTGTTGTTGTTTATTCGACGTTGTTGTTGTTGTTTATTTGACGTTGTTGTTGTTGTGGTTTATTTGACGTTGTTGTTGTTGTTGCTCATCTGACGTTGTTATTGTTGTGTATTCGACGTTATTGTTATTGTTGACGTTGTTGTTGTTGTTGTTATTTATTTGACGTTATTGTTGTTGTTGTTGTTGTTGTTTATTTGACGTTGTTGTTGTTGTTTGTTTGACGTTGTTGTTGTTGTTGTTTATTTGACGTTGTTGTTGTTATTTATTTGACGTTGTTGTTATTGTTGTTGTTTATTTGACGTTGTTGTTGTTGTTGTTTATTTGACGTTGTTGTTGGTTATTTGACGTTGTTGTTGTTTATTTGACGTTGTTGTTGTTGTTGTTCATTTGACGTTGTTGTTATTGCTTTTTATTTGACGTTGTTGTTGTTGTTGTTTATTTGACGTTGTTGTTGTTGTTGTTGTTTATTTGACGTTGTTGTTGTTGTTGTTTTTATTTATTTGACGTTGTTGTTGTTTATTTGACGTTGTTGTTGTTGACGTTGTTGTTGTTGTTATTGTTTATTTGACGTTGTTGTTGTTGTTGTTTATTTGACGTAGTTGTTATTGACGTTTTTGTTGTTGTTGTTTATTTGACGTTTTTGTTGTTGTTGATGTTGTTGTTGTTTTTGTTGTTTATTTGATGTGGTTGTTGTTGTTTATTTGACGTTGTTGTTGTTGCTGTTGTTTATTTGACGTTGTTGTTATCGTTGTTGTTATTGTTGTTTTTGTTGTTGTTTATTTGACGTTTTTCTTGTTGTTGTTGTTTATTTGACGTTGTTGTTGTTGTTGTTTATTTGGCGTTTTTGTTGTTATTTATTTGACGTTGTCGTTGTTGTTGTTTATTTGACATTGTTGTTGTTGATGTTGTTGTTTATTTGACGTTGTTGTTGTTGTTGTTGTTTATTTGACGTTGTTGTTGTTGTTGTTGACGTTGTTGTTCTTGTTGTTGTTTATTTGACGTAGTTGTTGTTGTTGACGTTGTTGTTGTTGTTGTTTGTTTATTTGACGATTTTCTTGTTGTTGATGTTGTTGTTGTTGTTGTTGTTGTTTCTTTGACGTTGTTGTTGTTGTTGTTTATTTAACGTTATTGTTGTTGTTGACGTTGTTGTTGTTGTTGTTATTTATTTGACGTTATTGTTGTTGTTGTTGTTGTTGTTGTTTATTTGACGTTGTTGTTGTTGTTTATTTGACGTTATTTTTGTTGTTGTTTTTTTGACGGTGTTGTTGTTGTTTATTTGACGTTATTTTTGTTGTTGTTTATTTGACGGTGTTGTTGTTGTTGTTTATTTGACATTGTTGTTGTTGTTGTTTATTTGACGTTGTTGTTGTTGATGTTGTTGTTGTTGTTGTTATTTATTTGACGTTGTTGTTGTTTATTTGACGTTGTTGTTGTTGATGTTGTTGTTGTTGTTGTTATTGTTTATTTGACGTTGTTGTTGTTGTTGTTTATTTGACGTTGTTGTTGTTGACGTTGTTGTTGTTGTTGTTGTTGTTGTTGTTGTTGTTGTTTATTTGACGTTTTTGTTGTTGTTGATGTTGTTGTTGTT
This sequence comes from Vicia faba, assembly GCA_948472305.1. NCBI lineage: Eukaryota > Viridiplantae > Streptophyta > Magnoliopsida > Fabales > Fabaceae > Vicia > Vicia faba. The sequence goes on from OX451735.1 coordinate 1,206,963,368, forward strand.
TTTGTTGTTGTTTATTTGATGTGGTTGTTGTTGTTTATTTGACGTTGTTGTTGTTGTTTATTTGACGTTGTTGTCATTATTGTTGTTATTGTTGTTTTTGTTGTTGTTTATTTGACATTGTTCTTGTTGTTGTTGTTTATTTGACGTTGTTGTTGTTGTTGTTGTTTATTTAACGTTGTTGTTGTTATTTATTTGACGTTGTTGTTGTTGTTGTAGTTGTTTATTTGACATTGTTGTTGTTGTTGTTGTTTATTTGACGTTGTTGTTATTGTTGTGTATTTGTCGTTGTTATTATTGACGTTGTTGTTATTGTTGTTGTTTATTTGACGTAGTTGTTGTTGTTGATGTTGTTGTTGTTTATTTGACGTTGTTGTTGTTGTTTATTTGACGTCGTTGTTATTGTTGTTTATTTGACGTTGTTGTTGTTTATTTGACGTTGTTGTTGTTGACGTTGTTGTTGTTATTGTATATTTGACGTATTTGTTGTTGTATATTTGACGTTGTTGTTGTTTATTTGACGTTGTTGTTGTTGTTGTTGTTGTTGTTGTTGTTGTTTATTTGACGTTGTTGTTGTTGTTGACGTTGTTGTTGTTGTTATTGTTGTTGTTGTTGTTATTTATTTGACATTGTTATTGTTGTTGTTGTTGTTTATTTGACGATGTTGTTGTTGTTGTTGTTTATTTAATGTTGTTGTTGTTGTTGTTATTTATTTGACGTTGTTGTTGTTGTGGTTTATTTGACGTTGTTGTTGTTGTTGTTGTTCATCTGACGTTGTTGTTGTTGTGTATTTGACGTTATTGTTGTTGTTGACGTTGTTGTTGTTGTTATTATTTATTTGACGTTATTGTTATTGTTGTTGTTTATTTGACGTTGTTGTTGTTGTTGTTGTTGTTATTTATTTGACGTTATTGTTGTTGTTGTTGTTGTTGTTTATTTGACGTTGTTGTTGTTGTTGTTTATTTGACGTTGTTGTTGTTATTTATTTGACGTTGTTGTTGATGTTGTTTATTTGATGTTGTTGTTGTTGTTGTTTATTTGACATTGTTGTTGTTGTTGTTGTTTATATGACGTTGTTGTTGTTGTTGTTTATTTGACGTTGTTGTTGTTTATTTGACGTTGTTGTTGTTGAAGTTGTTGTTGTTGTTATTGTTTATTTGACGTTGTTGTTGTTGTTGTGTATTTGACGTAGTTGTTGTTGACGTTGTTGTTGTTGTTGTTGTTTATTTGACGTTTTTGTTGTTGTTGATGTTGTTGTTGTTTTTGTTGTTGTGTATTTGATGTGGTTGTTGTTGTTTATTTGACGTTGTTGTTGTTGTTGTTGTTGTTTATTTGACGTTGTTGTTATTGTTGTTTTTGTTGTTGTTTATTTGATGTTGTTGTTGTTGTTGTTGTTTATTTGACGTTGTTGTTGTTTTTGTTTATTTGACGTTGTTGTTGTTATTTATTTGACGTTGTTGTTGTTGTTGTTTATTTGACATTGTTGTTGTTGTTGTTGTTTATTTGACGTTGTTGTTGTTGTTGTTTATTTGACGTTGTTGTTGTTGTTGTTGTTGTTGTTGTTGTTGTTTATTTGACGTAGTTGTTGTTGTTGACGTTGTTGTTGTTGTTGTTCGTTTATTTAACGATTTTGTTGTTGTTGATGTTGTTGTTCTTGTTGTTGTTTATTTGACGTTGTTGTTGTAGTTTATTTGACGTTATTGTTGTTGTTGACGTTGTTGTTGTTGTTGTTATTTATTTGACGTTATTGTTGTTGTTGTTGTTGTTGATTATTTGATGTTGTTGTTGTTTATTTGACGTTATTTTTGTTGTTGTTTATTTGACGGTGTTGTTGTTGTTGTTTATTTGACGTTATTTTTGTTGTTGTTTATTTAACGGTGTTGTTGTTGTTGTTGTTTATTTGACGTTGTTATTGTTGTTGTTGTTTATTAGACGTTGTTGTTGTTGACGTTGTTGTTGTTGTTGTTTATTTGACGTTGTTGTTGTTTATTTGACGTTGTTGTTGTTGACGTTGTTGTTGTTGTTATTGTTTATTTGACGTTGTTGTTGTTGACGTTGTTGTTGTTTTTATTGTTTATTTGACGTTGTTGTTGTTGTTTATTTTACGTAGTTGTTGTTGACGTTGTTGTTATTGTTGTTGTTTATTTGACATTTTTGTTGTTGTTGATGTTGTTGTTGTTTTTATTGTTGTTTATTTGATGTGGTTGTTCTTGTTTATTTGACGTTGTTGTTGTTGTTGTTTATTTGACGTTGTTCTCATTATTGTTGTTATTGTTGTTGTTTAATTGACGTTGTTCTTGTTGTTGTTGTTTATTTGACGTTGTTGTTGTTTATTTGACGTTGTTGTTGATATTTATTTGACGTTGTTGTTGTTGTTGTTTATTTGACATTGTTGTTGTTGTTGTTGTTGTTTATTTGACGTTGTTATTGTTGTTTATTTGACGTTGTTGTTATTGTTGTTGTTTATTTGACGTAGTAGTTGTTGTTGTTGTCTATTTGACGTCGTTGTTGTTGTTGTTTATTTGACGTTGTTGTTGTTGTTGTTGTTTATTTGACGTTGTAGTTGTTGACATTGTTGTTGTTATTGTTTATTTGACGTATTTGTTGTTGTATATTTGACGTTGTTGTTGTTTATTTGAAGTTGTTGTTGTTGTTGTTGTTGTTGTTATTGTTGTTATTGTTGTTGTTGTTGTTTATTTGACGTTGTTGTTGTTGTTTATTTGACGTTGTTGTTGTTGTTGTTTATTTAACGTTGTTGTTGTTGTTGTTTATTTGACGTTGTTGTTGTTATTTATTTGACGTTGTTGTTGTTGTTTACTTAACATTGTTGTTGTTGTTGTTGTTGTATATTTGACGTTGTTGTTTATTTGACCTTGTTGTTGTTGACGTTGTTGTTGTTGTTATTGTTGTTGTTGTTGTTGTTTATTTGACGTTGTTATTGTTGTTGTTGTTGTTGTTTATTTGGCGTTGTTGTTGTTGTTTATTTGACGTTATTTTTGTTGTTGTTTATTTGACGTTGTTGTTGTTTATTTGACGTTGTTGTTGTTGTTGTTTATTTGACATTGTTGTTGTCGTTGTTTATTTGACGTTGTTATTGTTGTTGTTGTTGTTGTTTATTTGACGTTGTTGTTGTTGTTTATTTGACATTATTTTTGTTGTTTTTTATTTGACGTTATTTTTGTTGTTGTTTATTTGACGGTGTTGTTATTGTTGTTGTTTATTTGACTTTGTTGTTGTTGTTGTTTATTTGACGTTGTTGTTGTTGACGTTGTTGTTGTTATTGTTTATTTGACGTATTTGTTGTTGTATATTTGATGTTGTTGTTGTTTATTTGACGTTGTTGTTGTTTTATTGTTATTGTTGTTGTTTATTTGACGTTGTTGTTGTTGTTTATTTGACGTTGTTGTTGTTGTTGTTGTTTATTTAACGTTGTTGTTGTTGTTTATTTGACGTTGTTGTTGTTATTTATTTGACGTTGTTGTTGTTGTTTATTTGACATTGTTGTTGTTGTTGTTGTTGTATATTTGACGTTGTTGTTGTTGTTGTTTATTTGACGTTGTTGTTGTTAACGTTGTTGTTGTTGTTATTGTTGTTGTCGTTGTTGTTTATTTGACGTTGTTATTGTTGTTGTTGTTGTTTATTTGACAATCTTGTTGTTGTTGTTGTTGTTTATTTGACGTTGTTGTTGTTGTTTATTTGATGTTGTTGTTGTTGTGGTTTATTTGACGTTGTTGTTGTTGTTGTTCATCTGACGTTGTACTTGTTATTTATTTAACGTTATTGTTATTGTTAACGTTGTTGTTGTTGTTGTTGTTATTTCTTTGACGTTATTGTTGTTGTTGTTGTTGTTGTTTATTTGACGTTGTTGTTGTTGTTGTTGTTGTTTATTGGACGTTGTTGTTGTTGTTGTTGTTGTTGTTTAATTGACGTTGTTGTTGTTGTTGTTGTTTATTTGACGTTGTTGTTGTTTATTTGACGTTGTTGTTGTTGACGTGGTTGTTGTTATTGTTTATTTTGACGTATTTGTTGTTGTATATTTGACGTTGTTGTTGTTTATTTGACGTTGTTGTTGTTGTTGTTGTTGTTATTGTTGTTATTGTTGTTATTGTTGTTGTTGTTATTGTTTATTTGACGTTGTTGTTGTTTATTTGACGTGGTTGTTGTTGTTGTTTATTTAACGTTGTTGTTGTTGTTGTTTATTTGACGTTGTTGTTGTTATTTATTTGACGGTGTTGTTGTTGTTTATTTGACATTGTTGTTGTTGTTGTATATTTGACGTTGTTGTTGTTGTTTATTTGACGTTGTTGTTGTTGACGTTGTTGTTGTTATTGTTGTTGTTGTTGTTGTTTTTTATTTGACGTTGTTGTTGTTGTTGTTCATTTGACGTTGTTGTTGTTGTTGTTCATTTGACGTTGTTGTTGTTGTTTATTTGCCGTTGTTGTTGTTGTTGTTGTTTATTTGACGTTGTTGTTGTTGTTGTTTATTTGACGTAGTTGTTGTTGACGTTGTTGTTGTTGTTGTTTATTTGACGTTTTTGTTGTTGTTGATGTTGTTGTTTTTTTTGTTGTTTATTTGATGTGGTTGTTGTTGTTTATTTGACGTTGTTGTTGTTGCTGTTGTTTATTTGACGTTGTTGTTATTCTTGTTGTTATTGTTGTTTTTGTTGTTGTTTATTTGCCGTTGTTGTTGTTGTTGTTTATTTGACGTTGTTGTTGTTGTTGTTGTTTATTTGACGTAGTTGTTGTTGACGTTGTTGTTGTTGTTGTTGTTTATTTGACGTTTTTGTTGTTGTTGATGTTGTTGTTGTTTTTGTTGTTTATTTGATGTGGTTGTTGTTGTTTATTTGACGTTGTTGTTGCTGTTGTTTATTTGACGTTGTTGTTATTGTTGTTGTTATTGTTGTTTTTGTTGTTGTTTATTTGACGTTGTTCTTGTTGTTGTTGTTTATTTGACGTTGTTGTTGTTGTTTATTTGGCGTTTTTGTTGTTATTTATTTGACGTTGTTGTTGTTGTTGTTTATTTGACGTTGTTGTTGTTGATGTTGTTGTTTATTTGACGTTGTTGTTGTTGTTGTTTATTTGACGTTGTTGTTGTTGACGTTGTTGTTCTTGTTGTTGTTTATTTGATGTAGTTGTTGTTGTTGACGTTGTTGTTGTTGTTGTTTGTTTATTTGACGATTTTGTTGTTGTTGATGTTGTTGTTGTTGTTGTTGTTTATTTGACGTTGTTGTTGTTGTTGTTTATTTGACGTTATTGTTGTTGTTGACGTTGTTGTTGTTGTTGTTATTTATTTGACGTTATTGTTGTTGTTGTTGTTGTTGTTGTTTATTTGACGTTGTTGTTGTTGTTTATTTGACGTTATTTTTGTTGTTGTTTTTTTGACGGTGTTGTTGTTGTTTATTTGACGTTATTTTTGTTGTTGTTTATTTGACGGTGTTGTTGTTGTTGTTTATTTGACGTTGTTGTTGTTGTTGTTTATTTGACGTTGTTGTTGTTGATGTTGTTGTTGTTGTTGTTATTTATTTGACGTTGTTGTTGTTTATTTGACGTTGTTGTTGTTGTTGATGTTGTTGTTGTTGCTGTTATTGTTTATTTGACGTTGTTGTTGTTGTTGTTTATTTGACGTAGTTGTTGTTGACGTTGTTGTTGTTGTTGTTGTTGTTTATTTGACGTTTTTGTTGTTGTTGATGTTGTTGTTGTTTTTGTTGTTGTTTATTTGATGTGGTTGTTGTTGTTTATTTGACGTTGTTGTTGTTGTTTATTTGCTGTTGTTGTCATTATTGTTGTTATTGTTGTTTTTGTTGTTGTTTATTTGACATTGTTCTTGTTGTTGTTGTTTATTTGACGTTGTTGTTGTTGTTATTTATTTAACGTTGTTGTTGTTATTTATTTGACGTTGTTGTTGTTGTTGTTGTTGTAGTTGTTTATTTGACATTGTTGTTGTTGTTGTTGTTTATTTGACGTTGTTGTTATTGTTGTGTATTTGTCGTTGTTATTGTTGACGTTGTTGTTATTGTTGTTGTTTATTTGACGTAGTTGTTGTTGTTGATGTTGTTGTTGTTTATTTGACGTTGTTGTTGTTGTTTATTTGACGTTGTTGTTATTGTTGTTTATTTGACGTTGTTGTTGTTTATTTGAAGTTGTTGACGTTGACGTTGTTGTTGTTATTGTATATTTGACGTATTTGTTGTTGTATATTTGACGTTGTTGTTGTTGTTGTTGTTTATTTGACGTTGTTGTTGTTGACGTTGTTGTTGTTGTTATTGTTGTTGTTGTTGTTATTTATTTGACATTGTTATTGTTGTTGTTGTTGTTTATTTGACGACGTTGTTGTTGTTGTTTATTTGATGTTGTTGTTGTTGTTGTTATTTATTTGACGTTGTTGTTGTTGTGGTTTATTTGACGTTGTTGTTGTTGTTGTTCATCTGACGTTGTTGTTGTTGTGTATTTGACGTTATTGTTGTTGTTGACGTTGTTGTTGTTGTTATTTATTTGACGTTATTGTTGTTGTTGTTGTTTATTTGACGTTGTTGTTGTTGTTGTTGTTATTTATTTGACGTTATTGTTGTTGTTGTTGTTGTTGTTGTTTATTTGACGTTGTTGTTGTTTATTTGACGTTGTTGTTGTTATTTATTTGACGTTGTTGTTGTTGTTGTTTATTTGACGTTGTTGTTGTTGTTGTTTATTTGACATTGTTGTTGTTGTTGTTGTTGTTTATATGACGTTGTTGTTGTTGTTGTTTATTTGACGTTGTTGTTGTTTATTTGACGTTGTTGTTGTTGAAGTTGTTGTTGTTGTTATTGTTTATTTGACGTTGTTGTTGTTGTTGTTGTGTATTTGACGTAGTTGTTGTTGACGTTGTTGTTGTTGTTGTTTATTTGACGTTTTTGTTGTTGTTGATGTTGTTGTTGTTTTTGTTGTTGTTTATTTGACGTTTTTGTTGTTGTTGATGTTGTTGTTGTTTTTGTTGTTGTTTATTTGATGTGGTTGTTGTTGTTTATTTGACGTTGTTGTTGTTGTTGTTGTTTATTTGACGTTGTTGTTATTGTTGTTTTTGTTGTTGTTTAATTGATGTTGTTGTTGTTGTTGTTTATTTGACGTTGTTGTTGTTGTTTATTTGACGTTGTTGTTGTTATTTATTTGACGTTGTTGTTGTTGTTGTTTATTTGACATTGTTGTTGTTGTTGTTGTTTATTTGACGTTGTTGTTGTTGTTGTTTATTTGACGTTGTTGTTGTTGACGTTGTTGTTGTTGTTGTTGTTTATTTGACGTAGTTGTTGTTGTTGACGTTGTTATTGTTGTTGTTCGTTTATTTAACGATTTTGTTGTTGTTGATGTTGTTGTTGTTGTTTATTTGACGTTGTTGTTGTTGTTTATTTGACGTTATTGTTGTTGTTGACGTTGTTGTTGTTGTTGTTATTTATTTGACGTTATTGTTGTTGTTGCTGTTGTTGTTGTTGATTATTTGATGTTGTTGTTGTTTATTTGACGTTATTTTTGTTGTTGTTTATTTGACGGTGTTGTTGTTGTTGTTTATTTGACGTTATTTTTGTTGTTGTTTATTTAACGGTGTTGTTGTTGTTGTTGTTTATTTGACGTTGTTGTTGTTGTTGTTTATTTGACGTTGTTGTTGTTTATTTGACGTTGTTGTTGTTGACGTTGTTGTTGTTGTTATTGTTTATTTGACGTTGTTGTTGTTGACGTTGTTGTTGTTTTTATTGTTTATTTGACGTTGTTGTTGTTGTTGTTTATTTTACGTAGTTGTTGTTGACGTTGTTGTTATTGTTGTTGTTTATTTGACGTTTTTGTTGTTGTTGATGTTGTTGTTGTTTTTATTGTTGTTTATTTGATGTGGTTGTTCTTGTTTATTTGACGTTGTTGTTGTTGTTGTTTATTTGACGTTGTTCTCATTCTTGTTGTTATTGTTGTTTTTGTTGTTGTTTAATTGACGTTGTTCTTGTTGTTGTTGTTTATTTGACGTTGTTGTTGTTTATTTGACGTTGTTGTTGTTATTTATTTGACGTTGTTGTTGTTGTTGTTTATTTGACATTGTTGTTGTTGTTGTTGTTGTTTATTTGACGTTGTTGTTATTGTTGTTTATTTGACGTTGTTGTTATTGTTGTTGTTTATTTGACGTAGTTGTTGTTGTTGTCTATTTGACGTCGTTGTTGTTGTTGTTTATTTGACGTTGTTGTTGTTGTTGTTTATTTGACGTTGTAGTTGTTGACATTGTTGTTGTTATTGTTTATTTGACGTATTTGTTGTTGTATATTTGACGTTGTTGTTGTTTATTTGAAGTTGTTGTTGTTGTTGTTGTTGTTGTTGTTATTGTTGTAATTGTTGTTGTTGTTGTTTATTTGACGTTGTTGTTGTTGTTTATTTGACGTTGTTGTTGTTGTTGTTGTTTATTTAACGTTGTTGTTGTTGTTGTTGTTTATTTGACGTTGTTGTTGTTATTTATTTGACGTTGTTGTTGTTGTTTATTTAACATTGTTGTTGTTGTTGTTGGTGTTGTATATTTGACGTTGTTGTTTATTTGACCTTGTTGTTGTTGACGTTGTTGTTGTTGTTATTGTTGTTGTTGTTGTTTATTTGACGTTGTTATTGTTGTTGTTGTTGTTGTTTATTTGACGTTGTTGTTGTTGTTTATTTGACGTTATTTTTGTTGTTGTTTATTTGACGTTGTTGTTGTTGTTGTTTATTTGACGTTGTTGTTGTTGTTATTGTTGTTGTTGTTGTTTATTTGACGTTGTTATTGTTGTTGTTGTTGTTGTTTATTTGACGTTGTTGTTGTTGTTTATTTGACATTATTTTTGTTGTTGTTTATTTGACGTTATTTTTGTTGTTGTTTATTTGACGGTGTTGTTGTTGTTGTTGTTTATTTGACTTTGTTGTTGTTGTTTATTTGACGTTGTTGTTGTTGACGTTGTTGTTGTTATTGTTTATTTGACGTATTTGTTGTTGTATATTTGATGTTGTTGTTGTTTATTTGACGTTGTTGTTGTTTTATTGTTATTGTTGTTATTGTTGTTGTTGTTGTTTATTTGACGTTGTTGTTGTTGTTTATTTGACGTTGTTGTTGTTGTTGTTTATTTAACGTTGTTGTTGTTGTTTATTTGACGTTGTTGTTGTTTATTTGACGTTGTTGTTGTTATTTATTTGACGGTGTTGTTGTTGTTGTTTATTTGACATTGTTGTTGTTGTTGTTGTTGTATATTTGACGTTGTTGTTGTTGTTGTTTATTTGACGTTGTTGTTGTTAACGTTGTTGTTGTTGTTATTGTTGTTGTCGTTGTTGTTTATTTGACGTTGTTATTGTTGTTGTTGTTGTTGTTTATTTGACGATCTTGTTGTTGTTGTTGTTTATTTGACGTTGTTGTTGTTGTTTATTTGATGTTGTTGTTGTTGTGGTTTATTTGACGTTGTTGTTGTTGTTGTTCATCTGACGTTGTACTTGTTATTTATTTAACGTTATTGTTATTGTTAACGTTGTTGTTGTTGTTGTTATTTATTTGACGTTATTGTTGTTGTTGTTGTTGTTGTTTATTTGACGTTGTTGTTGTTGTTGTTGTTTATTTGACGTTGTTGTTGTTGTTGTTGTTTAATTGACGTTGTTGTTGTTGTTGTTGTTTATTTGACGTTGTTGTTGTTTATTTGACGTTGTTGTTGTTGACGTTGTTGTTGTTATTGTTTATTTTGACGTATTTGTTGTTGTATATTTGACGTTGTTGTTGTTTATTTGACGTTGTTGTTGTTGTTGTTGTTATTGTTGTTATTGTTGTTATTGTTGTTGTTGTTATTGTTTATTTGACGTTGTTGTTGTTTATTTGACGTGGTTGTTGTTGTTGTTTATTTAACGTTGTTGTTGTTTATTTGACGTGGTTGTTGTTATTTATTTGACGGTGTTGTTGTTGTTTATTTGACATTGTTGTTGTTGTTGTATATTTGACGTTGTTGTTGTTGTTTATTTGACGTTGTTGTTGTTGACGTTGTTGTTGTTATTGTTGTTGTTGTTGTTGTTTTTTATTTGACGTTGTTGTTGTTGTTGTTCATTTGACGTTGTTGTTGTTGTTGTTGTTGTTCATTTGACGTTGTTGTTGTTGTTGTTGTTTATTTGACGTTGTTGTTGTTGTTGTTGTTGTTTATTTGACGTTGTTGTTGTTATTGTTGTTGTTTGTTTGACGTTGTTATTGTTGTTGTTTATTTGACGTTGTTGTTGTTGTTGACGTTGTTGTTGTTGATGTTGTTGTTGTTATTGTTTATTTGACGTATTTGTTGTTGTATATTTGACGTTGTTGTTGTTTATTTGACGTTGTTGTTGTTGTTGTTATTGTTGTTGTTGTTGTTTATTTGACGTTGTTGTTGTTGTTGTTTACTTAACGTTGTTGTTGTTGTGGTTTATTTGACGTAGTTGTTGTTGTTGTTGTTTGTTTGACGTTGTTGTTGTTGTTGTTTATTTGACGTTGTTGTTGTTATTTATTTGACGTTGTTGTTATTGTTGTTGTTTATTTGACGTTGTTGTTGTTGTTGCTGTTGTTGTTTATTTGACGTTGTTGTTGTTTATTTGACATTGTTGTTGTTGTTGTTCATTTGACGTTGTTGTTGTTGTTTTTTATTTGACGTTGTTGTTGTTGTTTATTTGACGTTGTTGTTGTTGTTGTTGTTTATTTGACGTTGTTGTTGTTGTTTTTGTTTATTTGACGTTGTTGTTGTTGTTATTGTTTATTTGACGTTATTGTTGTTGTTGTTTATTTGACGTAGTTGTTATTGACGTCGTTGTTGTTGTTGTTTATTTGACGTTTTTGTTGTTGTTGATGTTGTTGTTGTTTTTGTTGTTTATTTGATGTGGTTGTTGTTGTTTATTTGACGTTGTTGTTGTTGCTGTTGTTTATTTGACGTTGTTGTTATTGTTGTTGTTATTGTTGTTGTTGTTGTTGTTTATTTGACGTTGTTCTTGTTGTTGTTGTTTATTTGACGTTGTTGTTGTTGTTGTTTATTTGGCGTTGTTGTTGTTATTTATTTGACGTTGTTGTTGTTGTTGTTTATTTGACATTATTGTTGTTGATGTTGTTGTTTATTTTACGTTGTTGTTGTTGTTGTTTATGTGACATTGTTGTTGTTGACGTTGTTGTTCTTGTTGTTGTTTATTTGACGTAGTTGTTGTTGTTGACGTTGTTGTTGTTGTTGTTTGTTTATTTGACGATTTTGTTGTTGTTGATGTTGTTGTTGTTGTTGTTGTTGTTGTTGTTGTTTATTTGATGTTGTTGTTGTTTATTTGACGTTGTTGTTGTTGACGTTGTTGTTATTGTTGTTGTTTATTTGACGTAGTTGTTGTTGTTGATGTTGTTGTTGTTTATTTGACGTTGTTGTTGTTGTTTATTTGACGTTGTTGTTGTTGTTTATTTGACGTTGTTGTTGTTGACGTTGTTGTTGTTATTGTTTATTTGACGTATTTGTTGTTGTATATTTGACGTTGTTCTTGTTTATTTGACGTTGTTGTTGTTGTTGTTGTTTATTTGACGTTGTTGTTGTTGTTAACGTTGTTGTTGTTGTTATTGTTGTTGTCGTTGTTGTTTACTTGACGTTGTTATTGTTGTTGTTGTTGTTTATTTGACGATCATGTTGTTGTTGTTGTTGTTTATTTGACGTTGTTGTTGTTGTTTATTTGATGTTGTTGTTGTTGTGGTTTATTTGACGTTGTTGTTGTTGTTGTTCATCTGACGTTGTACTTGTTATTTATTTAACGTTATTGTTATTGTTAACGTTGTTGTTGTTGTTGTTATTTATTTGACGTTATTGTTGTTGTTGTTGTTGTTTATTTGACGTTGTTGTTGTTGTTGTTGTTGTTTATTTGACGTTGTTGTTGTTGTTGTTGTTTAATTGACGTTGTTGTTGTTGTTGTTGTTTATTTGACGTTGTTGTTGTTTATTTGACGTTGTTGTTGTTGACGTTGTTGTTGTTATTGTTTATTTTGACGTATTTGTTGTTGTATATTTGACGTTGTTGTTGTTTATTTGACGTTGTTGTTGTTGTTGTTATTGTTGTTATTGTTGTTATTGTTGTTGTTGTTATTGTTTATTTGACGTTGTTGTTGTTTATTTGACGTGGTTGTTGTTGTTGTTTATTTAACGTTGTTGTTGTTGTTGTTGTTTATTTGACGTGGTTGTTGTTATTTATTTGACGGTGTTGTTGTTGTTTATTTGACATTGTTGTTGTTGTTGTTGTATATTTGATGTTGTTGTTGTTGTTTATTTCACGTTGTTGTTGTTGACGTTGTTGTTGTTATTGTTGTTGTTGTTGTTGTTTTTTATTTGATGTTGTTGTTGTTGTTGTTCATTTGACGTTGTTGTTGTTGTTGTTCATTTGACGTTGTTGTTGTTGTTTATTTGTCGTTGTTGTTGTTGTTGTTTATTTGACGTTGTTGTTGTTGTTGTTGTTGTTTATTTGACGTTGTTGTTGTTATTGTTGTTGTTTGTTTGACGTTGTTGTTGTTGTTGTTTATTTGACGTTGTTGTTGTTGTTGACGTTGTTGTTGTTGATGTTGTTGTTGTTATTGTTTATTTGACGTATTTGTTGTTGTATATTTGACGTTGTTGTTGTTTATTTGACGTTGTTGTTGTTGTTGTTATTGTTGTTGTTGTTGTTTATTTGACGTTGTTGTTGTTGTTTATTTGACGTTGTTGTTGTTGTTGTTTATTTAACGTTGTTGTTGTTGTGGTTTATTTGACGTAGTTGTTGTTGTTGTTGTTGTTTGTTTGACGTTGTTGTTGTTGTTGTTTATTTGACGTTGTTGTTGTTATTTATTTGACGTTGTTGTTATTGTTGTTGTTTATTTGACGTTGTTGTTGTTGTTGTTGTTTATTTGACGTTGTTGTTGTTTATTTGACATTGTTGTTGTTGTTGTTCATTTGACGTTGTTGTTGTTGTTTTTTATTTGACGTTGTTGTTGTTGTTTATTTGACGTTGTTGTTGTTGTTGTTGTTGTTTATTTGACGTTGTTGTTGTTGTTTTTGTTTATTTGACGTTGTTGTTGTTGTTATTGTTTATTTGACGTTATTGTTGTTGTTGTTTATTTGACGTAGTTGTTATTGACGTCGTTGTTGTTGTTGTTTATTTGACGTTTTTGTTGTTGTTGATGTTGTTGTTGTTTTTGTTGTTTATTTGATGTGGTTGTTGTTGTTTATTTGACGTTGTTGTTGTTGCTGTTGTTTATTTGACGTTGTTCTTATTGTTGTTGTTATTGTTGTTTTTGTTGTTGTTTATTTGACGTTGTTCTTGTTGTTGTTGTTTATTTGACGTTGTTGTTGTTGTTGTTTATTTGGCGTTGTTGTTGTTATTTATTTGACATTGTTGTTGTTGTTTATTTGACATTATTGTTGTTGATGTTGTTGTTTATTTTACGTTGTTGTTGTTGTTGTTGTTTATGTGACGTTGTTGTTGTTGACGTTGTTGTTCTTGTTGTTGTTTATTTGACGTAGTTGTTGTTGTTGACGTTGTTGTTGTTGTTGTTTGTTTATTTGACGATTTTGTTGTTGTTGATGTTGTTGTTGTTGTTGTTGTTGTTGTTTATTTGATGTTGTTGTTGTTTATTTGACGTTGTTGTTGTTGACGTTGTTGTTATTGTTGTTGTTTATTTGACGTAGTTGTTGTTGTTGATGTTGTTGTTGTTTATTTGACGTTGTTGTTGTTGTTTATTTGACGTTGTTGTTGTTGTTTATTTGACGTTGTTGTTGTTGACGTTGTTGTTGTTATTGTTTATTTGACGTATTTGTTGTTGTATATTTGACGTTGTTCTTGTTTATTTGACGTTGTTGTTGTTGTTGTTGTTTATTTGACGTTGTTGTTGTTGTTAACGTTGTTGTTGTTGTTATTGTTGTTGTCGTTGTTGTTTATTTGACGTTGTTATTGTTGTTGTTGTTGTTTATTTGACGATCATGTTGTTGTTGTTGTTGTTTATTTGACGTTATTTTTGTTGTTGTTTATTTGACGGTGTTGTTGTTGTTGTTTATTTGACGTTATTTTTGTTGTTGTTTATTTAACGGTGTTGTTGTTGTTGTTGTTTATTTGACGTTGTTGTTGTTGTTGTTTATTTGACGTTGTTGTTGTTTATTTGACGTTGTTGTTGTTGACGTTGTTGTTGTTGTTATTGTTTATTTGACGTTGTTGTTGTTGACGTTGTTGTTGTTTTTATTGTTTATTTGACGTTGTTGTTGTTGTTGTTTATTTTACGTAGTTGTTGTTGACGTTGTTGTTATTGTTGTTGTTTATTTGACGTTTTTGTTGTTGTTGATGTTGTTGTTGTTTTTATTGTTGTTTATTTGATGTGGTTGTTCTTGTTTATTTGACGTTGTTGTTGTTGTTGTTTATTTGACGTTGTTCTCATTCTTGTTGTTATTGTTGTTTTTGTTGTTGTTTAATTGACGTTGTTCTTGTTGTTGTTGTTTATTTGACGTTGTTGTTGTTTATTTGACGTTGTTGTTGTTATTTATTTGACGTTGTTGTTGTTGTTGTTTATTTGACATTGTTGTTGTTGTTGTTGTTGTTGTTTATTTGACGTTGTTGTTATTGTTGTTTATTTGACGTTGTTGTTATTGTTGTTGTTTATTTGACGTAGTTGTTGTTGTTGTCTATTTGACGTCGTTGTTGTTGTTGTTTATTTGACGTTGTTGTTGTTGTTGTTTATTTGACGTTGTAGTTGTTGACATTGTTGTTGTTATTGTTTATTTGACGTATTTGTTGTTGTATATTTGACGTTGTTGTTGTTTATTTGAAGTTGTTGTTGTTGTTGTTGTTGTTGTTATTGTTGTAATTGTTGTTGTTGTTGTTTATTTGACGTTGTTGTTGTTGTTTATTTGACGTTGTTGTTGTTGTTGTTGTTTATTTAACGTTGTTGTTGTTGTTGTTGTTTATTTGACGTTGTTGTTGTTATTTATTTGACGTTGTTGTTGTTGTTTATTTAACATTGTTGTTGTTGTTGTTGGTGTTGTATATTTGACGTTGTTGTTTATTTGACCTTGTTGTTGTTGACGTTGTTGTTGTTGTTATTGTTGTTGTTGTTGTTGTTTATTTGACGTTGTTATTGTTGTTGTTGTTGTTGTTTATTTGACGTTGTTGTTGTTGTTTATTTGACGTTATTTTTGTTGTTGTTTATTTGACGTTGTTGTTGTTGTTGTTTATTTGACGTTGTTGTTGTTGTTATTGTTGTTGTTGTTGTTTATTTGACGTTGTTATTGTTGTTGTTGTTGTTGTTTATTTGACGTTGTTGTTGTTGTTTATTTGACATTATTTTTGTTGTTGTTTATTTGACGTTATTTTTGTTGTTGTTTATTTGACGGTGTTGTTGTTGTTGTTGTTTATTTGACTTTGTTGTTGTTGTTTATTTGACGTTGTTGTTGTTGACGTTGTTGTTGTTATTGTTTATTTGACGTATTTGTTGTTGTATATTTGATGTTGTTGTTGTTTATTTGACGTTGTTGTTGTTTTATTGTTATTGTTGTTATTGTTGTTGTTGTTGTTTATTTGACGTTGTTGTTGTTGTTTATTTGACGTTGTTGTTGTTGTTGTTTATTTAACGTTGTTGTTGTTGTTTATTTGACGTTGTTGTTGTTTATTTGACGTTGTTGTTGTTATTTATTTGACGGTGTTGTTGTTGTTGTTTATTTGACATTGTTGTTGTTGTTGTTGTTGTATATTTGACGTTGTTGTTGTTGTTGTTTATTTGACGTTGTTGTTGTTAACGTTGTTGTTGTTGTTATTGTTGTTGTCGTTGTTGTTTATTTGACGTTGTTATTGTTGTTGTTGTTGTTTATTTGACGATCTTGTTGTTGTTGTTGTTTATTTGACGTTGTTGTTGTTGTTTATTTGATGTTGTTGTTGTTGTGGTTTATTTGACGTTGTTGTTGTTGTTGTTCATCTGACGTTGTACTTGTTATTTATTTAACGTTATTGTTATTGTTAACGTTGTTGTTGTTGTTGTTATTTATTTGACGTTATTGTTGTTGTTGTTGTTGTTGTTTATTTGACGTTGTTGTTGTTGTTGTTGTTGTTTATTTGACGTTGTTGTTGTTGTTGTTGTTTAATTGACGTTGTTGTTGTTGTTGTTGTTTATTTGACGTTGTTGTTGTTTATTTGACGTTGTTGTTGTTGACGTTGTTGTTGTTATTGTTTATTTTGACGTATTTGTTGTTGTATATTTGACGTTGTTGTTGTTTATTTGACGTTGTTGTTGTTGTTGTTATTGTTGTTATTGTTGTTATTGTTGTTGTTGTTATTGTTTATTTGACGTTGTTGTTGTTTATTTGACGTGGTTGTTGTTGTTGTTTATTTAACGTTGTTGTTGTTTATTTGACGTGGTTGTTGTTATTTATTTGACGGTGTTGTTGTTGTTTATTTGACATTGTTGTTGTTGTTGTATATTTGACGTTGTTGTTGTTGTTTATTTGACGTTGTTGTTGTTGACGTTGTTGTTGTTATTGTTGTTGTTGTTGTTGTTTTTTATTTGACGTTGTTGTTGTTGTTGTTCATTTGACGTTGTTGTTGTTGTTGTTGTTGTTCATTTGACGTTGTTGTTGTTGTTGTTGTTTATTTGACGTTGTTGTTGTTGTTGTTGTTGTTTATTTGACGTTGTTGTTGTTATTGTTGTTGTTTGTTTGACGTTGTTATTGTTGTTGTTTATTTGACGTTGTTGTTGTTGTTGACGTTGTTGTTGTTGATGTTGTTGTTGTTATTGTTTATTTGACGTATTTGTTGTTGTATATTTGACGTTGTTGTTGTTTATTTGACGTTGTTGTTGTTGTTGTTATTGTTGTTGTTGTTGTTTATTTGACGTTGTTGTTGTTGTTGTTTACTTAACGTTGTTGTTGTTGTGGTTTATTTGACGTAGTTGTTGTTGTTGTTGTTTGTTTGACGTTGTTGTTGTTGTTGTTGTTTATTTGACGTTGTTGTTGTTATTTATTTGACGTTGTTGTTATTGTTGTTGTTTATTTGACGTTGTTGTTGTTGTTGTTGCTGTTGTTGTTTATTTGACGTTGTTGTTGTTTATTTGACATTGTTGTTGTTGTTGTTCATTTGACGTTGTTGTTGTTGTTTTTTATTTGACGTTGTTGTTGTTTTTTATTTGACGTTGTTGTTGTTGTTGTTGTTTATTTGACGTTGTTGTTGTTGTTTTTGTTTATTTGACGTTGTTGTTGTTGTTATTGTTTATTTGACGTTATTGTTGTTGTTGTTTATTTGACGTAGTTGTTATTGACGTCGTTGTTGTTGTTGTTTATTTGACGTTTTTGTTGTTGTTGATGTTGTTGTTGTTTTTGTTGTTTATTTGATGTGGTTGTTGTTGTTTATTTGACGTTGTTGTTGTTGCTGTTGTTTATTTGACGTTGTTGTTATTGTTGTTGTTATTGTTGTTGTTGTTGTTGTTTATTTGACGTTGTTCTTGTTGTTGTTGTTTATTTGACGTTGTTGTTGTTGTTGTTTATTTGGCGTTGTTGTTGTTATTTATTTGACGTTGTTGTTGTTGTTGTTTATTTGACATTATTGTTGTTGATGTTGTTGTTTATTTTACGTTGTTGTTGTTGTTGTTTATGTGACATTGTTGTTGTTGACGTTGTTGTTCTTGTTGTTGTTTATTTGACGTAGTTGTTGTTGTTGACGTTGTTGTTGTTGTTGTTTGTTTATTTGACGATTTTGTTGTTGTTGATGTTGTTGTTGTTGTTGTTGTTGTTGTTTATTTGATGTTGTTGTTGTTTATTTGACGTTGTTGTTGTTGACGTTGTTGTTATTGTTGTTGTTTATTTGACGTAGTTGTTGTTGTTGATGTTGTTGTTGTTTATTTGACGTTGTTGTTGTTGTTGTTGTTTATTTGACGTTGTTGTTGTTTATTTGACGTTGTTGTTGTTGACGTTGTTGTTGTTATTGTTTATTTTGACGTATTTGTTGTTGTATATTTGACGTTGTTGTTGTTTATTTGACGTTGTTGTTGTTGTTGTTATTGTTGTTATTGTTGTTATTGTTGTTGTTGTTATTGTTTATTTGACGTTGTTGTTGTTTATTTGACGTGGTTGTTGTTGTTGTTTATTTAACGTTGTTGTTGTTGTTGTTGTTTATTTGACGTGGTTGTTGTTATTTATTTGACGGTGTTGTTGTTGTTTATTTGACATTGTTGTTGTTGTTGTTGTATATTTGATGTTGTTGTTGTTGTTTATTTCACGTTGTTGTTGTTGACGTTGTTGTTGTTATTGTTGTTGTTGTTGTTGTTTTTTATTTGATGTTGTTGTTGTTGTTGTTCATTTGACGTTGTTGTTGTTGTTGTTCATTTGACGTTGTTGTTGTTGTTTATTTGTCGTTGTTGTTGTTGTTGTTTATTTGACGTTGTTGTTGTTGTTGTTGTTGTTTATTTGACGTTGTTGTTGTTATTGTTGTTGTTTGTTTGACGTTGTTGTTGTTGTTGTTTATTTGACGTTGTTGTTGTTGTTGACGTTGTTGTTGTTGATGTTGTTGTTGTTATTGTTTATTTGACGTATTTGTTGTTGTATATTTGACGTTGTTGTTGTTTATTTGACGTTGTTGTTGTTGTTGTTATTGTTGTTGTTGTTGTTTATTTGACGTTGTTGTTGTTGTTTATTTGACGTTGTTGTTGTTGTTGTTTATTTAACGTTGTTGTTGTTGTGGTTTATTTGACGTAGTTGTTGTTGTTGTTGTTGTTTGTTTGACGTTGTTGTTGTTGTTGTTTATTTGACGTTGTTGTTGTTATTTATTTGACGTTGTTGTTATTGTTGTTGTTTATTTGACGTTGTTGTTGTTGTTGTTGTTTATTTGACGTTGTTGTTGTTTATTTGACATTGTTGTTGTTGTTGTTCATTTGACGTTGTTGTTGTTGTTTTTTATTTGACGTTGTTGTTGTTGTTTATTTGACGTTGTTGTTGTTGTTGTTGTTGTTGTTTATTTGACGTTGTTGTTGTTGTTTTTGTTTATTTGACGTTGTTGTTGTTGTTATTGTTTATTTGACGTTATTGTTGTTGTTGTTTATTTGACGTAGTTGTTATTGACGTCGTTGTTGTTGTTGTTTATTTGACGTTTTTGTTGTTGTTGATGTTGTTGTTGTTTTTGTTGTTTATTTGATGTGGTTGTTGTTGTTTATTTGACGTTGTTGTTGTTGCTGTTGTTTATTTGACGTTGTTCTTATTGTTGTTGTTATTGTTGTTTTTGTTGTTGTTTATTTGACGTTGTTCTTGTTGTTGTTGTTTATTTGACGTTGTTGTTGTTGTTGTTTATTTGGCGTTGTTGTTGTTATTTATTTGACGTTGTTGTTGTTGTTTATTTGACATTATTGTTGTTGATGTTGTTGTTTATTTTACGTTGTTGTTGTTGTTGTTGTTTATGTGACGTTGTTGTTGTTGACGTTGTTGTTCTTGTTGTTGTTTATTTGACGTAGTTGTTGTTGTTGACGTTGTTGTTGTTGTTGTTTGTTTATTTGACGATTTTGTTGTTGTTGATGTTGTTGTTGTTGTTGTTGTTGTTGTTTATTTGATGTTGTTGTTGTTTATTTGACGTTGTTGTTGTTGACGTTGTTGTTATTGTTGTTGTTTATTTGACGTAGTTGTTGTTGTTGATGTTGTTGTTGTTTATTTGACGTTGTTGTTGTTGTTTATTTGACGTTGTTGTTGTTGTTTATTTGACGTTGTTGTTGTTGACGTTGTTGTTGTTATTGTTTATTTGACGTATTTGTTGTTGTATATTTGACGTTGTTCTTGTTTATTTGACGTTGTTGTTGTTGTTGTTGTTGTTTATTTGACGTTGTTGTTGTTGTTAACGTTGTTGTTGTTGTTATTGTTGTTGTCGTTGTTGTTTATTTGACGTTGTTATTGTTGTTGTTGTTGTTTATTTGACGATCATGTTGTTGTTGTTGTTGTTTATTTGACGTTATTTTTGTTGTTGTTTATTTGACGGTGTTGTTGTTGTTGTTTATTTGACGTTATTTTTGTTGTTGTTTATTTAACAGTGTTGTTGTTGTTGTTGTTTATTTGACGTTGTTGTTGTTGTTGTTTATTTGACGTTGTTGTTGTTTATTTGACGTTGTTGTTGTTGACGTTGTTGTTGTTGTTATTGTTTATTTGACGTTGTTGTTGTTGACGTTGTTGTTGTTTTTATTGTTTATTTGACGTTGTTGTTGTTGTTGTTTATTTTACGTAGTTGTTGTTGACGTTGTTGTTATTGTTGTTCTTTATTTGACGTTTTTGTTGTTGTTGATGTTGTTGTTGTTTTTATTGTTGTTTATTTGATGTGGTTGTTCTTGTTTATTTGACGTTGTTGTTGTTGTTGTTTATTTGACGTTGTTCTCATTCTTGTTGTTATTGTTGTTTTTGTTGTTGTTTAATTGACGTTGTTCTTGTTGTTGTTGTTTATTTGACGTTGTTGTTGTTTATTTGACGTTGTTGTTGTTATTTATTTGACGTTGTTGTTGTTGTTGTTTATTTGACATTGTTGTTGTTGTTGTTGTTGTTTATTTGACGTTGTTGTTATTGTTGTTTATTTGACGTTGTTGTTATTGTTGTTGTTTATTTGACGTAGTTGTTGTTGTTGTCTATTTGACGTCGTTGTTGTTGTTGTTTATTTGACGTTGTTGTTGTTGTTGTTTATTTGACGTTGTAGTTGTTGACATTGTTGTTGTTATTGTTTATTTGACGTATTTGTTGTTGTATATTTGACGTTGTTGTTGTTTATTTGAAGTTGTTGTTGTTGTTGTTGTTGTTGTTATTGTTGTAATTGTTGTTGTTGTTGTTTATTTGACGTTGTTGTTGTTGTTTATTTGACGTTGTTGTTGTTGTTGTTGTTTATTTAACGTTGTTGTTGTTGTTGTTGTTTATTTGACGTTGTTGTTGTTATTTATTTGACGTTGTTGTTGTTGTTTATTTAACATTGTTGTTGTTGTTGTTGGTGTTGTATATTTGACGTTGTTGTTTATTTGACCTTGTTGTTGTTGACGTTGTTGTTGTTGTTATTGTTGTTGTTGTTGTTGTTTATTTGACGTTGTTATTGTTGTTGTTGTTGTTGTTTATTTGACGTTGTTGTTGTTGTTTATTTGACGTTATTTTTGTTGTTGTTTATTGGACGTTGTTGTTGTTGTTGTTTATTTGACGTTGTTGTTGTTGTTATTGTTGTTGTTGTTGTTTATTTGACGTTGTTATTGTTGTTGTTGTTGTTGTTTATTTGACGTTGTTGTTGTTGTTTATTTGACATTATTTTTGTTGTTGTTTATTTGACGTTATTTTTGTTGTTGTTTATTTGACGGTGTTGTTGTTGTTGTTGTTTATTTGACTTTGTTGTTGTTGTTTATTTGACGTTGTTGTTGTTGACGTTGTTGTTGTTATTGTTTATTTGACGTATTTGTTGTTGTATATTTGATGTTGTTGTTGTTTATTTGACGTTGTTGTTGTTTTATTGTTATTGTTGTTATTGTTGTTGTTGTTGTTTATTTGACGTTGTTGTTGTTGTTTATTTGACGTTGTTGTTGTTGTTGTTTATTTAACGTTGTTGTTGTTGTTTATTTGACGTTGTTGTTGTTTATTTGACGTTGTTGTTGTTATTTATTTGACGGTGTTGTTGTTGTTGTTTATTTGACATTGTTGTTGTTGTTGTTGTTGTATATTTGACGTTGTTGTTGTTGTTGTTTATTTGACGTTGTTGTTGTTAACGTTGTTGTTGTTGTTATTGTTGTTGTCGTTGTTGTTTATTTGACGTTGTTATTGTTGTTGTTGTTGTTTATTTGACGATCTTGTTGTTGTTGTTGTTTATTTGACGTTGTTGTTGTTGTTTATTTGATGTTGTTGTTGTTGTGGTTTATTTGACGTTGTTGTTGTTGTTGTTCATCTGACGTTGTACTTGTTATTTATTTAACGTTATTGTTATTGTTAACGTTGTTGTTGTTGTTGTTATTTATTTGACGTTATTGTTGTTGTTGTTGTTGTTGTTTATTTGACGTTGTTGTTGTTGTTGTTGTTGTTTATTTGACGTTGTTGTTGTTGTTGTTGTTTAATTGACGTTGTTGTTGTTGTTGTTGTTTATTTGACGTTGTTGTTGTTTATTTGACGTTGTTGTTGTTGACGTTGTTGTTGTTATTGTTTATTTTGACGTATTTGTTGTTGTATATTTGACGTTGTTGTTGTTTATTTGACGTTGTTGTTGTTGTTGTTATTGTTGTTATTGTTGTTATTGTTGTTGTTGTTATTGTTTATTTGACGTTGTTGTTGTTTATTTGACGTGGTTGTTGTTGTTGTTTATTTAACGTTGTTGTTGTTTATTTGACGTGGTTGTTGTTATTTATTTGACGGTGTTGTTGTTGTTTATTTGACATTGTTGTTGTTGTTGTATATTTGACGTTGTTGTTGTTGTTTATTTGACGTTGTTGTTGTTGACGTTGTTGTTGTTATTGTTGTTGTTGTTGTTGTTTTTTATTTGACGTTGTTGTTGTTGTTGTTCATTTGACGTTGTTGTTGTTGTTGTTGTTGTTCATTTGACGTTGTTGTTGTTGTTGTTGTTTATTTGACGTTGTTGTTGTTGTTGTTGTTTATTTGACGTTGTTGTTGTTATTGTTGTTGTTTGTTTGACGTTGTTATTGTTGTTGTTTATTTGACGTTGTTGTTGTTGTTGACGTTGTTGTTGTTGATGTTGTTGTTGTTATTGTTTATTTGACGTATTTGTTGTTGTATATTTGACGTTGTTGTTGTTTATTTGACGTTGTTGTTGTTGTTGTTATTGTTGTTGTTGTTGTTTATTTGACGTTGTTGTTGTTGTTGTTTACTTAACGTTGTTGTTGTTGTGGTTTATTTGACGTAGTTGTTGTTGTTGTTGTTTGTTTGACGTTGTTGTTGTTGTTGTTTATTTGACGTTGTTGTTGTTATTTATTTGACGTTGTTGTTATTGTTGTTGTTTATTTGACGTTGTTGTTGTTGTTGCTGTTGTTGTTTATTTGACTATGTTGTTGTTTATTTTACATTGTTGTTGTTGTTGTTCATTTGACGTTGTTGTTGTTGTTTTTTATTTGACGTTGTTGTTGTTATTTATTTGACGTTGTTGTTGTTGTTGTTGTTTATTTGACGTTGTTGTTGTTGTTTTTGTTTATTTGACGTTGTTGTTGTTGTTATTGTTTATTTGACGTTATTGTTGTTGTTGTTTATTTGACGTAGTTGTTATTGACGTCGTTGTTGTTGTTGTTTATTTGACGTTTTTGTTGTTGTTGATGTTGTTGTTGTTTTTGTTGTTTATTTGATGTGGTTGTTGTTGTTTATTTGACGTTGTTGTTGTTGCTGTTGTTTATTTGACGTTGTTGTTATTGTTGTTGTTATTGTTGTTGTTGTTGTTGTTGTTTATTTGACGTTGTTCTTGTTGTTGTTGTTTATTTGACGTTGTTGTTGTTGTTGTTTATTTGGCGTTGTTGTTGTTATTTATTTGACGTTGTTGTTGTTGTTGTTTATTTGACATTATTGTTGTTGATGTTGTTGTTTATTTTACGTTGTTGTTGTTGTTGTTTATGTGACATTGTTGTTGTTGACGTTGTTGTTCTTGTTGTTGTTTATTTGACGTAGTTGTTGTTGTTGACGTTGTTGTTGTTGTTGTTTGTTTATTTGACGATTTTGTTGTTGTTGATGTTGTTGTTGTTGTTGTTGTTGTTTATTTGATGTTGTTGTTGTTTATTTGACGTTGTTGTTGTTGACGTTGTTGTTATTGTTGTTGTTTATTTGACGTAGTTGTTGTTGTTGATGTTGTTGTTGTTTATTTGACGTTGTTGTTGTTGTTTATTTGACGTTGTTGTTGTTGTTTATTTGACGTTGTTGTTGTTGACGTTGTTGTTGTTATTGTTTATTTGACGTATTTGTTGTTGTATATTTGACGTTGTTCTTGTTTATTTGACGTTGTTGTTGTTGTTGTTGTTTATTTGACGTTGTTGTTGTTGTTAACGTTGTTGTTGTTGTTATTGTTGTTGTCGTTGTTGTTTATTTGACGTTGTTATTGTTGTTGTTGTTGTTTATTTGACGATCATGTTGTTGTTGTTGTTGTTTATTTGACGTTGTTGTTGTTGTTTATTTGATGTTGTTGTTGTTGTGGTTTATTTGACGTTGTTGTTGTTGTTGTTCATCTGACGTTGTACTTGTTATTTATTTAACGTTATTGTTATTGTTAACGTTGTTGTTGTTGTTGTTATTTATTTGACGTTATTGTTGTTGTTGTTGTTGTTTATTTGACGTTGTTGTTGTTGTTGTTGTTGTTTATTTGACGTTGTTGTTGTTGTTGTTGTTTAATTGACGTTGTTGTTGTTGTTGTTTATTTGACGTTGTTGTTGTTTATTTGACGTTGTTGTTGTTGACGTTGTTGTTGTTATTGTTTATTTTGACGTATTTGTTGTTGTATATTTGACGTTGTTGTTGTTTATTTGACGTTGTTGTTGTTGTTGTTATTGTTGTTATTGTTGTTATTGTTGTTGTTGTTATTGTTTATTTGACGTTGTTGTTGTTTATTTGACGTGGTTGTTGTTGTTGTTTATTTAACGTTGTTGTTGTTGTTGTTTATTTGACGTGGTTGTTGTTATTTATTTGACGGTGTTGTTGTTGTTTATTTGACATTGTTGTTGTTGTTGTTGTATATTTGACGTTGTTGTTGTTGTTTATTTCACGTTGTTGTTGTTGACGTTGTTGTTGTTATTGTTGTTGTTGTTGTTGTTTTTTATTTGATGTTGTTGTTGTTGTTGTTCATTTGACGTTGTTGTTGTTGTTGTTCATTTGACGTTGTTGTTGTTGTTTATTTGTCGTTGTTGTTGTTGTTGTTTATTTGACGTTGTTGTTGTTGTTGTTGTTGTTTATTTGACGTTGTTGTTGTTATTGTTGTTGTTTGTTTGACGTTGTTGTTGTTGTTGTTTATTTGACGTTGTTGTTGTTGTTGACGTTGTTGTTGTTGATGTTGTTGTTGTTATTGTTTATTTGACGTATTTGTTGTTGTATATTTGACGTTGTTGTTGTTTATTTGACGTTGTTGTTGTTTATTTGACGTTGTTGTTGTTATTTATTTGACGGTGTTGTTGTTGTTGTTTATTTGACATTGTTGTTGTTGTTGTTGTTGTATATTTGACGTTGTTGTTGTTGTTGTTTATTTGACGTTGTTGTTGTTAACGTTGTTGTTGTTGTTATTGTTGTTGTCGTTGTTGTTTATTTGACGTTGTTATTGTTGTTGTTGTTGTTTATTTGACGATCTTGTTGTTGTTGTTGTTTATTTGACGTTGTTGTTGTTGTTTATTTGATGTTGTTGTTGTTGTGGTTTATTTGACGTTGTTGTTGTTGTTGTTCATCTGACGTTGTACTTGTTATTTATTTAACGTTATTGTTATTGTTAACGTTGTTGTTGTTGTTGTTATTTATTTGACGTTATTGTTGTTGTTGTTGTTGTTGTTTATTTGACGTTGTTGTTGTTGTTGTTGTTGTTTATTTGACGTTGTTGTTGTTGTTGTTGTTTAATTGACGTTGTTGTTGTTGTTGTTGTTTATTTGACGTTGTTGTTGTTTATTTGACGTTGTTGTTGTTGACGTTGTTGTTGTTATTGTTTATTTTGACGTATTTGTTGTTGTATATTTGACGTTGTTGTTGTTTATTTGACGTTGTTGTTGTTGTTGTTATTGTTGTTATTGTTGTTATTGTTGTTGTTGTTATTGTTTATTTGACGTTGTTGTTGTTTATTTGACGTGGTTGTTGTTGTTGTTTATTTAACGTTGTTGTTGTTTATTTGACGTGGTTGTTGTTATTTATTTGACGGTGTTGTTGTTGTTTATTTGACATTGTTGTTGTTGTTGTATATTTGACGTTGTTGTTGTTGTTTATTTGACGTTGTTGTTGTTGACGTTGTTGTTGTTATTGTTGTTGTTGTTGTTGTTTTTTATTTGACGTTGTTGTTGTTGTTGTTCATTTGACGTTGTTGTTGTTGTTGTTGTTGTTCATTTGACGTTGTTGTTGTTGTTGTTGTTTATTTGACGTTGTTGTTGTTGTTGTTGTTTATTTGACGTTGTTGTTGTTATTGTTGTTGTTTGTTTGACGTTGTTATTGTTGTTGTTTATTTGACGTTGTTGTTGTTGTTGACGTTGTTGTTGTTGATGTTGTTGTTGTTATTGTTTATTTGACGTATTTGTTGTTGTATATTTGACGTTGTTGTTGTTTATTTGACGTTGTTGTTGTTGTTGTTATTGTTGTTGTTGTTGTTTATTTGACGTTGTTGTTGTTGTTGTTTACTTAACGTTGTTGTTGTTGTGGTTTATTTGACGTAGTTGTTGTTGTTGTTGTTTGTTTGACGTTGTTGTTGTTGTTGTTTATTTGACGTTGTTGTTGTTATTTATTTGACGTTGTTGTTATTGTTGTTGTTTATTTGACGTTGTTGTTGTTGTTGCTGTTGTTGTTTATTTGACTATGTTGTTGTTTATTTTACATTGTTGTTGTTGTTGTTCATTTGACGTTGTTGTTGTTGTTTTTTATTTGACGTTGTTGTTGTTATTTATTTGACGTTGTTGTTGTTGTTGTTGTTTATTTGACGTTGTTGTTGTTGTTTTTGTTTATTTGACGTTGTTGTTGTTGTTATTGTTTATTTGACGTTATTGTTGTTGTTGTTTATTTGACGTAGTTGTTATTGACGTCGTTGTTGTTGTTGTTTATTTGACGTTTTTGTTGTTGTTGATGTTGTTGTTGTTTTTGTTGTTTATTTGATGTGGTTGTTGTTGTTTATTTGACGTTGTTGTTGTTGCTGTTGTTTATTTGACGTTGTTGTTATTGTTGTTGTTATTGTTGTTGTTGTTGTTGTTGTTTATTTGACGTTGTTCTTGTTGTTGTTGTTTATTTGACGTTGTTGTTGTTGTTGTTTATTTGGCGTTGTTGTTGTTATTTATTTGACGTTGTTGTTGTTGTTGTTTATTTGACATTATTGTTGTTGATGTTGTTGTTTATTTTACGTTGTTGTTGTTGTTGTTTATGTGACATTGTTGTTGTTGACGTTGTTGTTCTTGTTGTTGTTTATTTGACGTAGTTGTTGTTGTTGACGTTGTTGTTGTTGTTGTTTGTTTATTTGACGATTTTGTTGTTGTTGATGTTGTTGTTGTTGTTGTTGTTGTTGTTTATTTGATGTTGTTGTTGTTTATTTGACGTTGTTGTTGTTGACGTTGTTGTTATTGTTGTTGTTTATTTGACGTAGTTGTTGTTGTTGATGTTGTTGTTGTTTATTTGACGTTGTTGTTGTTGTTTATTTGACGTTGTTGTTGTTGTTTATTTGACGTTGTTGTTGTTGACGTTGTTGTTGTTATTGTTTATTTGACGTATTTGTTGTTGTATATTTGACGTTGTTCTTGTTTATTTGACGTTGTTGTTGTTGTTGTTGTTTATTTGACGTTGTTGTTGTTGTTAACGTTGTTGTTGTTGTTATTGTTGTTGTCGTTGTTGTTTATTTGACGTTGTTATTGTTGTTGTTGTTGTTTATTTGACGATCATGTTGTTGTTGTTGTTGTTTATTTGACGTTGTTGTTGTTGTTTATTTGATGTTGTTGTTGTTGTGGTTTATTTGACGTTGTTGTTGTTGTTGTTCATCTGACGTTGTACTTGTTATTTATTTAACGTTATTGTTATTGTTAACGTTGTTGTTGTTGTTGTTATTTATTTGACGTTATTGTTGTTGTTGTTGTTGTTTATTTGACGTTGTTGTTGTTGTTGTTGTTGTTTATTTGACGTTGTTGTTGTTGTTGTTGTTTAATTGACGTTGTTGTTGTTGTTGTTTATTTGACGTTGTTGTTGTTTATTTGACGTTGTTGTTGTTGACGTTGTTGTTGTTATTGTTTATTTTGACGTATTTGTTGTTGTATATTTGACGTTGTTGTTGTTTATTTGACGTTGTTGTTGTTGTTGTTATTGTTGTTATTGTTGTTATTGTTGTTGTTGTTATTGTTTATTTGACGTTGTTGTTGTTTATTTGACGTGGTTGTTGTTGTTGTTTATTTAACGTTGTTGTTGTTGTTGTTTATTTGACGTGGTTGTTGTTATTTATTTGACGGTGTTGTTGTTGTTTATTTGACATTGTTGTTGTTGTTGTTGTATATTTGACGTTGTTGTTGTTGTTTATTTCACGTTGTTGTTGTTGACGTTGTTGTTGTTATTGTTGTTGTTGTTGTTGTTTTTTATTTGATGTTGTTGTTGTTGTTGTTCATTTGACGTTGTTGTTGTTGTTGTTCATTTGACGTTGTTGTTGTTGTTTATTTGTCGTTGTTGTTGTTGTTGTTTATTTGACGTTGTTGTTGTTGTTGTTGTTGTTTATTTGACGTTGTTGTTGTTATTGTTGTTGTTTGTTTGACGTTGTTGTTGTTGTTGTTTATTTGACGTTGTTGTTGTTGTTGACGTTGTTGTTGTTGATGTTGTTGTTGTTATTGTTTATTTGACGTATTTGTTGTTGTATATTTGACGTTGTTGTTGTTTATTTGACGTTGTTGTTGTTTATTTGACGTTGTTGTTGTTATTTATTTGACGGTGTTGTTGTTGTTGTTTATTTGACATTGTTGTTGTTGTTGTTGTTGTATATTTGACGTTGTTGTTGTTGTTGTTTATTTGACGTTGTTGTTGTTAACGTTGTTGTTGTTGTTATTGTTGTTGTCGTTGTTGTTTATTTGACGTTGTTATTGTTGTTGTTGTTGTTTATTTGACGATCTTGTTGTTGTTGTTGTTTATTTGACGTTGTTGTTGTTGTTTATTTGATGTTGTTGTTGTTGTGGTTTATTTGACGTTGTTGTTGTTGTTGTTCATCTGACGTTGTACTTGTTATTTATTTAACGTTATTGTTATTGTTAACGTTGTTGTTGTTGTTGTTATTTATTTGACGTTATTGTTGTTGTTGTTGTTGTTGTTTATTTGACGTTGTTGTTGTTGTTGTTGTTGTTTATTTGACGTTGTTGTTGTTGTTGTTGTTTAATTGACGTTGTTGTTGTTGTTGTTGTTTATTTGACGTTGTTGTTGTTTATTTGACGTTGTTGTTGTTGACGTTGTTGTTGTTATTGTTTATTTTGACGTATTTGTTGTTGTATATTTGACGTTGTTGTTGTTTATTTGACGTTGTTGTTGTTGTTGTTATTGTTGTTATTGTTGTTATTGTTGTTGTTGTTATTGTTTATTTGACGTTGTTGTTGTTTATTTGACGTGGTTGTTGTTGTTGTTTATTTAACGTTGTTGTTGTTTATTTGACGTGGTTGTTGTTATTTATTTGACGGTGTTGTTGTTGTTTATTTGACATTGTTGTTGTTGTTGTATATTTGACGTTGTTGTTGTTGTTTATTTGACGTTGTTGTTGTTGACGTTGTTGTTGTTATTGTTGTTGTTGTTGTTGTTTTTTATTTGACGTTGTTGTTGTTGTTGTTCATTTGACGTTGTTGTTGTTGTTGTTGTTGTTCATTTGACGTTGTTGTTGTTGTTGTTGTTTATTTGACGTTGTTGTTGTTGTTGTTGTTGTTTATTTGACGTTGTTGTTGTTATTGTTGTTGTTTGTTTGACGTTGTTATTGTTGTTGTTTATTTGACGTTGTTGTTGTTGTTGACGTTGTTGTTGTTGATGTTGTTGTTGTTATTGTTTATTTGACGTATTTGTTGTTGTATATTTGACGTTGTTGTTGTTTATTTGACGTTGTTGTTGTTGTTGTTATTGTTGTTGTTGTTGTTTATTTGACGTTGTTGTTGTTGTTGTTTACTTAACGTTGTTGTTGTTGTGGTTTATTTGACGTAGTTGTTGTTGTTGTTGTTTGTTTGACGTTGTTGTTGTTGTTGTTTATTTGACGTTGTTGTTGTTATTTATTTGACGTTGTTGTTATTGTTGTTGTTTATTTGACGTTGTTGTTGTTGTTGCTGTTGTTGTTTATTTGACGTTGTTGTTGTTTATTTGACATTGTTGTTGTTGTTGTTCATTTGACGTTGTTGTTGTTGTTTTTTATTTGACGTTGTTGTTGTTGTTTATTTGACGTTGTTGTTGTTGTTGTTGTTTATTTGACGTTGTTGTTGTTGTTTTTGTTTATTTGACGTTGTTGTTGTTGTTATTGTTTATTTGACGTTATTGTTGTTGTTGTTTATTTGACGTAGTTGTTATTGACGTCGTTGTTGTTGTTGTTTATTTGACGTTTTTGTTGTTGTTGATGTTGTTGTTGTTTTTGTTGTTTATTTGATGTGGTTGTTGTTGTTTATTTGACGTTGTTGTTGTTGCTGTTGTTTATTTGACGTTGTTGTTATTGTTGTTGTTATTGTTGTTGTTGTTGTTGTTGTTTATTTGACGTTGTTCTTGTTGTTGTTGTTTATTTGACGTTGTTGTTGTTGTTGTTTATTTGGCGTTGTTGTTGTTATTTATTTGACGTTGTTGTTGTTGTTGTTTATTTGACATTATTGTTGTTGATGTTGTTGTTTATTTTACGTTGTTGTTGTTGTTGTTTATGTGACATTGTTGTTGTTGACGTTGTTGTTCTTGTTGTTGTTTATTTGACGTAGTTGTTGTTGTTGACGTTGTTGTTGTTGTTGTTTGTTTATTTGACGATTTTGTTGTTGTTGATGTTGTTGTTGTTGTTGTTGTTGTTGTTTATTTGATGTTGTTGTTGTTTATTTGACGTTGTTGTTGTTGACGTTGTTGTTATTGTTGTTGTTTATTTGACGTAGTTGTTGTTGTTGATGTTGTTGTTGTTTATTTGACGTTGTTGTTGTTGTTTATTTGACGTTGTTGTTGTTGTTTATTTGACGTTGTTGTTGTTGACGTTGTTGTTGTTATTGTTTATTTGACGTATTTGTTGTTGTATATTTGACGTTGTTCTTGTTTATTTGACGTTGTTGTTGTTGTTGTTGTTTATTTGACGTTGTTGTTGTTGTTAACGTTGTTGTTGTTGTTATTGTTGTTGTCGTTGTTGTTTATTTGACGTTGTTATTGTTGTTGTTGTTGTTTATTTGACGATCATGTTGTTGTTGTTGTTGTTTATTTGACGTTGTTGTTGTTGTTTATTTGATGTTGTTGTTGTTGTGGTTTATTTGACGTTGTTGTTGTTGTTGTTGTTCATCTGACGTTGTACTTGTTATTTATTTAACGTTATTGTTATTGTTAACGTTGTTGTTGTTGTTGTTATTTATTTGACGTTATTGTTGTTGTTGTTGTTGTTTATTTGACGTTGTTGTTGTTGTTGTTGTTGTTTATTTGACGTTGTTGTTGTTGTTGTTGTTTAATTGACGTTGTTGTTGTTGTTGTTTATTTGACGTTGTTGTTGTTTATTTGACGTTGTTGTTGTTGACGTTGTTGTTGTTATTGTTTATTTTGACGTATTTGTTGTTGTATATTTGACGTTGTTGTTGTTTATTTGACGTTGTTGTTGTTGTTGTTATTGTTGTTATTGTTGTTATTGTTGTTGTTGTTATTGTTTATTTGACGTTGTTGTTGTTTATTTGACGTGGTTGTTGTTGTTGTTTATTTAACGTTGTTGTTGTTGTTGTTGTTTATTTGACGTGGTTGTTGTTATTTATTTGACGGTGTTGTTGTTGTTTATTTGACATTGTTGTTGTTGTTGTTGTATATTTGACGTTGTTGTTGTTGTTTATTTCACGTTGTTGTTGTTGACGTTGTTGTTGTTATTGTTGTTGTTGTTGTTGTTTTTTATTTGATGTTGTTGTTGTTGTTGTTCATTTGACGTTGTTGTTGTTGTTGTTCATTTGACGTTGTTGTTGTTGTTTATTTGTCGTTGTTGTTGTTGTTGTTTATTTGACGTTGTTGTTGTTGTTGTTGTTGTTTATTTGACGTTGTTGTTGTTATTGTTGTTGTTTGTTTGACGTTGTTGTTGTTGTTGTTTATTTGACGTTGTTGTTGTTGTTGACGTTGTTGTTGTTGATGTTGTTGTTGTTATTGTTTATTTGACGTATTTGTTGTTGTATATTTGACGTTGTTGTTGTTTATTTGACGTTGTTGTTGTTGTTGTTATTGTTGTTGTTGTTGTTTATTTGACGTTGTTGTTGTTGTTTATTTGACGTTGTTGTTGTTGTTGTTTATTTAACGTTGTTGTTGTTGTGGTTTATTTGACGTAGTTGTTGTTGTTGTTGTTGTTTGTTTGACGTTGTTGTTGTTGTTGTTTATTTGACGTTGTTGTTGTTATTTATTTGACGTTGTTGTTATTGTTGTTGTTTATTTGACGTTGTTGTTGTTGTTGTTGTTTATTTGACGTTGTTGTTGTTTATTTGACATTGTTGTTGTTGTTGTTCATTTGACGTTGTTGTTGTTGTTTTTTATTTGACGTTGTTGTTGTTGTTTATTTGACGTCGTTGTTGTTGTTGTTGTTGTTTATTTGACGTTGTTGTTGTTGTTTTTGTTTATTTGACGTTGTTGTTGTTGTTATTGTTTATTTGACGTTATTGTTGTTGTTGTTTATTTGACGTAGTTGTTATTGACGTCGTTGTTGTTGTTGTTTATTTGACGTTTTTGTTGTTGTTGATGTTGTTGTTGTTTTTGTTGTTTATTTGATGTGGTTGTTGTTGTTTATTTGACGTTGTTGTTGTTGCTGTTGTTTATTTGACGTTGTTCTTATTGTTGTTGTTATTGTTGTTTTTGTTGTTGTTTATTTGACGTTGTTCTTGTTGTTGTTGTTTATTTGACGTTGTTGTTGTTGTTGTTTATTTGGCGTTGTTGTTGTTATTTATTTGACGTTGTTGTTGTTGTTTATTTGACATTATTGTTGTTGATGTTGTTGTTTATTTTACGTTGTTGTTGTTGTTGTTGTTTATGTGACGTTGTTGTTGTTGACGTTGTTGTTCTTGTTGTTGTTTATTTGACGTAGTTGTTGTTGTTGACGTTGTTGTTGTTGTTGTTTGTTTATTTGACGATTTTGTTGTTGTTGATGTTGTTGTTGTTGTTGTTGTTGTTGTTTATTTGATGTTGTTGTTGTTTATTTGACGTTGTTGTTGTTGACGTTGTTGTTATTGTTGTTGTTTATTTGACGTAGTTGTTGTTGTTGATGTTGTTGTTGTTTATTTGACGTTGTTGTTGTTGTTTATTTGACGTTGTTGTTGTTGTTTATTTGATGTTGTTGTTGTTGACGTTGTTGTTGTTATTGTTTATTTGACGTATTTGTTGTTGTATATTTGACGTTGTTCTTGTTTATTTGACGTTGTTGTTGTTGTTGTTGTTTATTTGACGTTGTTGTTGTTGTTAACGTTGTTGTTGTTGTTATTGTTGTTGTCGTTGTTGTTTATTTGACGTTTTTATTGTTGTTGTTGTTGTTTATTTGACGATCATGTTGTTGTTGTTGTTGTTTATTTGACGTTGTTGTTGTTGTTTATTTGATGTTGTTGTTGTTGTGGTTTATTTGACGTTGTTGTTGTTGTTCATCTGACGTTGTACTTGTTATTTATTTAACGTTATTGTTATTGTTAACGTTGTTGTTGTTGTTGTTATTTATTTGACGTTATTGTTGTTGTTGTTGTTGTTGTTTATTTGACGTTGTTGTTGTTGTTGTTGTTGTTTATTTGACGTTGTTGTTGTTGTTGTTGTTTAATTGACGTTGTTGTTGTTGTTGTTGTTTATTTGACGTTGTTGTTGTTTATTTGACGTTGTTGTTGTTGACGTTGTTGTTGTTATTGTTTATTTTGACGTATTTGTTGTTGTATATTTGACGTTGTTGTTGTTTATTTGACGTTGTTGTTGTTGTTATTGTTGTTATTGTTGTTATTGTTGTTGTTGTTATTGTTTATTTGACGTTGTTGTTGTTTATTTGACGTGGTTGTTGTTGTTGTTTATTAAACGTTGTTGTTGTTGTTGTTGTTTATTTGACGTGGTTGTTGTTATTTATTTGACGGTGTTGTTGTTGTTTATTTGACATTGTTGTTGTTGTTGTTGTATATTTGACGTTGTTGTTGTTGTTTATTTCACGTTGTTGTTGTTGACGTTGTTGTTGTTATTGTTGTTGTTGTTGTTGTTTTTTATTTGATGTTGTTGTTGTTGTTGTTCATTTGACGTTGTTGTTGTTGTTGTTCATTTGACGTTGTTGTTGTTGTTTATTTGTCGTTGTTGTCGTTGTTGTTTATTTGACGTTGTTGTTGTTGTTGTTGTTGTTTATTTGACGTTGTTGTTGTTATTGTTGTTGTTTGTTTGACGTTGTTGTTGTTGTTGTTTATTTGACGTTGTTGTTGTTGTTGACGTTGTTGTTGTTGATGTTGTTGTTGTTATTGTTTATTTGACGTATTTGTTGTTGTATATTTGACGTTGTTGTTGTTTATTTGACGTTGTTGTTGTTGTTGTTATTGTTGTTGTTGTTGTTTATTTGACGTTGTTGTTGTTGTTTATTTGACGTTGTTGTTGTTGTTGTTTATTTAACGTTGTTGTTGTTGTGGTTTATTTGACGTAGTTGTTGTTGTTGTTGTTGTTTGTTTGACGTTGTTGTTGTTGTTGTTTATTTGACGTTGTTGTTGTTATTTATTTGACGTTGTTGTTATTGTTGTTGTTTATTTGACGTTGTTGTTGTTGTTGTTGTTTATTTGACGTTGTTGTTGTTTATTTGACATTGTTGTTGTTGTTGTTCATTTGACGTTGTTGTTGTTGTTTTTTATTTGACGTTGTTGTTGTTGTTTATTTGACGTTGTTGTTGTTGTTGTTGTTTATTTGACGTTGTTGTTGTTGTTTTTGTTTATTTGACGTTGTTGTTGTTGTTATTGTTTATTTGACGTTATTGTTGTTGTTGTTTATTTGACGTAGTTGTTATTGACGTCGTTGTTGTTGTTGTTTATTTGACGTTTTTGTTGTTGTTGATGTTGTTGTTGTTTTTGTTGTTTATTTGATGTGGTTGTTGTTGTTTATTTGACGTTGTTGTTGTTGCTGTTGTTTATTTGACGTTGTTCTTATTGTTGTTGTTATTGTTGTTTTTGTTGTTGTTTATTTGACGTTGTTCTTGTTGTTGTTGTTTATTTGACGTTGTTGTTGTTGTTGTTTATTTGGCGTTGTTGTTGTTATTTATTTGACGTTGTTGTTGTTGTTTATTTGACATTATTGTTGTTGATGTTGTTGTTTATTTTACGTTGTTGTTGTTGTTGTTGTTGTTTATGTGACGTTGTTGTTGTTGACGTTGTTGTTCTTGTTGTTGTTTATTTGACGTAGTTGTTGTTGTTGTTGTTTGTTTATTTAACGATTTTGTTGTTGTTGATGTTGTTGTTGTTGTTGTTGTTGTTTATTTGACGTTGTTGTTGTTTATTTGACGTTGTTGTTGTTGACGTTGTTGTTATTGTTGTTGTTTATTTGACGTAGTTGTTGTTGTTGATGTTGTTGTTGTTTATTTGACGTTGTTGTTGTTGTTTATTTGACGTTGTTGTTGTTGTTTATTTGACGTTGTTGTTGTTGACGTTGTTGTTGTTATTGTTTATTTGACGTATTTGTTGTTGTATATTTGACGTTGTTCTTGTTTATTTGACGTTTTTGTTGTTGTTGTTTATTTGACGTTGTTGTTGTTGACATTGTTGTTGTTGTTCTTGTTGTTGTTGTTGTTGTTGTTTATTTGACGTTGTTATTGTTGTTGTTGTTGTTTATTTGACGATGTTGTTGTTGTTGTTGTTTAGTTGACGTTGTTGTTGTTGTTTATTTGACGTTGTTGTTGTTGTGGTTTATTTGACGTTGTTGTGGTTGTTGTTCATCTGACGTTGTTGTTGTTGTGTATTTGACGTTATTGTTATTGTTGACGTTGTTGTTGTTGTTGTTATTTATTTGACGCTATTATTGTTGTTGTTGTTGTTTATTTGACGTTGTTGTTGTTGTTGTTTGTTTGACGTTGTTGTTGTTGTTGTTGTTTATTTGACGTTGTTGTTGTTATTTATTTGACGTTGTTGTTGTTGTTGTTTATTTGACGTTGTTGTTGTTATTTATTTGACGTTGTTGTTGTTGTTGTTGTTTATTTGACATTGTTGTTGTTGTTGTTGTTTATTTGACGATGTTGTTGTTGTTGTTCATTTGACGTTGTTGTTGTTGTTTATTTGACGTTGTTGTTGTTGTTGTTTATTTGACGTTGTTGTTGTTGTTGTTGTTGTTTATTTGACGTTGTTGTTGTTGTTTATTTGACGTTGTTGTTGTTTATTTGACGTTGTTGTTATTGACGTTGTTGTTGTTGTTATTGTTTATTTGACGTTGTTGTTGTTGTTTATTTGACGTAGTTGTTGTTGACGTTGTTGTTGTTGTTGTTTATTTGACGTTTTTGTTGTTGTTGATGTTGTTGTTGTTTTTGTTGTTGTTTATTTGATGTGGTTGTTGTTGTTTATTTGACGTTGTTGATGTTGTTGTTTATTTGACGTTGTTGTTATTGTTGTTGTTATTGTTGTTATTGTTGTTGTTATTGTTGTTTTTGTTGTTGTTTATTTGACGTTGTTGTTGTTGTTGTTTATTTGACGTTGTTGTTGTTGTTGTTGTTGTTGTTGTTTATTTGACGTTGTTGTTGTTATTTATTTGATGTTGTTGTTGTTGTTGTTTATTTGACATTGTTGTTGTTGTTGTTGTTGTTTATTTGACGTTGTTGTTGTTGTTGTTGTTTATTTGACGTTGTTGTTGTTGACGTTGTTGTTGTTGTTGTTGTTGTTTATTTGACGTAGTTGTTGTTGTTGACGTTGTTGTTGTTGTTGTTTGTTTATTTGACGATTTTGTTGTTGTTGTTGATGTTGTTGTTGTTGTTGTTTATTTGACGTTGTTATTGTTGTTTATTTGACGTTATTGTTGTTGTTGACGTTGTTGATGTTGTTGTTATTTATTTGACATTATTGTTGTTGTTGTTGTTGATTATTTGACGTTGTTGTTGTTGTTTATTTGACGTTATTTTTGTTGTTGTTTATTTGACGGTGTTGTTGTTATTTATTTGACGTTATTTTTGTTGTTGTTTATTTGACGGTGTTGTTGTTGTTGTTGTTTATTTGACGTTGTTGTTGTTGTTTATTTGACGTTGTTGTTGTTGTTTATTTAACGTTGTTGTTGTTGTAGTTTATTTGACGTAGTTGTTGTTGTTGTTGTTTGTTTGAAGTTGTTGTTGTTGTTGTTTATTTGACGTTGTTGTTGTTATTTATTTGACGTTGTTGTTATTGTTGTTGTTTATTTGACGTTGTTGTTGTTGTTGTTGTTTATTTGACGTTGTTGTTGTTTATTTGACGTTGTTGTTGTTGTTGTTCATTTGACGTTGTTGTTATTGTTTTTTATTTGACGTTGTTGTTGTTTATTTGACGTTGTTGTTGTTGTTTTTGTTTATTTGACGTTGTTGTTGTTGACGTTGTTGTTGTTGTTATTGTTTATTTGACGTTGTTGTTGTTGTTTATTTGACATTATTGTTGTTGATGTTGTTATTTATTTGACGTTGTTGTTGTTGTTGTTTATGTGACGTTGTTGTTGTTGACGTTGTTGTTCTTGTTGTTGTTTATTTGACGTAGTTGTTGTTGTTGACGTTGTTGTTGTTGTTATTTGTTTATTTGACGATTTTGTTGTTGTTGATGTTGTTGTTGTTGTTGTTGTTGTTTATTTGACGTTGTTGTTGTTGTTGTTGTTGTTTATTTGACGTTGTTGTTGTTGACGTTGTTGTTATTGTTGTTGTTGATTTGACGTAGTTGTTGTTGTTGTTGATGTTGTTGTTGTTTATTTGACGTTGTTGTTGTTGTTTATTTGACGTTGTTGTTGTTGTTTATTTGACGTTGTTGTTGTTGACGTTGTTGTTGTTATTGTTTATTTGACGTATTTGTTGTTGTATATTTGACATTGTTCTTGTTTATTTGACGTTGTTCTTGTTGTTGTTTATTTGACGTTGTTGTTGTTGTTATTGTTGTTGTTGTTGTTGTTTATTTGACGTTGTTATTGTTGTTGTTGTTGTTTATTTGACGATGTTGTTGTTGTTGTTGTTTAGTTGACGTTGTTGTTGTTGTTGTTTATTTGACGTTGTTGTTGTTGTGGTTTATTTGACGTTGTTGTGGTTGTTGTTCATCTGACGTTGTTGTTGTTGTTGTGTATTTGACGTTATTGTTATTGTTGACGTTGTTGTTGTTGTTGTTATTTATTTGACGCTATTGTTGTTGTTGTTGTTGTTGTTTATTTGACGTTGTTGTTGTTGTTGTTGTTTGTTTGACGTTGTTGTTGTTGTTGTTGTTTATTTGACGTTGTTGTTGTTATTTATTTGACGTTGTTGTTGTTGTTGTTTATTTGACGT
This sequence comes from Vicia faba, assembly GCA_948472305.1. Taxonomy (NCBI): domain Eukaryota; kingdom Viridiplantae; phylum Streptophyta; class Magnoliopsida; order Fabales; family Fabaceae; genus Vicia; species Vicia faba. Next base: position 1,207,001,577 of record OX451735.1, read on the forward strand.
TGTTGTTGTTATTTATTTGACGTTGTTGTTGTTGTTGTTGTTTATTTGACATTGTTGTTGTTGTTGTTGTTGTTTATTTGACGATGTTGTTGTTGTTGTTCATTTGACGTTGTTGTTGTTGTTTATTTGACGTTGTTGTTGTTGTTGTTTATTTGACGTTGTTGTTGTTGTTGTTGTTGTTGTTTATTTGACGTTGTTGTTGTTGTTTATTTGACGTTGTTGTTGTTTATTTGACGTTGTTGTTATTGACGTTGTTGTTGTTGTTATTGTTTATTTGACGTTGTTGTTGTTGTTGTTGTTGTTTATTTGACGTAGTTGTTATTGACGTTGTTGTTGTTGTTGTTTATTTGACGTTTTTGTTGTTGTTGATGTTGTTGTTGTTTTTGTTGTTGTTTATTTGATGTGGTTGTTGTTGTTTATTTGACGTTGTTGATGTTGTTGTTTATTTGACGTTGTTGTTATTGTTGTTTTTGTTGTTGTTTATTTGACGTTGTTGTTGTTGTTGTTTATTTGACGTTGTTGTTGTTGTTGTTTATTTGACGTTGTTGTTGTTATTTATTTGATGTTGTTGTTGTTGTTGTTTATTTGACATTGTTGTTGTTGTTGTTGTTGTTTATTTGACGTTGTTGTTGTTGTTGTTGTTTATTTGACGTTGTTGTTGTTGACGTTGTTGTTGTTGTTGTTGTTGATTATTTGACGTAGTTGTTGTTGTTGACGTTGTTGTTGTTGTTGTTTGTTTATTTGACGATTTTGTTGTTGTTGATGTTGTTGTTATTGTTGTTGTTTATTTGACGTAGTTGTTGTTGTTGATGTTGTTGTTGTTTATTTGACGTTGTTGTTGTTGTTTATTTGACGTTGTTGTTGTTGTTTATTTGACGTTGTTGTTGTTGACGTTGTTGTTGTTATTGTTTATTTGACGTATTGTTGTTGTATATTTGACGTTGTTCTTGTTTATTTGACGTTGTTGTTGTTGTTGTTGTTTATTTGACGTTGTTGTTGTTGACGTTGTTGTTGTTAACGTTGTTGTTGTTGTTATTGTTGTTGTCGTTGTTGTTTATTTGACGTTGTTATTGTTGTTGTTGTTGTTTATTTGACGATCTTGTTGTTGTTGTTGTTGTTTATTTGACGATGTTGTTGTTGTTTATTTGATGTTGTTGTTGTTGTGGTTTATTTGACGTTGTTGTTGTTGTTGTTGTTCATCTGACGTTGTACTTGTTATTTATTTAACGTTATTGTTATTGTTAACGTTGTTGTTGTTGTTGTTATTTATTTGACGTTATTGTTGTTGTTGTTGTTGTTTATTTGACGTTGTTGTTGTTGTTGTTGTTGTTTATTTGACGTTGTTGTTGTTGTTGTTGTTTAATTGACGTTGTTGTTGTTGTTGTTGTTTATTTGACGTTGTTGTTGTTTATTTGACGTTGTTGTTGTTGACGTTGTTGTTGTTATTGTTTATTTTGACGTATTTGTTGTTGTATATTTGACGTTGTTGTTGTTTATTTGACGTTGTTGTTGTTGTTGTTATTGTTGTTATTGTTGTTATTGTTGTTGTTGTTATTGTTTATTTGACGTTGTTGTTGTTTATTTGACGTGGTTGTTGTTGTTGTTTATTTAACGTTGTTGTTGTTTATTTGACGTGGTTGTTGTTATTTATTTGACGGTGTTGTTGTTGTTTATTTGACATTGTTGTTGTTGTTGTATATTTGACGTTGTTGTTGTTGTTTATTTGACGTTGTTGTTGTTGACGTTGTTGTTGTTATTGTTGTTGTTGTTGTTGTTTTTTATTTGACGTTGTTGTTGTTGTTGTTCATTTGACGTTGTTGTTGTTGTTGTTGTTCATTTGACGTTGTTGTTGTTGTTGTTGTTTATTTGACGTTGTTGTTGTTGTTGTTGTTGTTTATTTGACGTTGTTGTTGTTATTGTTGTTGTTTGTTTGACGTTGTTGTTGTTGTTGTTTATTTGACGTTGTTGTTGTTGTTGACGTTGTTGTTGTTGATGTTTTTGTTGTTATTGTTTATTTGACGTATTTGTTGTTGTATATTTGACGTTGTTGTTGTTTATTTGACGTTGTTGTTGTTGTTGTTGTTATTGTTGTTGTTGTTGTTTATTTGACGTTGTTGTTGTTGTTTATTTGACGTTGTTGTTGTTGTTGTTTACTTAACGTTGTTGTTGTTGTGGTTTATTTGACGTAGTTGTTGTTGTTGTTGTTGTTTGTTTGACGTTGTTGTTGTTGTTTATTTGACGTTGTTGTTGTTATTTATTTGACGTTGTTGTTATTGTTGTTGTTTATTTGACGTTGTTGTTGTTGTTGTTGTTGTTGTTGTTTATTTGACGTTGTTGTTGTTTATTTGACATTGTTGTTGTTGTTGTTGTTCATTTGACGTTGTTGTTGTTGTTTTTTATTTGACGTTGTTGTTGTTGTTTATTTGACGTTGTTGTTGTTGTTGTTGTTTATTTGACGTTGTTGTTGTTGTTTTTGTTTATTTGACGTTGTTGTTGTTGTTATTGTTTATTTGACGTTATTGTTGTTGTTGTTTATTTGACGTAGTTGTTATTGACGTCGTTGTTGTTGTTGTTTATTTGACGTTTTTGTTGTTGTTGATGTTGTTGTTGTTTTTGTTGTTTATTTGATGTGGTTGTTGTTGTTTATTTGACGTTGTTGTTGTTGCTGTTGTTTATTTGACGTTGTTGTTATTGTTGTTGTTATTGTTGTTGTTGTTGTTGTTTATTTGACGTTGTTCTTGTTGTTGTTGTTTATTTGACGTTGTTGTTGTTGTTGTTTATTTGGCGTTGTTGTTGTTATTTATTTGACGTTGTTGTTGTTGTTGTTTATTTGACATTATTGTTGTTGATGTTGTTGTTTATTTTACGTTGTTGTTGTTGTTGTTGTTTATGTGACGTTGTTGTTGTTGACGTTGTTGTTCTTGTTGTTGTTTATTTGACGTAGTTGTTGTTGTTGACGTTGTTGTTGTTGTTGTTTGTTTATTTGACGATTTTGTTGTTGTTGATGTTGTTGTTGTTGTTGTTGTTGTTTATTTGATGTTGTTGTTGTTTATTTGACGTTGTTGTTGTTGACGTTGTTGTTATTGTTGTTGTTTATTTGACGTAGTTGTTGTTGTTGATGTTGTTGTTGTTTATTTGACGTTGTTGTTGTTGTTTATTTGACGTTGTTGTTGTTGTTTATTTGACGTTGTTGTTGTTGACGTTGTTGTTGTTATTGTTTATTTGACGTATTTGTTGTTGTATATTTGACGTTGTTCTTGTTTATTTGACGTTGTTGTTGTTGTTGTTGTTGTTGTTGTTTATTTGACGTTGTTGTTGTTGACATTGTTGTTGTTAACGTTGTTGTTGTTGTTATTGTTGTTGTCGTTGTTGTTTATTTGACGTTGTTATTGTTGTTGTTATTGTTTATTTGACGATCTTGTTGTTGTTGTTGTTGTTTATTTGACGTTGTTGTTGTTGTTGTTTATTTGATGTTGTTGTTGTTGTGGTTTATTTGACGTTGTTGTTGTTGTTGTTCATCTGACGTTGTACTTGTTATTTATTTAACGTTATTGTTATTGTTAACGTTGTTGTTGTTGTTGTTATTTATTTGACGTTATTGTTGTTGTTGTTGTTGTTTATTTGACGTTGTTGTTGTTGTTGTTGTTGTTTATTTGACGTTGTTGTTGTTGTTGTTTAATTGACGTTGTTGTTGTTGTTGTTGTTTATTTGACGTTGTTGTTGTTTATTTGACGTTGTTGTTGTTTATTTGACGTTGTTGTTGTTGACGTTGTTGTTGTTATTGTTTATTTTGACGTATTTGTTGTTGTATATTTGACGTTGTTGTTGTTTATTTGACGTTGTTGTTGTTGTTGTTATTGTTGTTATTGTTGTTATTGTTGTTGTTGTTATTGTTTATTTGACGTTGTTGTTGTTTATTTGACGTGGTTGTTGTTGTTGTTTATTTAACGTTGTTGTTGTTGTTGTTGTTTATTTGACGTGGTTGTTGTTATTTATTTGACGGTGTTGTTGTTGTTTATTTGACATTGTTGTTGTTTTTGTTGTATATTTGACGTTGTTGTTGTTGTTTATTTGACGTTGTTGTTGTTGTTGACGTTGTTGTTGTTATTGTTGTTGTTGTTGTTGTTTTTTATTTGATGTTGTTGTTGTTGTTCATTTGACGTTGTTGTTGTTGTTGTTCATTTGACGTTGTTGTTGTTGTTTATTTGTCGTTGTTGTTGTTGTTGTTTATTTGACGTTGTTGTTGTTGTTGTTGTTTATTTGACGTTGTTGTTGTTATTGTTGTTGTTTGTTTGACGTTGTTGTTGTTGTTGTTTATTTGACGTTGTTGTTGTTGTTGACGTTGTTGTTGTTGATGTTGTTGTTGTTATTGTTTATTTGACGTATTTGTTGTTGTATATTTGACGTTGTTGTTGTTTATTTGACGTTGTTGTTGTTGTTGTTATTGTTGTTGTTGTAGTTTATTTGACGTTGTTGTTGTTGTTTATTTGACGTTGTTGTTGTTGTTGTTTATTTAACGTTGTTGTTGTTGTGGTTTATTTGACGTAGTTGTTGTTGTTGTTGTTTGTTTGACGTTGTTGTTGTTGTTGTTTATTTGACGTTGTTGTTGTTATTTATTTGACGTTGTTGTTATTGTTGTTGTTTATTTGACGTTGTTGTTGTTGTTGTTGTTGTTTATTTGACGTTGTTGTTGTTTATTTGACATTAATGTTGTTGTTGTTCATTTGACGTTGTTGTTGTTGTTTTTTATTTGACGTTGTTGTTGTTGTTTATTTGACGTTGTTGTTGTTGTTGTTGTTTATTTGACGTTGTTGTTGTTGTTTTTGTTTATTTGACGTTGTTGTTGTTGTTATTGTTTATTTGACGTTATTGTTGTTGTTGTTTATTTGACGTAGTTGTTATTGACGTCGTTGTTGTTGTTGTTTATTTGACGTTTTTGTTGTTGTTGATGTTGTTGTTGTTTTTGTTGTTTATTTGATGTGGTTGTTGTTGTTTATTTGACGTTGTTGTTGTTGCTGTTGTTTATTTGACGTTGTTGTTATTGTTGTTGTTATTGTTGTTTTTGTTGTTGTTTATTTGACGTTGTTCTTGTTGTTGTTGTTTATTTGACGTTGTTGTTGTTGTTGTTTATTTGGCGTTGTTGTTGTTATTTATTTGACGTTGTTGTTGTTGTTTATTTGACATTATTGTTGTTGATGTTGTTGTTTAATTTACGTTGTTGTTGTTGTTGTTGTTTATGTGACATTGTTGTTGTTGACGTTGTTGTTCTTGTTGTTGTTTATTTGACGTAGTTGTTGTTGTTGTTGTTTGTTTATTTGACGATTTTGTTGTTGTTGATGTTGTTGTTGTTGTTGTTGTTGTTTATTTGACGTTGTTGTTGTTTATTTGACGTTGTTGTTGTTGACGTTGTTGTTATTGTTGTTGTTTATTTGACGTAGTTGTTGTTGTTGATGTTGTTGTTGTTTATTTGACGTTGTTGTTGTTGTTTATTTGACGTTGTTGTTGTTGTTTATTTGACGTTGTTGTTGTTGACGTTGTTGTTGTTATTGTTTATTTGACGTATTTGTTGTTGTATATTTGACGTTGTTCTTGTTTATTTGACGTTGTTGTTGTTGTTGTTTATTTGACGTTGTTGTTGTTGACATTGTTGTTGTTGTTATTGTTGTTGTTGTTGTTGTTCATCTGACGTTGTTGTTGTTGTGTATTTGACGTTATTGTTATTGTTGACGTTGTTGTTGTTGTTGTTATTTATTTGACGCTATTGTTGTTGTTGTTGTTGTTTATTTGACGTTGTTGTTGTTGTTGTTTGTTTGACGTTGTTGTTGTTGTTGTTGTTTATTTGACGTTGTTGTTGTTATTTATTTGACGTTGTTGTTGTTGTTGTTTATTTGACGTTGTTGTTGTTATTTATTTGACGTTGTTGTTGTTGTTGTTGTTTATTTGACATTGTTGTTGTTGTTGTTGGTTTTTATTTGACGATGTTGTTGTTGTTGTTCATTTGACGTTGTTGTTGTTGTTTATTTGACGTTGTTGTTGTTGTTGTTTATTTGACGTTGTTGTTTATTTGACGTTGTTGTTGTTGTTTATTTGACGTTGTTGTTGTTTATTTGACGTTGTTGTTATTGACGTTGTTGTTGTTGTTATTGTTTATTTGACGTTGTTGTTGTTGTTTATTTGACGTAGTTGTTGTTGACGTTGTTGTTGTTGTTGTTTATTTGACGTTTTTGTTGTTGTTGATGTTGTTGTTGTTTTTGTTGTTGTTTATTTGATGTGGTTGTTGTTGTTTATTTGACGTTGTTGATGTTGTTGTTTATTTGACGTTGTTGTTATTGTTGTTGTTATTGTTGTTTTTGTTGTTGTTTATTTGACGTTGTTGTTGTTGTTGTTTATTTGACGTTGTTGTTGTTGTTGTTGTTGTTGTTGTTTATTTGACGTTGTTGTTGTTATTTATTTGATGTTGTTGTTGTTGTTGTTTATTTGACATTGTTGTTGTTGTTGTTGTTGTTTATTTGACGTTGTTGTTGTTGTTGTTGTTTATTTGACGTTGTTGTTGTTGACGTTGTTGTTGTTGTTGTTGTTTATTTGACGTAGTTGTTGTTGTTGACGTTGTTGTTGTTGTTGTTTGTTTATTTGACGATTTTGTTGTTGTTGATGTTGTTGTTGTTGTTGTTGTTTATTTGACGTTGTTATTGTTGTTTATTTGACGTTATTGTTGTTGTTGACGTTGTTGATGTTGTTGTTATTTATTTGACATTATTGTTGTTGTTGTTGTTGATTATTTGACGTTGTTGTTGTTGTTTATTTGACGTTATTTTTGTTGTTGTTTATTTGACGGTGTTGTTGTTATTTATTTGACGTTATTTTTGTTGTTGTTTATTTGACGGTGTTGTTGTTGTTGTTGTTTATTTGACGTTGTTGTTGTTGTTTATTTGACGTTGTTGTTGTTGTTTATTTAACGTTGTTGTTGTTGTAGTTTATTTGACGTAGTTGTTGTTGTTGTTGTTTGTTTGACGTTGTTGTTGTTGTTGTTTATTTGACGTTGTTGTTGTTATTTATTTGACGTTGTTGTTATTGTTGTTGTTTATTTGACGTTGTTGTTGTTGTTGTTGTTGTTGTTTATTTGACGTTGTTGTTGTTTATTTGACGTTGTTGTTGTTGTTGTTGTTCATTTGACGTTGTTGTTATTGTTTTTTATTTGACGTTGTTGTTGTTGTTTATTTGACGTTGTTGTTGTTTATTTGACGTTGTTGTTGTTGTTTTTGTTTATTTGACGTTGTTGTTGTTGACGTTGTTGTTGTTGTTATTGTTTATTTGACGTTGTTGTTGTTGTTTATTTGACATTATTGTTGTTGATGTTGTTATTTATTTGACGTTGTTGTTGTTGTTGTTTATGTGACGTTGTTGTTGTTGACGTTGTTGTTCTTGTTGTTGTTTATTTGACGTAGTTGTTGTTGTTGACGTTGTTGTTGTTGTTATTTGTTTATTTGACGATTTTGTTGTTGTTGATGTTGTTGTTGTTGTTTATTTGACGTTGTTGTTGTTGTTGTTTATTTGACGTTGTTGTTGTTGACGTTGTTGTTATTGTTGTTGTTGATTTGACGTAGTTGTTGTTGTTGTTGATGTTGTTGTTGTTTATTTGACGTTGTTGTTGTTGTTTATTTGACGTTGTTGTTGTTGTTTATTTGACGTTGTTGTTGTTGACGTTGTTGTTGTTATTGTTTATTTGACGTATTTGTTGTTGTATATTTGACATTGTTCTTGTTTATTTGATGTTGTTCTTGTTGTTGTTTATTTGACGTTGTTGTTGTTGTTATTGTTGTTGTTGTTGTTGTTTATTTGACGTTGTTATTGTTGTTGTTGTTGTTTATTTGACGATGTTGTTGTTGTTGTTGTTTAGTTGACGTTGTTGTTGTTGTTGTTTATTTGACGTTGTTGTTGTTGTGGTTTATTTGACGTTGTTGTGGTTGTTGTTCATCTGACGTTGTTGTTGTTGTTGTGTATTTGACGTTATTGTTATTGTTGACGTTGTTGTTGTTGTTGTTATTTATTTGACGCTATTGTTGTTGTTGTTGTTGTTGTTTATTTGACGTTGTTGTTGTTGTTGTTGTTTGTTTGACGTTGTTGTTGTTGTTTATTTGACGTTGTTGTTGTTATTTATTTGACGTTGTTGTTGTTGTTGTTTATTTGACGTTGTTGTTGTTATTTATTTGACGTTGTTGTTGTTGTTGTTGTTGTTTATTTGACATTGTTGTTGTTGTTGTTGTTGTTTATTTGACGATGTTGTTGTTGTTGTTCATTTGACGTTGTTGTTGTTGTTTATTTGACGTTGTTGTTGTTGTTGTTTATTTGACGTTGTTGTTGTTGTTGTTGTTGTTGTTGTTGTTTATTTGACGTTGTTGTTGTTGTTTATTTGACGTTGTTGTTATTGACGTTGTTGTTGTTGTTATTGTTTATTTGACGTTGTTGTTGTTGTTGTTGTTTATTTGACGTAGTTGTTATTGACGTTGTTGTTGTTGTTGTTTATTTGACGTTTTTGTTGTTGTTGATGTTGTTGTTGTTTTTGTTGTTGTTTATTTGATGTGGTTGTTGTTGTTTATTTGACGTTGTTGATGTTGTTGTTTATTTGACGTTGTTGTTATTGTTGTTTTTGTTGTTGTTTATTTGACGTTGTTGTTGTTGTTGTTTATTTGACGTTGTTGTTGTTGTTGTTTATTTGACGTTGTTGTTGTTATTTATTTGATGTTGTTGTTGTTGTTGTTTATTTGACATTGTTGTTGTTGTTGTTGTTGTTTATTTGACGTTGTTGTTGTTGTTGTTGTTTATTTGACGTTGTTGTTGTTGACGTTGTTGTTGTTGTTGTTGTTGTTTATTTGACGTAGTTGTTGTTGTTGACGTTGTTGTTGTTGTTGTTTGTTTATTTGACGATTTTGTTGTTGTTGATGTTGTTGTTATTGTTGTTGTTTATTTGACGTAGTTGTTGTTGTTGATGTTGTTGTTGTTTATTTGACGTTGTTGTTGTTGTTTATTTGACGTTGTTGTTGTTGTTTATTTGACGTTGTTGTTGTTGACGTTGTTGTTGTTATTGTTTATTTGACGTATTTGTTGTTGTATATTTGACGTTGTTCTTGTTTATTTGACGTTGTTGTTGTTGTTGTTGTTGTTTATTTGACGTTGTTGTTGTTGACGTTGTTGTTGTTAACGTTGTTGTTGTTGTTATTGTTGTTGTCGTTGTTGTTTATTTGACGTTGTTATTGTTGTTGTTGTTGTTTATTTGACGATCTTGTTGTTGTTGTTGTTGTTTATTTGACGTTGTTGTTGTTGTTTATTTGATGTTGTTGTTGTTGTGGTTTATTTGACGTTGTTGTTGTTGTTGTTGTTCATCTGACGTTGTACTTGTTATTTATTTAACGTTATTGTTATTGTTAACGTTGTTGTTGTTGTTGTTGTTATTTATTTGACGTTATTGTTGTTGTTGTTGTTGTTTATTTGACGTTGTTGTTGTTGTTGTTGTTGTTTATTTGACGTTGTTGTTGTTGTTGTTGTTTAATTGACGTTGTTGTTGTTGTTGTTGTTTATTTGACGTTGTTGTTGTTTATTTGACGTTGTTGTTGTTGACGTTGTTGTTGTTATTGTTTATTTTGACGTATTTGTTGTTGTATATTTGACGTTGTTGTTGTTTATTTGACGTTGTTGTTGTTGTTGTTATTGTTGTTATTGTTGTTATTGTTGTTGTTGTTATTGTTTATTTGACGTTGTTGTTGTTTATTTGACGTGGTTGTTGTTGTTGTTTATTTAACGTTGTTGTTGTTTATTTGACGTGGTTGTTGTTATTTATTTGACGGTGTTGTTGTTGTTTATTTGACATTGTTGTTGTTGTTGTATATTTGACGTTGTTGTTGTTGTTTATTTGACGTTGTTGTTGTTGACGTTGTTGTTGTTATTGTTGTTGTTGTTGTTGTTTTTTATTTGACGTTGTTGTTGTTGTTGTTCATTTGACGTTGTTGTTGTTGTTGTTGTTCATTTGACGTTGTTGTTGTTGTTGTTGTTTATTTGACGTTGTTGTTGTTGTTGTTGTTGTTGTTTATTTGACGTTGTTGTTGTTATTGTTGTTGTTTGTTTGACGTTGTTGTTGTTGTTGTTTATTTGACGTTGTTGTTGTTGTTGACGTTGTTGTTGTTGATGTTGTTGTTGTTATTGTTTATTTGACGTATTTGTTGTTGTATATTTGACGTTGTTGTTGTTTATTTGACGTTGTTGTTGTTGTTGTTATTGTTGTTGTTGTTGTTTATTTGACGTTGTTGTTGTTGTTTATTTGACGTTGTTGTTGTTGTTGTTTACTTAACGTTGTTGTTGTTGTGGTTTATTTGACGTAGTTGTTGTTGTTGTTGTTGTTTGTTTGACGTTGTTGTTGTTGTTTATTTGACGTTGTTGTTGTTATTTATTTGACGTTGTTGTTATTGTTGTTGTTTATTTGACGTTGTTGTTGTTGTTGTTGTTGTTGTTTATTTGACGTTGTTGTTGTTTATTTGACATTGTTGTTGTTGTTGTTCATTTGACGTTGTTGTTGTTGTTTTTTATTTGACGTTGTTGTTGTTGTTGTTTATTTGACGTTGTTGTTGTTGTTGTTGTTTATTTGACGTTGTTGTTGTTGTTTTTGTTTATTTGACGTTGTTGTTGTTGTTATTGTTTATTTGACGTTATTGTTGTTGTTGTTTATTTGACGTAGTTGTTATTGACGTCGTTGTTGTTGTTGTTTATTTGACGTTTTTGTTGTTGTTGATGTTGTTGTTGTTTTTGTTGTTTATTTGATGTGGTTGTTGTTGTTTATTTGACGTTGTTGTTGTTGCTGTTGTTTATTTGACGTTGTTGTTATTGTTGTTGTTATTGTTGTTGTTGTTGTTGTTTATTTGACGTTGTTCTTGTTGTTGTTGTTTATTTGACGTTGTTGTTGTTGTTGTTTATTTGGCGTTGTTGTTGTTATTTATTTGACGTTGTTGTTGTTGTTGTTTATTTGACATTATTGTTGTTGATGTTGTTGTTTATTTTACGTTGTTGTTGTTGTTGTTTATGTGACGTTGTTGTTGTTGACGTTGTTGTTCTTGTTGTTGTTTATTTGACGTAGTTGTTGTTGTTGACGTTGTTGTTGTTGTTGTTTGTTTATTTGACGATTTTGTTGTTGTTGATGTTGTTGTTGTTGTTGTTGTTGTTTATTTGATGTTGTTGTTGTTTATTTGACGTTGTTGTTGTTGACGTTGTTGTTATTGTTGTTGTTTATTTGACGTAGTTGTTGTTGTTGATGTTGTTGTTGTTTATTTGACGTTGTTGTTGTTGTTTATTTGACGTTGTTGTTGTTGTTTATTTGACGTTGTTGTTGTTGACGTTGTTGTTGTTATTGTTTATTTGACGTATTTGTTGTTGTATATTTGACGTTGTTCTTGTTTATTTGACGTTGTTGTTGTTGTTGTTGTTTATTTGACGTTGTTGTTGTTGACGTTGTTGTTGTTAACGTTGTTGTTGTTGTTATTGTTGTTGTCGTTGTTGTTTATTTGACGTTGTTATTGTTGTTGTTGTTGTTTATTTGACGATCTTGTTGTTGTTGTTGTTGTTTATTTGACGTTGTTGTTGTTGTTTATTTGATGTTGTTGTTGTTGTGGTTTATTTGACGTTGTTGTTGTTGTTGTTCATCTGACGTTGTACTTGTTATTTATTTAACGTTATTGTTATTGTTAACGTTGTTGTTGTTGTTGTTATTTATTTGACGTTATTGTTGTTGTTGTTGTTGTTTATTTGACGTTGTTGTTGTTGTTGTTGTTGTTTATTTGACGTTGTTGTTGTTGTTGTTGTTTAATTGACGTTGTTGTTGTTGTTGTTGTTTATTTGACGTTGTTGTTGTTTATTTGACGTTGTTGTTGTTGACGTTGTTGTTGTTATTGTTTATTTTGACGTATTTGTTGTTGTATATTTGACGTTGTTGTTGTTTATTTGACGTTGTTGTTGTTGTTGTTATTGTTGTTATTGTTGTTATTGTTGTTGTTGTTATTGTTTATTTGACGTTGTTGTTGTTTATTTGACGTGGTTGTTGTTGTTGTTTATTTAACGTTGTTGTTGTTTATTTGACGTGGTTGTTGTTATTTATTTGACGGTGTTGTTGTTGTTTATTTGACATTGTTGTTGTTTTTGTTGTATATTTGACGTTGTTGTTGTTGTTTATTTGACGTTGTTGTTGTTGTTGACGTTGTTGTTGTTATTGTTGTTGTTGTTGTTGTTTTTTATTTGATGTTGTTGTTGTTGTTGTTCATTTGACGTTGTTGTTGTTGTTGTTCATTTGACGTTGTTGTTGTTGTTTATTTGTCGTTGTTGTTGTTGTTGTTTATTTGACGTTGTTGTTGTTGTTGTTGTTTATTTGACGTTGTTGTTGTTATTGTTGTTGTTTGTTTGACGTTGTTGTTGTTGTTGTTTATTTGACGTTGTTGTTGTTGTTGACGTTGTTGTTGTTGATGTTGTTGTTGTTATTGTTTATTTGACGTATTTGTTGTTGTATATTTGACGTTGTTGTTGTTTATTTGACGTTGTTGTTGTTGTTGTTATTGTTGTTGTTGTAGTTTATTTGACGTTGTTGTTGTTGTTTATTTGACGTTGTTGTTGTTGTTGTTTATTTAACGTTGTTGTTGTTGTGGTTTATTTGACGTAGTTGTTGTTGTTGTTGTTTGTTTGACGTTGTTGTTGTTGTTGTTTATTTGACGTTGTTGTTGTTATTTATTTGACGTTGTTGTTATTGTTGTTGTTTATTTGACGTTGTTGTTGTTGTTGTTGTTGTTGTTGTTTATTTGACGTTGTTGTTGTTTATTTGACATTGTTGTTGTTGTTGTTCATTTGACGTTGTTGTTGTTGTTTTTTATTTGACGTTGTTGTTGTTGTTTATTTGACGTTGTTGTTGTTGTTGTTGTTTATTTGACGTTGTTGTTGTTGTTTTTGTTTGTTTGACGTTGTTGTTGTTGTTATTGTTTATTTGACGTTATTGTTGTTGTTGTTTATTTGACGTAGTTGTTATTGACGTTGTTGTTGTTGTTGTTTATTTGACGTTTTTGTTGTTGTTGATGTTGTTGTTGTTTTTGTTGTTTATTTGATGTGGTTGTTGTTGTTTATTTGACGTTGTTGTTGTTGCTGTTATTTATTTGACGTTGTTGTTATTGTTGTTGTTATTGTTGTTTTTGTTGTTGTTTATTTGACGTTGTTCTTGTTGTTGTTGTTTATTTGACGTTGTTGTTGTTGTTGTTTATTTGGCGTTGTTGTTGTTATTTATTTGACGTTGTTGTTGTTGTTTATTTGACATTATTGTTGTTGATGTTGTTGTTTATTTTACGTTGTTGTTGTTGTTGTTGTTGTTTATGTGACGTTGTTGTTGTTGACGTTGTTGTTCTTGTTGTTGTTTATTTGACGTAGTTGTTGTTGTTGACGTTGTTGTTGTTGTTGTTTGTTTATTTGACGATTTTGTTGTTGTTGATGTTGTTGTTGTTGTTGTTGTTTATTTGACGTTGTTGTTGTTTATTTGACGTTGTTGTTGTTGACGTTGTTGTTATTGTTGTTGTTTATTTGACGTAGTTGTTGTTGTTGATGTTGTTGTTGTTTATTTGACCTTGTTGTTGTTGTTTATTTGACGTTGTTGTTGTTGTTTATTTGACGTTGTTGTTGACGTTGTTGTTGTTATTGTTTATTTGACGTATTTGTTGTTGTATATTTGACGTTGTTCTTGTTTATTTGACGTTGTTGTTGTTGTTGTTTATTTGACGTTGTTGTTGTTGACATTGTTGTTGTTGTTATTGTTGTTGTTGTTGTTGTTTATTTGACGTTGTTATTGTTGTTGTTGTTGTTGTTTATTTGACGATGTTGTTGTTGTTGTTGTTTAGTTGACGTTGTTGTTGTTGTTTATTTGACGTTGTTGTTGTTGTGGTTTATTTGACGTTGTTGTGGTTGTTGTTCATCTGACGTTGTTGTTGTTGTGTATTTGACGTTATTGTTATTGTTGACGTTGTTGTTGTTGTTGTTGTTGTTATTTATTTGACGCTATTGTTGTTGTTGTTGTTGTTTATTTGACGTTGTTGTTGTTGTTGTTTGTTTGACGTTGTTGTTGTTGTTGTTGTTTATTTGACGTTGTTGTTGTTATTTATTTGACGTTGTTGTTGTTGTTGTTTATTTGACGTTGTTGTTGTTATTTATTTGACGTTGTTGTTGTTGTTGTTGTTGTTTATTTGACATTGTTGTTGTTGTTGTTGTTGTTTATTTGACGATGTTGTTGTTGTTGTTCATTTGACGTTGTTGTTGTTGTTTATTTGACGTTGTTGTTGTTGTTGTTTATTTGACGTTGTTGTTGTTGTTGTTGTTGTTGTTGTTTATTTGACGTTGTTGTTGTTGTTTATTTGACGTTGTTGTTGTTTATTTGACGTTGTTGTTATTGACGTTGTTGTTGTTGTTATTGTTTATTTGACGTTGTTGTTGTTGTTGTTGTTTATTTGACGTAGTTGTTGTTGACGTTGTTGTTGTTGTTTATTTGACGTTTTTGTTGTTGTTGATGTTGTTGTTGTTTTTGTTGTTGTTTATTTGATGTGGTTGTTGTTGTTTATTTGACGTTGTTGATGTTGTTGTTTATTTGACGTTGTTGTTATTGTTGTTGTTATTGTTGTTTATTTGACGTTGTTGTTGTTGTTGTTTATTTGACGTTGTTGTTGTTGTTGTTTTATTGACGTTGTTGTTGTTATTTATTTGATGTTGTTGTTGTTGTTGTTTATTTGACATTGTTGTTGTTGTTGTTGTTGTTGTTTATTTGACGTTGTTGTTGTTGTTGTTTATTTGACGTTGTTGTTGTTGACGTTGTTGTTGTTATTTATTTGACGTTGTTGTTATTGTTGTTGTTTATTTGACGTTGTTGTTGTTGTTGTTGTTGTTGTTGTTTATTTGACGTTGTTGTTGTTTATTTGACGTTGTTGTTGTTGTTGTTCATTTGACGTTGTTGTTATTGTTTTTTATTTGACGTTGTTGTTGTTGTTTATTTGACGTTGTTGTTGTTTATTTGACGTTGTTGTTGTTGTTTTTGTTTATTTGACGTTGTTGTTGTTGACGTTGTTGTTGTTGTTATTGTTTATTTGACGTTATTGTTGTTGTTTATTTGACATTATTGTTGTTGATGTTGTTATTTATTTGACGTTGTGGTTGTTGTTGTTTATGTGACGTTGTTGTTGTTGACGTTGTTGTTCTTGTTGTTGTTTATTTGACGTAGTTGTTGTTGTTGACGTTGTTGTTGTTGTTGTTTGTTTATTTGACGATTTTGTTGTTGTTGATGTTGTTGTTGTTGTTGTTGTTTATTTGACGTTGTTGTTGTTGTTGTTGTTTATTTGACGTTGTTGTTGTTGACGTTGTTGTTATTGTTGTTGTTGATTTGACGTAGTTGTTGTTGTTGATGTTGTTGTTGTTTATTTGACGTTGTTGTTGTTGTTTATTTGACGTTGTTGTTGTTGTTTATTTGACGTTGTTGTTGTTGACGTTGTTGTTGTTATTGTTTATTTGACGTATTTGTTGTTGTATATTTGACGTTGTTCTTGTTTATTTGACGTTGTTCTTGTTGTTGTTTATTTGACGTTGTTGTTGTTGACGTTGTTGTTGTTGTTATTGTTGTTGTTGTTGTTGTTTATTTGACGTTGTTATTGTTGTTGTTGTTGTTTATTTGACGATGTTGTTGTTGTTGTTGTTTAGTTGACGTTGTTGTTGTTGTTTATTTGACGTTGTTGTTGTTGTGGTTTATTTGACGTTGTTGTGGTTGTTGTTCATCTGACGTTGTTGTTGTTGTTGTGTATTTGACGTTATTGTTATTGTTGACGTTGTTGTTGTTGTTGTTGTTATTTATTTGACACTATTGTTGTTGTTGTTGTTGTTGTTTATTTGACGTTGTTGTTGTTGTTGTTTGTTTGACGTTGTTGTTGTTGTTGTTGTTTATTTGACGTTGTTGTTGTTATTTATTTGACGTTTTGTTGTTGTTGTTTATTTGACGTTGTTGTTGTTATTTATTTGACGTTGTTGTTGTTGTTGTTGTTGTTTATTTGACATTGTTGTTGTTGTTGTTTATTTGACGATGTTGTTGTTGTTGTTCATTTGACGTTGTTGTTGTTGTTTATTTGACGTTGTTGTTGTTGTTGTTTATTTGACGTTGTTGTTGTTGTTGTTGTTGTTTATTTGACGTTGTTGGTGTTGTTTATTTGACGTTGTTGTTGTTTATTTGACGTTGTTGTTATTGACGTTGTTATTGTTGTTATTGTTTATTTGACGTTGTTGTTGTTGTTGTTTATTTGACGTAGTTGTTGTTGACGTTGTTGTTGTTGTTGTTGTTTATTTGACGTTTTTGTTGTTGTTGATGTTGTTGTTGATGTTGTTGTTGTTTTTGTTGTTGTTTATTTGATGTGGTTGTTGTTGTTTATTTGACGTTGTTGATGTTGTTGTTTATTTGACGTTGTTGTTATTGTTGTTGTTATTGTTGTTTTTGTTGTTGTTTATTTGACGTTGTTGTTGTTGTTGTTTATTTGACGTTGTTATTGTTGTTGTTGTTGTTTATTTGACGTTGTTGTTGTTATTTATTTGATGTTGTTGTTGTTGTTGTTTATTTGACATTGTTGTTGTTGTTGTTGTTGTTTATTTGACGTTGTTGTTGTTGTTGTTGTTGTTTATTTGACGTTGTTGTTGTTGACGTTGTTGTTGTTGTTGTTGTTGTTTATTTGACGTAGTTGTTGTTGTTGACGTTGTTGTTGTTGTTGTTGTTGTTTGTTTATTTGACGATTTTGTTGTTGTTGATGTTGTTGTTGTTGTTGTTGTTTATTTGACATTGTTATGTTTGTTTATTTGACGTTGTTGTTGTTGTTGACGTTGTTGATGTTGTTGTTATTTATTTGACATTATTGTTGTTGTTGTTGTTGATTATTTGACGTTGTTGTTGTTGTTTATTTGACGTTATTTTTGTTGTTGTTTATTTGACGGTGGTGTTGTTGTTTATTTGACGTTATTTTTGTTGTTGTTTATTTGACGGTGTTGTTGTTGTTGTTGTTTATTTGACGTTGTTGTTGTTGTTTATTTGACGTTGTTGTTGTTGTTTATTTAACGTTGTTGTTGTTGTAGTTTATTTGACGTAGTTGTTGTTGTTGTTGTTTGTTTGACGTTGTTGTTGTTGTTGTTTATTTGACGTTGTTGTTGTTATTTATTTGACGTTGTTGTTATTGTTGTTGTTTATTTGACGTTGTTGTTGTTGTTGTTGTTGTTGTTGTTTATTTGACGTTGTTGTTGTTTATTTTACGTTGTTGTTGTTGTTGTTCATTTGACGTTGTTGTTATTGTTTTTTATTTGACGTTGTTGTTGTTGTTTATTTGACGTTGTTGTTGTTTATTTGACGTTGTTGTTGTTGTTTTTGTTTATTTGACGTTGTTGTTGTTGACGTTGTTGTTGTTGTTATTGTTTATTTGACGTTGTTGTTGTTGTTGTTTATTTGACATTATTGTTGTTGATGTTGTTATTTATTTGACGTTGTTGTTGTTGTTGTTTATGTGACGTTGTTGTTGTTGACGTTGTTGTTCTTGTTGTTGTTGTTCTTGTTGTTGTTTATTTGACGTAGTTGTTGTTGTTGACGTTGTTGTTGTTGTTGTTTGTTTATTTGACGATTTTGTTGTTGTTGATGTTGTTGTTGTTGTTGTTGTTTATTTGACGTTATTGTTGTTGTTGTTGTTTATTTGACGTTGTTGTTGTTGACGTTGTTGTTATTGTTGTTGTTGATTTGACGTAGTTGTTGTTGTTGATGTTGTTGTTGTTTATTTGACGTTGTTGTTGTTGTTTATTTGACGTTGTTGTTGTTGTTTATTTGACGTTGTTGTTGTTGACGTTGTTGTTGTTATTGTTTATTTGACGTATTTGTTGTTGTATATTTGACGTTATTCTTATTTATTTGACGTTGTTCTTGTTGTTGTTCATTTGACGTTGTTGTTGTTGACGTTGTTGTTGTTGTTGTTGTTTATTTGACGTTGTTATTGTTGTTGTTGTTGTTTATTTGACGATGTTGTTGTTGTTGTTGTTTAGTTGACGTTGTTGTTGTTGTTTATTTGACGTTGTTGTTGTTGTGGTTTATTTGACGTTGTTGTGGTTGTTGTTCATCTGACGTTGTTGTTGTTGTGTATTTGACGTTATTGTTATTGTTGACGTTGTTGTTGTTGTTGTTATTTATTTGACGCTATTGTTGTTGTTGTTGTTGTTGTTGTTGTTTATTTGACGTTGTTGTTGTTGTTGTTTGTTTGACGCTGTTGTTGTTGTTGTTGTTTATTTGACGTTGTTGTTGTTATTTATTTGACGTTGTTGTTGTTGTTGTTGGTTATTTGACGTTGTTGTTGTTATTTATTTGACGTTGTTGTTGTTGTTGTTGTTTATTTGACATTGTTGTTGTTGTTGTTGTTGTTGTTTATTTGACGATGTTGTTGTTGTTGTTCATTTGACGTTGTTGTTGTTGTTTATTTGACGTTGTTGTTGTTGTTGTTTATTTGATGTTGTTGTTGTTGTTGTTGTTTATTTGACGTTGTTGTTGTTGTTTATTTGACGTTGTTGTTGTTTATTTGACGTTGTTGTTGTTGACGTTGTTGTTGTTGTTATTGTTTATTTGACGTTGTTGTTGTTGTTGTTTATTTGACGTAGTTGTTGTTGACGTTGTTGTTGTTGTTGTTTATTTGACGTTTTTGTTGTTGATGTTGTTGTTGTTTTTGTTGTTGTTTATTTGATGTGGTTGTTGTTGTTTATTTGACGTTGTTGATGTTGTTGTTTATTTGACGTTGTTGTTATTGTTGTTGTTATTGTTATTGTTTATTTGACGTTGTTGTTGTTGTTGTTGTTGTTTATTTGACGTAGTTGTTATTGACGTTGTTGTTGTTGTTGTTTATTTGACGTTTTTGTTGTTGTTGATGTTGTTGTTGTTTTTGTTGTTGTTTATTTGATGTGGTTGTTGTTGTTTATTTGACGTTGTTGATGTTGTTGTTTATTTGACGTTGTTGTTATTGTTGTTTTTGTTGTTGTTTATTTGACGTTGTTGTTGTTGTTGTTTATTTGACGTTGTTGTTGTTGTTGTTTATTTGACGTTGTTGTTGTTATTTATTTGATGTTGTTGTTGTTGTTGTTTATTTGACATTGTTGTTGTTTATTTGACGTTGTTGTTGTTGACGTTGTTGTTATTGTTGTTGTTTATTTGACGTAGTTGTTGTTGTTGATGTTGTTGTTGTTTATTTGACCTTGTTGTTGTTGTTTATTTGACGTTGTTGTTGTTGTTTATTTGACGTTGTTGTTGACGTTGTTGTTGTTATTGTTTATTTGACGTATTTGTTGTTGTATATTTGACGTTGTTCTTGTTTATTTGACGTTGTTGTTGTTGTTGTTTATTTGACGTTGTTGTTGTTGACATTGTTGTTGTTGTTATTGTTGTTGTTGTTGTTGTTTATTTGACGTTGTTATTGTTGTTGTTGTTGTTGTTTATTTGACGATGTTGTTGTTGTTGTTGTTTAGTTGACGTTGTTGTTGTTGTTTATTTGACGTTGTTGTTGTTGTGGTTTATTTGACGTTGTTGTGGTTGTTGTTCATCTGACGTTGTTGTTGTTGTGTATTTGACGTTATTGTTATTGTTGACGTTGTTGTTGTTGTTGTTGTTATTTATTTGACGCTATTGTTGTTGTTGTTGTTGTTTATTTGACGTTGTTGTTGTTGTTGTTTGTTTGACGTTGTTGTTGTTGTTGTTGTTTATTTGACGTTGTTGTTGTTATTTATTTGACGTTGTTGTTGTTGTTGTTTATTTGACGTTGTTGTTGTTATTTATTTGACGTTGTTGTTGTTGTTGTTGTTGTTTATTTGACATTGTTGTTGTTGTTGTTGTTGTTTATTTGACGATGTTGTTGTTGTTGTTCATTTGACGTTGTTGTTGTTGTTTAGTTGACGTTGTTGTTGTTGTTGTTTATTTGACGTTGTTGTTGTTGTTGTTGTTGTTTATTTGACGTTGTTGTTGTTGTTTATTTGACGTTGTTGTTGTTTATTTGACGTTGTTGTTATTGACGTTGTTGTTGTTGTTATTGTTTATTTGACGTTGTTGTTGTTGTTGTTTATTTGACGTAGTTGTTTTTGACGTTGTTGTTGTTGTTTATTTGACGTTTTTGTTGTTGTTGATGTTGTTGTTGTTTTTGTTGTTGTTTATTTGATGTGGTTGTTGTTGTTTATTTGACGTTGTTGATGTTGTTGTTTATTTGACGTTGTTGTTATTGTTGTTGTTATTCTTGTTTTTGTTGTTGTTTATTTGACGTTGTTGTTGTTGTTGTTTATTTGACGTTGTTGTTGTTGTTGTTGTTGTTGTTGTTGTTGTTTATTTGACGTTGTTGTTGTTATTTATTTGATGTTGTTGTTGTTGTTGTTTATTTGACATTGTTGTTGTTGTTGTTGTTGTTGTTGTTTATTTGACGTTGTTGTTGTTGTTGTTGTTTATTTGACGTTGTTGTTGTTGACAATGTTGTTGTTGTTGTTGTTGTTTATTTGACGTTATTGTTGTTGTTGACGTTGTTGATGTTGTTGTTATTTATTTGACATTATTGTTGTTGTTGTTGTTGATTATTTGACGTTGTTGTTGTTGTTTATTTGACGTTATTTTTGTTGTTGTTTATTTGACGGTGTTGTTGTTATTTATTTGACATTATTTTTGTTGTTGTTTATTTGACGGTGTTGTTGTTGTTGTTGTTTATTTGACGTTGTTGTTGTTGTTGTTTATTTGACGTTGTTGTTGTTGTTTATTTAACGTTGTTGTTGTTGTAGTTTATTTGACGTAGTTGTTGTTGTTGTTTGTTTGACGTTGTTGTTGTTGTTGTTTATTTGACGTTGTTGTTGTTATTTATTTGACGTTGTTGTTATTGTTGTTGTTTATTTGACGTTGTTGTTGTTGTTGTTGTTGTTTATTTGACGTTGTTGTTGTTTATTTGACGTTGTTGTTGTTGTTGTTCATTTGACGTTGTTGTTATTGTTTTTTATTTGACGTTGTTGTTGTTGTTTATTTGACGTTGTTGTTGTTTATTTGACGTTGTTGTTGTTGTTTTTGTTTATTTGACGTTGTTGTTGTTGACGTTGTTGTTGTTGTTATTGTTTATTTGACGTTGTTGTTGTTGTTTATTTGACATTATTGTTGTTGATGTTGTTATTTATTTGACGTTGTTGTTGTTGTTGTTTATGTGAC
The DNA here is from genome assembly GCA_948472305.1 of Vicia faba. Lineage (NCBI taxonomy): Eukaryota > Viridiplantae > Streptophyta > Magnoliopsida > Fabales > Fabaceae > Vicia > Vicia faba. The sequence continues at coordinate 1,207,022,848 of OX451735.1, forward strand.
GTTGTTGTTGTTGACGTTGTTGTTCTTGTTGTTGTTTATTTGACGTAGTTGTTGTTGTTGACGTTGTTGTTGTTGTTATTTGTTTATTTGACGATTTTGTTGTTGTTGATGTTGTTGTTGTTGTTGTTGTTGTTTATTTGACGTTGTTGTTGTTGTTGTTGTTTATTTGACGTTGTTGTTGTTGACGTTGTTGTTATTGTTGTTGTTGATTTGACGTAGTTGTTGTTGATGTTGTTGTTGTTTATTTGACGTTGTTGTTGTTGTTTATTTGACGTTGTTGTTGTTGTTTATTTGACGTAGTTGTTGTTGACGTTGTTGTTGTTATTGTTTATTTGACGTATTTGTTGTTGTATATTTGACGTTGTTCTTGTTTATTTGACGTTGTTCTTGTTGTTGTTTATTTGACGTTGTTGTTGTTGACGTTGTTGTTGTTGTTATTGTTGTTGTTGTTGTTGTTTATTTGACGTTGTTATTGTTGTTGTTGTTGTTTATTTGACGATGTTGTTGTTGTTTTTGTTTAGTTGACGTTGTTGTTGTTGTTTATTTGACGTTGTTGTTGTTGTGGTTTATTTGACGTTGTTGTGGTTGTTGTTCATCTGACGTTGTTGTTGTTGTTGTGTATTTGACGTTATTGTTATTGTTGACGTTGTTGTTGTTGTTGTTATTTATTTGACGCTATTGTTGTTGTTGTTGTTGTTTATTTGACGTTGTTGTTGTTGTTGTTTGTTTGACGTTGTTGTTGTTGTTGTTGTTTATTTGACGTTGTTGTTGTTATTTATTTGACGTTGTTGTTGTTGTTGTTTATTTGACGTTGTTGTTGTTATTTATTTGACGTTGTTGTTGTTGTTGTTGTTTATTTGACATTGTTGTTGTTGTTGTTGTTGTTGTTTATTTGACGATGTTGTTGTTGTTGTTGTTCATTTGACGTTGTTGTTGTTGTTTATTTGACGTTGTTGTTGTTGTTGTTTATTTGACGTTGTTGTTGTTGTTGTTGTTGTTTATTTGACGTTGTTGTTGTTGTTTATTTGACGTTGTTGTTGTTTATTTGACGTTGTTGTTATTGACGTTGTTGTTGTTGTTATTGTTTATTTGACGTTGTTGTTGTTGTTGTTGTTTATTTGACGTAGTTGTTATTGACGTTGTTGTTGTTGTTGTTTATTTGACGTTTTTGTTGTTGTTGATGTTGTTGTTGTTTTTGTTGTTGTTTATTTGATGTGGTTGTGGTTGTTTATTTGACGTTGTTGATGTTGTTGTTTATTTGACGTTGTTGTTATTGTTGTTTTTGTTGTTGTTTATTTGACGTTGTTGTTGTTGTTGTTTATTTGACGTTGTTGTTGTTGTTGTTTTATTGACGTTGTTGTTGTTATTTATTTGATGTTGTTGTTGTTGTTGTTGTTTATTTGACATTGTTGTTGTTGTTGTTGTTGTTGTTTATTTGACGTTGTTGTTGTTGTTGTTTATTTGACGTTGTTGTTGTTGACGTTGTTGTTGTTGTTGTTGTTGTTTATTTGACGTAGTTGTTGTTGTTGACGTTGTTGTTGTTGTTGTTTGTTTATTTGACGATTTTGTTGTTGTTGTTGATGTTGTTGTTGTTGTTGTTGTTTATTTGACGTTGTTATTGTTGTTTATTTGACGTTATTGTTGTTGTTGACGTTGTTGATGTTGTTGTTATTTATTTGACATTATTGTTGTTGTTGTTGATTATTTGACGTTGTTGTTGTTGTTTATTTGACGTTATTTTTGTTGTTGTTTATTTGACGGTGTTGTTGTTGTTTATTTGACGTTATTTTTGTTGTTGTTTATTTGACGGTGTTGTTGTTGTTGTTGTTTATTTGACGTTGTTGTTGTTGTTTATTTGACGTTGTTGTTGTTGTTTATTTAACGTTGTTGTTGTTGTAGTTTATTTGACGTAGTTGTTGTTGTTGTTGTTTGTTTGACGTTGTTGTTGTTGTTTATTTGACGTTGTTGTTGTTATTTATTTGACGTTGTTGTTATTGTTGTTGTTTATTTGACGTTGTTGTTGTTGTTGTTGTTGTTGTTGTTTATTTGACGTTGTTGTTGTTTATTTGACGTTGTTGTTGTTGTTGTTCATTTGACGTTGTTGTTATTGTTTTTTATTTGACGTTGTTGTTGTTGTTTATTTGACGTTGTTGTTGTTTATTTGACGTTGTTGTTGTTGTTTTTGTTTATTTGACGTTGTTGTTGTTGACGTTGTTGTTGTTGTTATTGTTTATTTGACGTTATTGTTGTTGTTTATTTGACATTATTGTTGTTGATGTTGTTATTTATTTGACGTTGTGGTTGTTGTTGTTTATGTGACGTTGTTGTTGTTGACGTTGTTGTTCTTGTTGTTGTTTATTTGACGTAGTTGTTGTTGTTGACGTTGTTGTTGTTGTTGTTTGTTTATTTGACGATTTTGTTGTTGTTGATGTTGTTGTTGTTGTTGTTGTTTATTTGACGTTGTTGTTGTTGTTGTTGTTTATTTGACGTTGTTGTTGTTGACGTTGTTGTTATTGTTGTTGTTGTTGTGGTTTATTTGACGTTGTTGTGGTTGTTGTTCATCTGACGTTGTTGTTGTTGTTGTGTATTTGACGTTATTGTTATTGTTGACGTTGTTGTTGTTGTTGTTATTTATTTGACGCTATTGTTGTTGTTGTTGTTGTTGTTTATTTGACGTTGTTGTTGTTGTTGTTTGTTTGACGTTGTTGTTGTTGTTGTTGTTGTTTATTTGACGTTGTTGTTGTTATTTATTTGACGTTGTTGTTGTTGTTGTTTATTTGACGTTGTTGTTGTTATTTATTTGACGTTGTTGTTGTTGTTGTTTATTTGACATTGTTGTTGTTGTTGTTGTTGTTGTTTATTTGACGATGTTGTTGTTGTTGTTGTTCATTTGACGTTGTTGTTGTTGTTTATTTGACGTTGTTGTTGTTGTTGTTTATTTGACGTTGTTGTTGTTGTTGTTGTTGTTGTTTATTTGACGTTGTTGTTGTTGTTTATTTGACGTTGTTGTTGTTTATTTGACGTTGTTGTTATTGACGTTGTTGTTGTTGTTATTGTTTATTTGACGTTGTTGTTGTTGTTGTTGTTTATTTGACGTAGTTGTTATTGACGTTGTTGTTGTTGTTGTTTATTTGACGTTTTTGTTGTTGTTGATGTTGTTGTTGTTTTTGTTGTTGTTTATTTGATGTGGTTGTGGTTGTTTATTTGACGTTGTTGATGTTGTTGTTTATTTGACGTTGTTGTTATTGTTGTTTTTGTTGTTGTTTATTTGACGTTGTTGTTGTTGTTGTTTATTTGACGTTGTTGTTGTTGTTGTTTTATTGACGTTGTTGTTGTTATTTATTTGATGTTGTTGTTGTTGTTGTTGTTTATTTGACATTGTTGTTGTTGTTGTTGTTGTTGTTGTTTATTTGACGTTGTTGTTGTTGTTGTTTATTTGACGTTGTTGTTGTTGACGTTGTTGTTGTTGTTGTTGTTGTTTATTTGACGTAGTTGTTGTTGTTGACGTTGTTGTTGTTGTTGTTTGTTTATTTGACGATTTTGTTGTTGTTGATGTTGTTGTTGTTGTTGTTGTTTATTTGACGTTGTTATTGTTGTTTATTTGACGTTATTGTTGTTGTTGACGTTGTTGATGTTGTTGTTATTTATTTGACATTATTGTTGTTGTTGTTGATTATTTGACGTTGTTGTTGTTGTTTATTTGACGTTATTTTTGTTGTTGTTTATTTGACGGTGTTGTTGTTGTTTATTTGACGTTATTTTTGTTGTTGTTTATTTGACGGTGTTGTTGTTGTTGTTGTTTATTTGACGTTGTTGTTGTTGTTTATTTGACGTTGTTGTTGTTGTTTATTTAACGTTGTTGTTGTTGTAGTTTATTTGACGTAGTTGTTGTTGTTGTTGTTTGTTTGACGTTGTTGTTGTTGTTTATTTGACGTAGTTGTTGTTATTTATTTGACGTTGTTGTTATTGTTGTTGTTTATTTGACGTTGTTGTTGTTGTTGTTGTTGTTGTTGTTTATTTGACGTTGTTGTTGTTTATTTGACGTTGTTGTTGTTGTTGTTCATTTGACGTTGTTGTTATTGTTTTTTATTTGACGTTGTTGTTGTTGTTTATTTGACGTTGTTGTTGTTTATTTGACGTTGTTGTTGTTGTTTTTGTTTATTTGACGTTGTTGTTGTTGACGTTGTTGTTGTTGTTATTGTTTATTTGACGTTATTGTTGTTGTTTATTTGACATTATTGTTGTTGATGTTGTTATTTATTTGACGTTGTGGTTGTTGTTGTTTATGTGACGTTGTTGTTGTTGACGTTGTTGTTCTTGTTGTTGTTTATTTGACGTAGTTGTTGTTGTTGACGTTGTTGTTGTTGTTGTTTGTTTATTTGACGATTTTGTTGTTGTTGATGTTGTTGTTGTTGTTGTTGTTTATTTGACGTTGTTGTTGTTGTTGTTGTTTATTTGACGTTGTTGTTGTTGACGTTGTTGTTATTGTTGTTGTTGATTTGACGTAGTTGTTGTTGTTGGTGTTGTTGTTGTTTATTTGACGTTGTTGTTGTTGTTTATTTGACGTTGTTGTTGTTGTTTATTTGACGTTGTTGTTGTTGATGTTGTTGTTGTTATTGTTTATTTGACGTATTTGTTGTTGTATATTTGACGTTGTTCTTGTTTATTTGACGTTGTTCTTGTTGTTGTTTATTTGACGTTGTTGTTGTTGACGTTGTTGTTGTTGTTATTGTTGTTGTTGTTATTGTTTATTTGACGTTGTTATTGTTGTTGTTGTTGTTTATTTGACGATGTTGTTGTTGTTGTTGTTTAGTTGACGTTGTTGTTGTTGTTTATTTGACGTTGTTGTTGTTGTGGTTTATTTGACGTTGTTGTGGTTGTTGTTCATCTGACGTTGTTGTTGTTGTGTATTTGACGTTATTGTTATTGTTGACGTTGTTGTTGTTGTTGTTGTTATTTATTTGACACTATTGTTGTTGTTGTTGTTGTTGTTTATTTGACGTTGTTGTTGTTGTTGTTGTTTGTTTGACGTTGTTGTTGTTGTTGTTGTTTATTTGACGTTGTTGTTGTTATTTATTTGACGTTTTGTTGTTGTTGTTTATTTGACGTTGTTGTTGTTATTTATTTGACGTTGTTGTTGTTGTTGTTGTTGTTTATTTGACATTGTTGTTGTTGTTGTTTATTTGACGATGTTGTTGTTGTTGTTCATTTGACGTTGTTGTTGTTGTTTATTTGACGTTGTTGTTGTTGTTGTTTATTTGACGTTGTTGTTGTTGTTGTTGTTGTTGTTTATTTGACGTTGTTGGTGTTGTTTATTTGACGTTGTTGTTGTTTATTTGACGTTGTTGTTATTGACGTTGTTGTTGTTGTTATTGTTTATTTGACGTTGTTGTTGTTGTTGTTTATTTGACGTAGTTGTTGTTGACGTTGTTGTTGTTGTTGTTGTTTATTTGACGTTTTTGTTGTTGTTGATGTTGTTGTTGATGTTGTTGTTGTTTTTGTTGTTGTTTATTTGATGTGGTTGTTGTTGTTTATTTGACGTTGTTGATGTTGTTGTTTATTTGACGTTGTTGTTATTGTTGTTGTTATTGTTGTTTTTGTTGTTGTTTATTTGACGTTGTTGTTGTTGTTGTTGTTTATTTGACGTTGTTATTGTTAATGTTGTTGTTTATTTGACGTTGTTGTTGTTATTTATTTGATGTTGTTGTTGTTGTTGTTTATTTGACATTGTTGTTGTTGTTGTTGTTGTTTATTTGACGTTGTTGTTGTTGTTGTTGTTTATTTGACGTTGTTGTTGTTGACGTTGTTGTTGTTGTTGTTGTTGTTTATTTGACGTAGTTGTTGTTGTTGACGTTGTTGTTGTTGTTGTTTGTTTATTTGACGATTTTGTTGTTGTTGATGTTGTTGTTGTTGTTGTTGTTTATTTGACATTGTTATGTTTGTTTATTTGACGTTGTTGTTGTTGTTGACGTTGTTGATGTTGTTGTTATTTATTTGACATTATTGTTGTTGTTGTTGTTGATTATTTGACGCTGTTGTTGTTGTTTATTTGACGTTATTTTTGTTGTTGTTTATTTGACGGTGTTGTTGTTGTTTATTTGACGTTATTTTTGTTGTTGTTTATTTGACGGTGTTGTTGTTGTTGTTGTTTATTTGACGTTGTTGTTGTTGTTTATTTGACGTTGTTGTTGTTGTTTATTTAACGTTGTTGTTGTTGTAGTTTATTTGACGTAGTTGTTGTTGTTGTTGTTTGTTTGACGTTGTTGTTGTTGTTGTTTATTTGACGTTGTTGTTGTTATTTATTTGACGTTGTTGTTATTGTTGTTGTTTATTTGACGTTGTTGTTGTTGTTGTTGTTGTTGTTGTTTATTTGACGTTGTTGTTGTTTATTTTACGTTGTTGTTGTTGTTGTTCATTTGACGTTGTTGTTATTGTTTTTTATTTGACGTTGTTGTTGTTGTTTATTTGACGTTGTTGTTGTTTATTTGACGTTGTTGTTGTTGTTTTTGTTTATTTGACGTTGTTGTTGTTGACGTTGTTGTTGTTGTTATTGTTTATTTGACGTTGTTGTTGTTGTTGTTTATTTGACATTATTGTTGTTGATGTTGTTATTTATTTGACGTTGTTGTTGTTGTTGTTTATGTGACGTTGTTGTTGTTGACGTTGTTGTTCTTGTTGTTGTTGTTCTTGTTGTTGTTTATTTGACGTAGTTGTTGTTGTTGACGTTGTTGTTGTTGTTGTTTGTTTATTTGACGATTTTGTTGTTGTTGATGTTGTTGTTGTTGTTGTTGTTTATTTGACGTTGTTGTTGTTGTTGTTGTTTATTTGACGTTGTTGTTGTTGACGTTGTTGTTATTGTTGTTGTTGATTTGACGTAGTTGTTGTTGATGTTGTTGTTGTTTATTTGACGTTGTTGTTGTTGTTTATTTGACGTTGTTGTTGTTGTTTATTTGACGTTGTTGTTGTTGACGTTGTTGTTGTTATTGTTTATTTGACGTATTTGTTGTTGTATATTTGACGTTATTCTTATTTATTTGACGTTGTTCTTGTTGTTGTTCATTTGACGTTGTTGTTGTTGACGTTGTTGTTGTTGTTGTTTATTTGACGTTGTTATTGTTGTTGTTGTTGTTTATTTGACGATGTTGTTGTTGTTGTTGTTTAGTTGACGTTGTTGTTGTTGTTTATTTGACGTTGTTGTTGTTGTGGTTTATTTGACGTTGTTGTGGTTGTTGTTCATCTGACGTTGTTGTTGTTGTTGTGTATTTGACGTTATTGTTATTGTTGACGTTGTTGTTGTTGTTATTTATTTGACGCTATTGTTGTTGTTGTTGTTGTTGTTGTTGTTGTTTATTTGACGTTGTTGTTGTTGTTGTTTGTTTGACGCTGTTGTTGTTGTTGTTGTTTATTTGACGTTGTTGTTGTTATTTATTTGACGTTGTTGTTGTTGTTGTTGGTTATTTGACGTTGTTGTTGTTATTTATTTGACGTTGTTGTTGTTGTTGTTGTTTATTTGACATTGTTGTTGTTGTTGTTGTTGTTGTTGTTGTTTATTTGACGATGTTGTTGTTGTTGTTCATTTGACGTTGTTGTTGTTGTTTATTTGACGTTGTTGTTGTTGTTGTTTATTTGATGTTGTTGTTGTTGTTGTTGTTTATTTGACGTTGTTGTTGTTGTTTATTTGACGTTGTTGTTGTTTATTTGACGTTGTTGTTGTTGACGTTGTTGTTGTTGTTATTGTTTATTTGACGTTGTTGTTGTTGTTGTTTATTTGACGTAGTTGTTGTTGACGTTGTTGTTGTTGTTGTTTATTTGACGTTTTTGTTGTTGATGTTGTTGTTGTTTTTGTTGTTGTTTATTTGATGTGGTTGTTGTTGTTTATTTGACGTTGTTGATGTTGTTGTTTATTTGACGTTGTTGTTATTGTTGTTGTTATTGTTGTTTTTGTTGTTGTTTATTTGACGTTGTTGTTGTTGTTGTTGTTTATTTGACGTTGTTGTTGTTGTTGTTGTTTATTTGACGTTGTTGTTGTTATTTATTTGATGTTGTTGTTGTTGTTGTTTATTTGACATTGTTGTTGTTGTTGTTGTTGTTGTTGTTGTTTATTTGACGTAGTTGTTGTTGTTGACGTTGTTGTTGTTGTTGTTGTTTGTTTATTTGACGATTTTGTTGTTGTTGATGTTGTTGTTGTTGTTGTTTATTTGACGTTGTTATTGTTGTTTATTTGACGTTATTGTTGTTGTTGACGTTGTTGATGTTGTTGTTATTTATTTGACATTATTGTTGTTGTTGTTGTTGATTATTTGACGTTGTTGTTGTTGTTTATTTGACGTTATTTTTGTTGTTGTTTATTTGACGGTGTTGTTGTTGTTTATTTGACGTTATTTTTGTTGTTGTTTATTTGACGTTGTTGTTGTTGTTGTTGTTGTTTATTTGACGTTGTTGTTGTTGTTTATTTGACGTTGTTGTTGTTTATTTAACGTTGTTGTTGTTGTTGTTTATTTGACGTAGTTGTTGTTGTTGTTGTTTGTTTGACGTTGTTATTGTTGTTGTTTATTTGACGTTGTTGTTGTTATTTATTTGACGTTGTTGTTATTGTTGTTGTTTATTTGACGTTGTTGTTGTTGTTGTTGTTGTTTATTTGACGTTGTTGTTGTTTATTTGACGTTGTTGTTGTTGTTGTTCATTTGACGTTGTTGTTATTGTTTTTTATTTGACGTTGTTGTTGTTGTGTATTTGACGTTGTTGTTGTTGTTTTTGTTTATTTGACGTTGTTGTTGTTGACGTTGTTGTTGTTGTTATTGTTTATTTGACGTTGTTGTTGTTGTTTATTTGACGTTATTTTTGTTGTTGTTTATTTGACGGTGTTGTTGTTGTTTATTCGACGTTATTTTTGTTGTTGTTTATTTGACGTTGTTGTTGTTGTTGTTGTTTATTTGACGTTGTTGTTGTTTATTTAACGTTGTTGTTGTTGTTGTTTATTTGACGTAGTTGTTGTTGTTGTTGTTTGTTTGACGTTGTTGTTGTTGTTGTTTATTTGACGTTGTTGTTGTTATTTATTTGACGTTGTTGTTATTGTTGTTGTTTATTTGACGTTGTTGTTGTTGTTGTTGTTGTTGTTTATTTGACGTTGTTGTTGTTTATTTGACGTTGTTGTTGTTGTTGTTCATTTGACGTTGTTGTTATTGTTTTTTATTTGACGTTGTTGTTGTTGTGTATTTGACGTTGTTGTTGTTGTTTTTGTTTATTTGACGTTGTTGTTGTTGACGTTGTTGTTGTTGTTATTGTTTATTTGACGTTGTTGTTGTTGTTTATTTGACATTATTGTTGTTGATGTTGTTGTTTATTTGACGTTGTTGTTGTTGTTGTTTATGTGACGTTGTTGTTGTTGACGTTGTTGTTCTTGTTGTTGTTTATTTGACGTAGTTGTTGTTGTTGACGTTGTTGTTGTTGTTGTTTGTTTATTTGACGATTTTGTTGTTGTTGATGTTGTTGTTGTTGTTGTTGTTGTTTATTTGACGTTGTTGTTGTTGTTGTTTATTTGATGTTGTTGTTGTTGACGTTGTTGTTATTGTTGTTGTTGATTTGACGTAGTTGTTGTAGTTGATGTTGTTGTTGTTTATTTGACGTTGTTGTTGTTGTTTATTTGACGTTGTTGTTGTTGTTTATTTGACGTTGTTGTTGTTGACGTTGTTGTTGTTATTGTTTATTTGACGTATTTGTTGTTGTATATTTGACGTTGTTCTTGTTTATTTGACGTTGTTGTTGTTGTTGTTTATTTGACGTTGTTGTTGTTGACGTTGTTGTTGTTGTTATTGTTGTTGTTGTTGTTGTTTATTTGACGTTGTTCTTGTTGTTGTTGTTGTTGTTTATTTGACGATGTTGTTGTTGTTGTTGTTTAGTTGACGTTGTTGTTGTTGTTTATTTGACGTTGTTGTTGTTGTGGTTTATTTGACGTTGTTGTGGTTGTTGTTCATCTGACGTTGTTGTTGTTGTGTATTTGACGTTATTGTTATTGTTGACGTTGTTGTTGTTGTTGTTGTTATTTATTTGACGCTATTGTTGTTGTTGTTATTGTTGTTTATTTGACGTTGTTGTTGTTGTTGTTGTTTGTTTGATGTTGTTGTTGTTGTTGTTGTTGTTTATTTGACGTTGTTGTTGTTATTTATTTGACGTTGTTGTTGTTGTTCATTTGACGTTGTTGTTGTTGTTTATTTGACGTTGTTGTTGTTATTTATTTGATGTTGTTGTTGTTGTTGTTTATTTGACATTGTTGTTGTTGTTGTTGTTGTTGTTGTTTATTTGACGTTGTTGTTGTTGTTGTTGTTTATTTGACGTTGTTGTTGTTGACGTTGTTGTTGTTGTTGTTGTTGTTTATTTGACGTAGTTGTTGTTGTTGACGTTGTTGTTGTTGTTGTTTGTTTATTTGACGATTTTGTTGTTGTTGATGTTGTTGTTGTTGTTGTTGTTTATTTGACGTTGTTATTGTTGTTTATTTGACGTTATTGTTGTTGTTGACGTTGTTGATGTTGTTGTTATTTATTTGACATTATTGTTGTTGTTGTTGTTGATTATTTGACGTTGTTGTTGTTGTTTATTTGACGTTATTTTTGTTGTTGTTTATTTGACGGTGTTGTTGTTATTTATTTGACGTTATTTTTGTTGTTGTTTATTTGACGGTGTTGTTGTTGTTGTTGTTTATTTGACGTTGTTGTTGTTGTTTATTTGACGTTGTTGTTGTTGTTGTTTATTTAACGTTGTTGTTGTTGTAGTTTATTTGACGTAGTTGTTGTTGTTGTTGTTTGTTTGACGTTGTTGTTGTTGTTGTTTATTTGACGTTGTTGTTGTTATTTATTTGACGTTGTTGTTATTGTTGTTGTTTATTTGACGTTGTTGTTGTTGTTGTTGTTGTTGTTTATTTGACGTTGTTGTTGTTTATTTGACGTTGTTGTTGTTGTTGTTCATTTGACGTTGTTGTTATTGTTTTTTATTTGACGTTGTTGTTGTTGTTTATTTGACGTTGTTGTTGTTTATTTGACGTTGTTGTTGTTGTTTTTGTTTATTTGACGTTGTTGTTGTTGACGTTGTTGTTGTTGTTATTGTTTATTTGACGTTGTTGTTGTTGTTTATTTGACATTATTGTTGTTGATGTTGTTATTTATTTGACGTTGTTGTTGTTGTTGTTTATGTGACGTTGTTGTTGTTGACGTTGTTGTTCTTGTTGTTGTTGTTGACGTTGTTGTTGTTGTTATTTGTTTATTTGACGATTTTGTTGTTGTTGATGTTGTTGTTGTTGTTGTTGTTTATTTGACGTTGTTGTTGTTGTTGTTGTTTATTTGACGTTGTTGTTGTTGACGTTGTTGTTATTGTTGTTGTTGATTTGACGTAGTTGTTGTTGTTGTTGATGTTGTTGTTGTTTATTTGACGTTGTTGTTGTTGTTTATTTGACGTTGTTGTTGTTGTTTATTTGACGTTGTTGTTGTTGACGTTGTTGTTGTTATTGTTTATTTGACGTATTTGTTGTTGTATATTTGACGTTGTTCTTGTTTATTTGACGTTGTTCTTGTTGTTGTTTATTTGACGTTGTTGTTGTTGACGTTGTTGTTGTTGTTATTGTTGTTGTTGTTGTTGTTTATTTGACGTTGTTATTGTTGTTGTTGTTGTTTATTTGACGATGTTGTTGTTGTTGTTGTTTAGTTGACGATGTTGTTGTTGTTTATTTGACGTTGTTGTTGTTGTGGTTTATTTGACGTTTTTGTGGTTGTTGTTCATCTGACGTTGTTGTTGTTGTTGTGTATTTGACGTTATTGTTATTGTTGACGTTGTTGTTGTTGTTGTTGTTATTTATTTGACGCTATTGTTGTTGTTGTTGTTGTTGTTTATTTGACGTTGTTGTTGTTGTTGTTTGTTTGACGTTGTTGTTGTTGTTGTTGTTTATTTGACGTTGTTGTTGTTATTTATTTGACGTTGTTGTTGTTGTTGTTTATTTGACGTTGTTGTTGTTATTTATTTGACGTTGTTGTTGTTGTTGTTGTTGTTTATTTGACATTGTTGTTGTTGTTGTTGTTGTTGTTTATTTGACGATGTTGTTGTTGTTGTTCATTTGACGTTGTTGTTGTTGTTTATTTGACGTTGTTGTTGTTGTTGTTTATTTGACGTTGTTGTTGTTGTTGTTGTTGTTTATTTGACGTTGTTGTTGTTGTTTATTTGACGTTGTTGTTGTTTATTTGACGTTGTTGTTGTTGACGTTGTTGTTGTTGTTATTGTTTATTTGACGTTGTTGTTGTTGTTGTTGTTTATTTGACGTAGTTGTTATTGACGTTGTTGTTGTTGTTGTTTATTTGACGTTTTTGTTGTTGTTGATGTTGATGTTGTTGTTGTTTTTGTTGTTGTTTATTTGATGTGGTTGTTGTTGTTTATTTGACGTTGTTGATGTTGTTGTTTATTTGACGTTGTTGTTATTGTTGTTTTTGTTGTTGTTTATTTGACGTTGTTGTTGTTGTTGTTTATTTGACGTTGTTGTTGTTGTTGTTTTATTGACGTTGTTGTTGTTATTTATTTGATGTTGTTGTTGTTGTTGTTTATTTGACATTGTTGTTGTTGTTGTTGTTGTTGTTTATTTGACGTTGTTGTTGTTGTTGTTGTTGTTTATTTGACGTTGTTGTTGTTGACGTTGTTGTTGTTGTTGTTGTTGTTTATTTGACGTAGTTGTTGTTGTTGACGTTGTTGTTGTTGTTGTTTGTTTATTTGACGATTTTGTTGTTGTTGATGTTGTTGTTGTTGTTGTTGTTTATTTGACGTTGTTATTGTTGTTTATTTGACGTTATTGTTGTTGTTGACGTTGTTGATGTTGTTGTTATTTATTTAACATTATTGTTGTTGTTGTTGATTATTTGACGTTGTTGTTGTTGTTTATTTGACGTTATTTTTGTTGTTGTTTATTTGACGGTGTTGTTGTTGTTTATTTGACGTTATTTTTGTTGTTGTTTATTTGACGGTGTTGTTGTTGTTGTTGTTTATTTGACGTTGTTGTTGTTGTTTATTTGACGTTGTTGTTGTTGTAGTTTATTTGACGTAGTTGTTGTTGTTGTTGTTGTTTGTTTGACGTTGTTGTTGTTGTTGTTTATTTGACGTTGTTGTTGTTATTTATTTGACGTTGTTGTTATTGTTGTTGTTTATTTGACGTTGTTGTTGTTGTTGTTGTTGTTGTTTATTTGACGTTGTTGTTGTTTATTTGACGTTGTTGTTGTTGTTGTTCATTTGACGTTGTTGTTATTGTTTTTTATTTGACGTTGTTGTTGTTGTTTATTTGACGTTGTTGTTGTTTATTTGACGTTGTTGTTGTTGTTTTTGTTTATTTGACGTTGTTGTTGTTGACGTTGTTGTTGTTGTTATTGTTTATTTGACGTTATTGTTGTTGTTTATTTGACATTATTGTTGTTGATGTTGTTATTTATTTGACGTTGTGGTTGTTGTTGTTTATGTGACGTTGTTGTTGTTGTTCTTGTTGTTGTTTATTTGACGTAGTTGTTGTTGTTGACGTTGTTGTTGTTGTTGTTTGTTTATTTGACGATTTTGTTGTTGTTGATGTTGTTGTTGTTGTTGTTGTTTATTTGACGTTGTTGTTGTTGTTGTTGTTTATTTGACGTTGTTGTTGTTGACGTTGTTGTTATTGTTGTTGTTGATTTGACGTAGTTGTTGTTGTTGTTTATTTGACGTTGTTGTTGTTGTTGTTTATTTGACGTTGTTGTTGTTGTTTATTTGACGTTGTTGTTGTTGACGTTGTTGTTGTTATTGTTTATTTGACGTATTTGTTGTTGTATATTTGACGTTGTTCTTGTTTATTTGACGTTGTTCTTGTTGTTGTTTATTTGACGTTGTTGTTGTTGACGTTGTTGTTGTTGTTATTGTTGTTGTTGTTGTTGTTTATTTGACGTTGTTATTGTTGTTGTTGTTGTTTATTTGACGATGTTGTTGTTGTTGTTGTTTAGTTGACGTTGTTGTTGTTGTTTATTTGACGTTGTTGTTGTTGTGGTTTATTTGACGTTGTTGTGGTTGTTGTTCATCTGACGTTGTTGTTGTTGTGTATTTGACGTTATTGTTATTGTTGACGTTGTTGTTGTTGTTGTTGTTATTTATTTGACGCTATTGTTGTTGTTGTTGTTGTTGTTTATTTGACGTTGTTGTTGTTGTTGTTTGTTTGACGTTGTTGTTGTTGTTGTTGTTTATTTGACGTTGTTGTTGTTATTTATTTGACGTTTTGTTGTTGTTGTTTATTTGACGTTGTTGTTGTTATTTATTTGACGTTGTTGTTGTTGTTGTTGTTGTTGTTGTTTATTTGACATTGTTGTTGTTGTTGTTTATTTGACGATGTTCTTGTTGTTGTTCATTTGACGTTGTTGTTGTTGTTTATTTGACGTTGTTGTTGTTGTTGTTGTTTATTTGACGTTGTTGTTGTTGTTGTTGTTGTTTATTTGACGTTGTTGGTGTTGTTTATTTGACGTTGTTGTTGTTTATTTGACGTTGTTGTTATTGACGTTGTTGTTGTTGTTATTGTTTATTTGACGTTGTTGTTGTTGTTGTTTATTTGACGTAGTTGTTGTTGACGTTGTTGTTGTTGTTGTTGTTTATTTGACGTTTTTGTTGTTGTTGATGTTGTTGTTGATGTTGTTGTTGTTTTTGTTGTTGTTTATTTGATGTGGTTGTTGTTGTTTATTTGACGTTGTTGATGTTGTTGTTTATTTGACGTTGTTGTTATTGTTGTTGTTATTGTTGTTTTTGTTGTTGTTTATTTGACGTTGTTGTTGTTGTTGTTTATTTGACGTTGTTATTGTTGTTGTTGTTGTTTATTTGACGTTGTTGTTGTTATTTATTTGATGTTGTTGTTGTTGTTGTTTATTTGACATTGTTGTTGTTGTTGTTGTTGTTTATTTGACGTTGTTGTTGTTGTTGTTGTTTATTTGACGTTGTTGTTGTTGACGTTGTTGTTGTTGTTGTTGTTGTTTATTTGACGTAGTTGTTGTTGTTGACGTTGTTGTTGTTGTTGTTTGTTTATTTGACGATTTTGTTGTTGTTGATGTTGTTGTTGTTGTTGTTGTTTATTTGACATTGTTATGTTTGTTTATTTGACGTTGTTGTTGTTGTTGACGTTGTTGATGTTGTTGTTATTTATTTGACATTATTGTTGTTGTTGTTGTTGATTATTTGACGTTGTTGTTGTTGTTTATTTGACGTTATTTTTGTTGTTGTTTATTTGACGGTGTTGTTGTTGTTTATTTGACGTTATTTTTGTTGTTGTTTATTTGACGGTGTTGTTGTTGTTGTTGTTTATTTGACGTTGTTGTTGTTGTTTATTTGACGTTGTTGTTGTTGTTTATTTAACGTTGTTGTTGTTGTAGTTTATTTGACGTAGTTGTTGTTGTTGTTGTTTGTTTGACGTTGTTGTTGTTGTTGTTTATTTGACGTTGTTGTTGTTATTTATTTGACGTTGTTGTTAT
Organism: Vicia faba; assembly: GCA_948472305.1. Taxonomy (NCBI): domain Eukaryota; kingdom Viridiplantae; phylum Streptophyta; class Magnoliopsida; order Fabales; family Fabaceae; genus Vicia; species Vicia faba. Next base: position 1,207,038,342 of record OX451735.1, read on the forward strand.
TGTTGTTGTTTATTTGACGTTGTTGTTGTTGTTGTTGTTGTTGTTTATTTGACGTTGTTGTTGTTTATTTTACGTTGTTGTTGTTGTTGTTCATTTGACGTTGTTGTTATTGTTTTTTATTTGACGTTGTTGTTGTTGTTTATTTGACGTTGTTGTTGTTTATTTGACGTTGTTGTTGTTGTTTTTGTTTATTTGACGTTGTTGTTGTTGACGTTGTTGTTGTTGTTATTGTTTATTTGACGTTGTTGTTGTTGTTTATTTGACATTATTGTTGTTGATGTTGTTATTTATTTGACGTTGTTGTTGTTGTTGTTTATGTGACGTTGTTGTTGTTGACGTTGTTGTTCTTGTTGTTGTTGTTCTTGTTGTTGTTTATTTGACGTAGTTGTTGTTGTTGACGTTGTTGTTGTTGTTGTTTGTTTATTTGACGATTTTGTTGTTGTTGATGTTGTTGTTGTTGTTGTTGTTTATTTGACGTTGTTGTTGTTGTTGTTTATTTGACGTTGTTGTTGTTGACGTTGTTGTTATTGTTGTTGTTGATTTGACGTAGTTGTTGTTGTTGATGTTGTTGTTGTTTATTTGACGTTGTTGTTGTTGTTTATTTGACGTTGTTGTTGTTGTTTATTTGACGTTGTTGTTGTTGACGTTGTTGTTGTTATTGTTTATTTGACGTATTTGTTGTTGTATATTTGACGTTATTCTTGTTTATTTGACGTTGTTCTTGTTGTTGTTTATTTGACGTTGTTGTTGTTGACGTTGTTGTTGTTGTTGTTTATTTGACGTTGTTATTGTTGTTGTTGTTGTTTATTTGACGATGTTGTTGTTGTTGTTGTTGTTTAGTTGACGTTGTTGTTGTTGTTTATTTGACGTTGTTGTTGTTGTGGTTTATTTGACGTTGTTGTGGTTGTTGTTCATCTGACGTTGTTGTTGTTGTGTATTTGACGTTATTGTTATTGTTGACGTTGTTGTTGTTGTTGTTATTTATTTGACGCTATTGTTGTTGTTGTTGTTGTTGTTGTTTATTTGACGTTGTTGTTGTTGTTGTTTGTTTGACGCTGTTGTTGTTGTTGTTGTTTATTTGACGTTGTTGTTGTTATTTATTTGACGTTGTTGTTGTTGTTGGTTATTTGACGTTGTTGTTGTTATTTATTTGACGTTGTTGTTGTTGTTGTTTATTTGACATTGTTGTTGTTGTTGTTGTTGTTGTTTATTTGACGATGTTGTTGTTGTTGTTCATTTGACGTTGTTGTTGTTGTTTATTTGACGTTGTTGTTGTTGTTGTTTATTTGTTGTTGTTGTTGTTGTTTATTTGACGTTGTTGTTGTTGTTGTTTATTTGACGTTGTTGTTGTTTATTTGACGTTGTTGTTGTTGACGTTGTTGTTGTTGTTGTTATTGTTTATTTGATGTTGTTGTTGTTGTTGTTTATTTGACGTAGTTGTTGTTGACGTTGTTGTTGTTGTTGTTTATTTGACGTTTTTGTTGTTGATGTTGTTGTTGTTTTTGTTGTTGTTTATTTGATGTGGTTGTTGTTGTTTATTTGACGTTGTTGATGTTGTTGTTTATTTGACGTTGTTGTTATTGTTGTTGTTATTGTTGTTTTTGTTGTTGTTTATTTGACGTTGTTGTTGTTGTTGTTGTTTATTTGACGTTGTTGTTGTTGTTGTTTATTTGACGTTGTTGTTGTTATTTATTTGATGTTGTTGTTGTTGTTGTTTATTTGACATTGTTGTTGTTGTTGTTGTTGTTGTTTATTTGACGTAGTTGTTGTTGTTGACGTTGTTGTTGTTGTTGTTTGTTTATTTGACGATTTTGTTGTTGTTGATGTTGTTGTTGTTGTTGTTTATTTGACGTTGTTATTGTTGTTTATTTGACGTTATTGTTGTTGTTGACGTTGTTGATGTTGTTGTTATTTATTTGACATTATTGTTGTTGTTGTTGTTGATTATTTGACGTTGTTGTTGTTGTTTATTTGACGTTATTTTTGTTGTTGTTTATTTGACGGTGTTGTTGTTGTTTATTTGACGTTATTTTTGTTGTTGTTTATTTGACGTTGTTGTTGTTGTTGTTGTTGTTTATTTGACGTTGTTGTTGTTGTTTATTTGACGTTGTTGTTGTTTATTTAACGTTGTTGTTGTTGTTGTTTATTTGACGTAGTTGTTGTTGTTGTTGTTTGTTTGACGTTGTTGTTGTTGTTGTTTATTTGACGTTGTTGTTGTTATTTATTTGACGTTGTTGTTATTGTTGTTGTTTATTTGACGTTGTTGTTGTTGTTGTTGTTGTTTATTTGACGTTGTTGTTGTTTATTTGACGTTGTTGTTGTTGTTGTTCATTTGACGTTGTTGTTATTGTTTTTTATTTGACGTTGTTGTTGTTGTGTATTTGACGTTGTTGTTGTTGTTTTTGTTTATTTGACGTTGTTGTTGTTGACGTTGTTGTTGTTGTTATTGTTTATTTGACGTTGTTGTTGTTGTTTATTTGACGTTATTTTTGTTGTTGTTTATTTGACGGTGTTGTTGTTGTTTATTCGACGTTATTTTTGTTGTTGTTTATTTGACGTTGTTGTTGTTGTTGTTGTTTATTTGACGTTGTTGTTGTTTATTTAACGTTGTTGTTGTTGTTGTTTATTTGACGTAGTTGTTGTTGTTGTTGTTTGTTTGACGTTGTTGTTGTTGTTGTTTATTTGACGTTGTTGTTGTTATTTATTTGACGTTGTTGTTATTGTTGTTGTTTATTTGACGTTGTTGTTGTTGTTGTTGTTGTTGTTTATTTGACGTTGTTGTTGTTTATTTGACGTTGTTGTTGTTGTTGTTCATTTGACGTTGTTGTTATTGTTTTTTATTTGACGTTGTTGTTGTTGTGTATTTGACGTTGTTGTTGTTGTTTTTGTTTATTTGACGTTGTTGTTGTTGACGTTGTTGTTGTTGTTATTGTTTATTTGACGTTGTTGTTGTTGTTTATTTGACATTATTGTTGTTGATGTTGTTGTTTATTTGACGTTGTTGTTGTTGTTGTTTATGTGACGTTGTTGTTGTTGACGTTGTTGTTCTTGTTGTTGTTTATTTGACGTAGTTGTTGTTGTTGACGTTGTTGTTGTTGTTGTTTGTTTATTTGACGATTTTGTTGTTGTTGATGTTGTTGTTGTTGTTGTTGTTGTTTATTTGACGTTGTTGTTGTTGTTGTTTATTTGATGTTGTTGTTGTTGACGTTGTTGTTATTGTTGTTGTTGATTTGACGTAGTTGTTGTAGTTGATGTTGTTGTTGTTTATTTGACGTTGTTGTTGTTGTTTATTTGACGTTGTTGTTGTTGTTTATTTGACGTTGTTGTTGTTGACGTTGTTGTTGTTATTGTTTATTTGACGTATTTGTTGTTGTATATTTGACGTTGTTCTTGTTTATTTGACGTTGTTGTTGTTGTTGTTTATTTGACGTTATTGTTGTTGACGTTGTTGTTGTTGTTATTGTTGTTGTTGTTGTTGTTGTTTATTTGACGTTGTTCTTGTTGTTGTTGTTGTTGTTTATTTGACGATGTTGTTGTTGTTGTTGTTTAGTTGACGTTGTTGTTGTTGTTTATTTGACGTTGTTGTTGTTGTGGTTTATTTGACGTTGTTGTGGTTGTTGTTCATCTGACGTTGTTGTTGTTGTGTATTTGACGTTATTGTTATTGTTGACGTTGTTGTTGTTGTTGTTGTTATTTATTTGACGCTATTGTTGTTGTTGTTATTGTTGTTTATTTGACGTTGTTGTTGTTGTTGTTGTTTGTTTGATGTTGTTGTTGTTGTTGTTGTTGTTTATTGGACGTTGTTGTTGTTATTTATTTGACGTTGTTGTTGTTGTTCATTTGACGTTGTTGTTGTTGTTTATTTGACGTTGTTGTTGTTATTTATTTGATGTTGTTGTTGTTGTTGTTTATTTGACATTGTTGTTGTTGTTGTTGTTGTTGTTGTTTATTTGACGTTGTTGTTGTTGTTGTTGTTTATTTGACGTTGTTGTTGTTGACGTTGTTGTTGTTGTTGTTGTTGTTTATTTGACGTAGTTGTTGTTGTTGACGTTGTTGTTGTTGTTGTTTGTTTATTTGACGATTTTGTTGTTGTTGATGTTGTTGTTGTTGTTGTTGTTTATTTGACGTTGTTATTGTTGTTTATTTGACGTTATTGTTGTTGTTGACGTTGTTGATGTTGTTGTTATTTATTTGACATTATTGTTGTTGTTGTTGTTGATTATTTGACGTTGTTGTTGTTGTTTATTTGACGTTATTTTTGTTGTTGTTTATTTGACGGTGTTGTTGTTATTTATTTGACGTTATTTTTGTTGTTGTTTATTTGACGGTGTTGTTGTTGTTGTTGTTTATTTGACGTTGTTGTTGTTGTTTATTTGACGTTGTTGTTGTTGTTTATTTAACGTTGTTGTTGTTGTAGTTTATTTGACGTAGTTGTTGTTGTTGTTGTTTGTTTGACGTTGTTGTTGTTGTTGTTTATTTGACGTTGTTGTTGTTATTTATTTGACGTTGTTGTTATTGTTGTTGTTTATTTGACGTTGTTGTTGTTGTTGTTGTTGTTGTTTATTTGACGTTGTTGTTGTTTATTTGACGTTGTTGTTGTTGTTGTTCATTTGACGTTGTTGTTATTGTTTTTTATTTGACGTTGTTGTTGTTGTTTATTTGACGTTGTTGTTGTTTATTTGACGTTGTTGTTGTTGTTTTTGTTTATTTGACGTTGTTGTTGTTGACGTTGTTGTTGTTGTTATTGTTTATTTGACGTTGTTGTTGTTGTTTATTTGACATTATTGTTGTTGATGTTGTTATTTATTTGACGTTGTTGTTGTTGTTGTTTATGTGACGTTGTTGTTGTTGACGTTGTTGTTCTTGTTGTTGTTTATTTGACGTAGTTGTTGTTGTTGACGTTGTTGTTCTTGTTGTTGTTTATTTGACGTAGTTGTTGTTGTTGACGTTGTTGTTGTTGTTATTTGTTTATTTGACGATTTTGTTGTTGTTGATGTTGTTGTTGTTGTTGTTGTTGTTTATTTGACGTTGTTGTTGTTGTTGTTGTTTATTTGACGTTGTTGTTGTTGACGTTGTTGTTATTGTTGTTGTTGATTTGACGTAGTTGTTGTTGTTGTTGATGTTGTTGTTGTTTATTTGACGTTGTTGTTGTTGTTTATTTGACGTTGTTGTTGTTGTTTATTTGACGTTGTTGTTGTTGACGTTGTTGTTGTTATTGTTTATTTGACGTATTTGTTGTTGTATATTTGACGTTGTTCTTGTTTATTTGACGTTGTTCTTGTTGTTGTTTATTTGACGTTGTTGTTGTTGACGTTGTTGTTGTTGTTATTGTTGTTGTTGTTTTTGTTTATTTGACGTTGTTATTGTTGTTGTTGTTGTTTATTTGACGATGTTGTTGTTGTTGTTGTTTAGTTGACGTTGTTGTTGTTGTTTATTTGACGTTGTTGTTGTTGTGGTTTATTTGCCGTTGTTGTGGTTGTTGTTCATCTGACGTTGTTGTTGTTGTTGTGTATTTGACGTTATTGTTATTGTTGACGTTGTTGTTGTTGTTGTTGTTATTTATTTGACGCTATTGTTGTTGTTGTTGTTGTTGTTTATTTGACGTTGTTGTTGTTGTTGTTTGTTTGACGTTGTTGTTGTTGTTGTTGTTTATTTGACGTTGTTGTTGTTATTTATTTGACGTTGTTGTTGTTGTTGTTTATTTGACGTTGTTGTTGTTATTTATTTGACGTTGTTGTTGTTGTTGTTGTTGTTTATTTGACATTGTTGTTGTTGTTGTTGTTGTTGTTTATTTGACGATGTTGTTGTTGTTGTTCATTTGACGTTGTTGTTGTTGTTTATTTGACGTTGTTGTTGTTGTTGTTTATTTGACGTTGTTGTTGTTGTTGTTGTTGTTTATTTGGCGTTGTTGTTGTTGTTTATTTGACGTTGTTGTTGTTTATTTGACGTTGTTGTTGTTGACGTTGTTGTTGTTGTTATTGTTTATTTGACGTTGTTGTTGTTGTTGTTGTTTATTTGACGTAGTTGTTATTGACGTTGTTGTTGTTGTTGTTTATTTGACGTTTTTGTTGTTGTTGATGTTGATGTTGTTGTTGTTTTTGTTGTTGTTTATTTGATGTGGTTGTTGTTGTTTATTTGACGTTGTTGAAGTTGTTGTTTATTTGACGTTGTTGTTATTGTTGTTTTTGTTGTTGTTTATTTGACGTTGTTGTTGTTGTTGTTTATTTGACGTTGTTGTTGTTGTTGTTTTATTGACGTTGTTGTTGTTATTTATTTGATGTTGTTGTTGTTGTTGTTTATTTGACATTGTTGTTGTTGTTGTTGTTGTTGTTTATTTGACGTTGTTGTTGTTGTTGTTGTTTATTTGATGTTGTTGTTGTTGACGTTGTTGTTGTTGTTGTTGTTGTTTATTTGACGTAGTTGTTGTTGTTGACGTTGTTGTTGTTGTTGTTTGTTTATTTGACGATTTTGTTGTTGTTGATGTTGTTGTTGTTGTTGTTGTTTATTTGACGTTGTTATTGTTGTTTATTTGACGTTATTGTTGTTGTTGACGTTGTTGATGTTGTTGTTATTTATTTGACATTATTGTTGTTGTTGTTGATTATTTGACGTTGTTGTTGTTGTTTATTTGACGTTATTTTTGTTGTTGTTTATTTGACGGTGTTGTTGTTGTTTATTTGACGTTATTTTTGTTGTTGTTTATTTGACGGTGTTGTTGTTGTTGTTGTTTATTTGACGTTGTTGTTGTTGTTTATTTGACGTTGTTGTTGTTGTTTATTTAACGTTGTTGTTGTTGTAGTTTATTTGACGTAGTTGTTGTTGTTGTTGTTTGTTTGACGTTGTTGTTGTTGTTGTTTATTTGACGTTGTTGTTGTTATTTATTTGACGTTGTTGTTATTGTTGTTGTTTATTTGACGTTGTTGTTGTTGTTGTTGTTGTTTATTTGACGTTGTTGTTGTTGTTGTTCATTTGACGTTGTTGTTATTGTTTTTTATTTGACGTTGTTGTTGTTGTTTATTTGACGTTGTTGTTGTTTATTTGACGTTGTTGTTGTTGTTTTTGTTTATTTGACGTTGTTGTTGTTGACGTTGTTGTTGTTGTTATTGTTTATTTGACGTTATTGTTGTTGTTTATTTGACATTATTGTTGTTGATGTTGTTATTTATTTGACGTTGTGGTTGTTGTTGTTTATGTGACGTTGTTGTTGTTGACGTTGTTGTTCTTGTTGTTGTTTATTTGACGTAGTTGTTGTTGTTGACGTTGTTGTTGTTGTTGTTTGTTTATTTGACGATTTTGTTGTTGTTGATGTTGTTGTTGTTGTTGTTGTTTATTTGACGTTGTTGTTGTTGTTGTTGTTTATTTGACGTTGTTGTTGTTGACGTTGTTGTTATTGTTGTTGTTGATTTGACGTAGTTGTTGTTGTTGATGTTGTTGTTGTTTATTTGACGTTGTTGTTGTTGTTTATTTGACGTTGTTGTTGTTGTTTATTTGACGTTGTTGTTGTTGACGTTGTTGTTGTTATTGTTTATTTGACGTATTTGTTGTTGTATATTTGACGTTGTTCTTGTTTATTTGACGTTGTTCTTGTTGTTGTTTATTTGACGTTGTTGTTGTTGACGTTGTTGTTGTTGTTATTGTTGTTGTTGTTGTTGTTTATTTGACGTTGTTATTGTTGTTGTTGTTGTTTATTTGACGATGTTGTTGTTGTTGTTGTTTAGTTGACGTTGTTGTTGTTGTTTATTTGACGTTGTTGTTGTTGTGGTTTATTTGACGTTGTTGTGGTTGTTGTTCATCTGACGTTGTTGTTGTTGTGTATTTGACGTTATTGTTATTGTTGACGTTGTTGTTGTTGTTGTTGTTATTTATTTGACGCTATTGTTGTTGTTGTTGTTGTTGTTTATTTGACGTTGTTGTTGTTGTTGTTTGTTTGACGTTGTTGTTGTTGTTGTTGTTGTTTATTTGACGTTGTTGTTGTTATTTATTTGACGTTTTGTTGTTGTTGTTTATTTGACGTTGTTGTTGTTATTTATTTGACGTTGTTGTTGTTGTTGTTGTTGTTTATTTGACATTGTTGTTGTTGTTGTTTATTTGACGATGTTGTTGTTGTTGTTCATTTGACGTTGTTGTTGTTGTTTATTTGACGTTGTTGTTGTTGTTGTTTATTTGACGTTGTTGTTGTTGTTGTTGTTGTTGTTTATTTGACGTTGTTGGTGTTGTTTATTTGACGTTGTTGTTGTTTATTTGACGTTGTTGTTATTGACGTTGTTGTTGTTGTTATTGTTTATTTGACGTTGTTGTTGTTGTTGTTTATTTGACGTAGTTGTTGTTGACGTTGTTGTTGTTGTTGTTTATTTGACGTTTTTGTTGTTGTTGATGTTGTTGTTGATGTTGTTGTTGTTTTTGTTGTTGTTTATTTGATGTGGTTGTTGTTGTTTATTTGACGTTGTTGATGTTGTTGTTTATTTGACGTTGTTGTTATTGTTGTTGTTATTGTTGTTTTTGTTGTTGTTTATTTGACGTTGTTGTTGTTGTTGTTTATTTGACGTTGTTATTGTTGTTGTTGTTGTTTATTTGACGTTGTTGTTGTTATTTATTTGATGTTGTTGTTGTTGTTGTTTATTTGACATTGTTGTTGTTGTTGTTGTTGTTTATTTGACGTTGTTGTTGTTGTTGTTGTTTATTTGACGTTGTTGTTGTTGACGTTGTTGTTGTTGTTGTTGTTGTTTATTTGACGTAGTTGTTGTTGTTGACGTTGTTGTTGTTGTTGTTTGTTTATTTGACGATTTTGTTGTTGTTGATGTTGTTGTTGTTGTTGTTGTTTATTTGACATTGTTATGTTTGTTTATTTGACGTTGTTGTTGTTGTTGACGTTGTTGATGTTGTTGTTATTTATTTGACATTATTGTTGTTGTTGTTGTTGATTATTTGACGTTGTTGTTGTTGTTTATTTGACGTTATTTTTGTTGTTGTTTATTTGACGGTGTTGTTGTTGTTTATTTGACGTTATTTTTGTTGTTGTTTATTTGACGGTGTTGTTGTTGTTGTTGTTTATTTGACGTTGTTGTTGTTGTTTATTTGACGTTGTTGTTGTTGTTTATTTAACGTTGTTGTTGTTGTAGTTTATTTGACGTAGTTGTTGTTGTTGTTGTTTGTTTGACGTTGTTGTTGTTGTTGTTTATTTGACGTTGTTGTTGTTATTTATTTGACGTTGTTGTTATTGTTGTTGTTTATTTGACGTTGTTGTTGTTGTTGTTGTTGTTTATTTGACGTTGTTGTTGTTTATTTTACGTTGTTGTTGTTGTTGTTCATTTGACGTTGTTGTTATTGTTTTTTATTTGACGTTGTTGTTGTTGTTTATTTGACGTTGTTGTTGTTTATTTGACGTTGTTGTTGTTGTTTTTGTTTATTTGACGTTGTTGTTGTTGACGTTGTTGTTGTTGTTATTGTTTATTTGACGTTGTTGTTGTTGTTTATTTGACATTATTGTTGTTGATGTTGTTATTTATTTGACGTTGTTGTTGTTGTTGTTTATGTGACGTTGTTGTTGTTGACGTTGTTGTTCTTGTTGTTGTTGTTCTTGTTGTTGTTTATTTGACGTAGTTGTTGTTGTTGACGTTGTTGTTGTTGTTGTTTGTTTATTTGACGATTTTGTTGTTGTTGATGTTGTTGTTGTTGTTGTTGTTTATTTGACGTTGTTGTTGTTGTTGTTTATTTGACGTTGTTGTTGTTGACGTTGTTGTTATTGTTGTTGTTGATTTGACGTAGTTGTTGTTGTTGATGTTGTTTATTTGACGTTGTTGTTGTTGTTGTTTGTTTGACGTTGTTGTTGTTGTTGTTGTTGTTTATTTGACGTTGTTGTTGTTATTTATTTGACGTTTTGTTGTTGTTGTTTATTTGACGTTGTTGTTGTTATTTATTTGACGTTGTTGTTGTTGTTGTTGTTGTTTATTTGACATTGTTGTTGTTGTTGTTTATTTGACGATGTTGTTGTTGTTGTTCATTTGACGTTGTTGTTGTTGTTTATTTGACGTTGTTGTTGTTGTTGTTTATTTGACGTTGTTGTTGTTGTTGTTGTTGTTTATTTGACGTTGTTGGTGTTGTTTATTTGACGTTGTTGTTGTTTATTTGACGTTGTTGTTATTGACGTTGTTGTTGTTGTTATTGTTTATTTGACGTTGTTGTTGTTGTTGTTTATTTGACGTAGTTGTTGTTGACGTTGTTGTTGTTGTTGTTTATTTGACGTTTTTGTTGTTGTTGATGTTGTTGTTGATGTTGTTGTTGTTTTTGTTGTTGTTTATTTGATGTGGTTGTTGTTGTTTATTTGACGTTGTTGATGTTGTTGTTTATTTGACGTTGTTGTTATTGTTGTTGTTATTGTTGTTGTTGTTGTTTATTTGACGTTGTTGTTGTTATTTATTTGACGTTGTTGTTGTTGTTGTTTATTTGACGTTGTTGTTGTTATTTATTTGACGTTGTTGTTGTTGTTGTTGTTGTTTATTTGACATTGTTGTTGTTGTTGTTGTTGTTGTTTATTTGACGATGTTGTTGTTGTTGTTCATTTGACGTTGTTGTTGTTGTTTATTTGACGTTGTTGTTGTTGTTGTTTATTTGACGTTGTTGTTGTTGTTGTTGTTGTTTATTTGACGTTGTTGTTGTTGTTTATTTGACGTTGTTGTTGTTTATTTGACGTTGTTGTTGTTGACGTTGTTGTTGTTGTTATTGTTTATTTGACGTTGTTGTTGTTGTTGTTGTTTATTTGACGTAGTTGTTATTGACGTTGTTGTTGTTGTTGTTTATTTGACGTTTTTGTTGTTGTTGATGTTGATGTTGTTGTTGTTTTTGTTGTTGTTTATTTGATGTGGTTGTTGTTGTTTATTTGACGTTGTTGAAGTTGTTGTTTATTTGACGTTGTTGTTATTGTTGTTTTTGTTGTTGTTTATTTGACGTTGTTGTTGTTGTTGTTGTTTATTTGACGTTGTTGTTGTTGTTGTTTTATTGACGTTGTTGTTGTTATTTATTTGATGTTGTTGTTGTTGTTGTTTATTTGACATTGTTGTTGTTGTTGTTGTTGTTGTTTATTTGACGTTGTTGTTGTTGTTGTTGTTTATTTGATGTTGTTGTTGTTGACGTTGTTGTTGTTGTTGTTGTTGTTTATTTGACGTAGTTGTTGTTGTTGACGTTGTTGTTGTTGTTGTTTGTTTATTTGACGATTTTGTTGTTGTTGATGTTGTTGTTGTTGTTGTTGTTGTTTATTTGACGTTGTTATTGTTGTTTATTTGACGTTATTGTTGTTGTTGACGTTGTTGATGTTGTTGTTATTTATTTGACATTATTGTTGTTGTTGTTGATTATTTGACGTTGTTGTTGTTGTTTATTTGACGTTATTTTTGTTGTTGTTTATTTGACGGTGTTGTTGTTGTTTATTTGACGTTATTTTTGTTGTTGTTTATTTGACGGTGTTGTTGTTGTTGTTGTTTATTTGACGTTGTTGTTGTTGTTTATTTGACGTTGTTGTTGTTGTTTATTTAACGTTGTTGTTGTTGTAGTTTATTTGACGTAGTTGTTGTTGTTGTTGTTTGTTTGACGTTGTTGTTGTTGTTGTTTATTTGACGTTGTTGTTGTTATTTATTTGACGTTGTTGTTATTGTTGTTGTTTATTTGACGTTGTTGTTGTTGTTGTTGTTGTTTATTTGACGTTGTTGTTGTTTATTTGACGTTGTTGTTGTTGTTGTTCATTTGACGTTGTTGTTATTGTTTTTTATTTGACGTTGTTGTTGTTGTTTATTTGACGTTGTTGTTGTTTATTTGACGTTGTTGTTGTTGTTTTTGTTTATTTGACGTTGTTGTTGTTGACGTTGTTGTTGTTGTTATTGTTTATTTGACGTTATTGTTGTTGTTTATTTGACATTATTGTTGTTGATGTTGTTATTTATTTGACGTTGTGGTTGTTGTTGTTTATGTGACGTTGTTGTTGTTGACGTTGTTGTTCTTGTTGTTGTTTATTTGACGTAGTTGTTGTTGTTGACGTTGTTGTTGTTGTTGTTTGTTTATTTGACGATTTTGTTGTTGTTGATGTTGTTGTTGTTGTTGTTGTTTATTTGACGTTGTTGTTGTTGTTGTTGTTTATTTGACGTTGTTGTTGTTGACGTTGTTGTTATTGTTGTTGTTGATTTGACGTAGTTGTTGTTGTTGATGTTGTTGTTGTTTATTTGACGTTGTTGTTGTTGTTTATTTGACGTTGTTGTTGTTGTTTATTTGACGTTGTTGTTGTTGACGTTGTTGTTGTTATTGTTTATTTGACGTATTTGTTGTTGTATATTTGACGTTGTTCTTGTTTATTTGACGTTGTTCTTGTTGTTGTTTATTTGACGTTGTTGTTGTTGACGTTGTTGTTGTTGTTATTGTTGTTGTTGTTGTTGTTTATTTGACGTTGTTATTGTTGTTGTTGTTGTTTATTTGACGATGTTGTTGTTGTTGTTGTTTAGTTGACGTTGTTGTTGTTGTTTATTTGACGTTGTTGTTGTTGTGGTTTATTTGACGTTGTTGTGGTTGTTGTTCATCTGACGTTGTTGTTGTTGTGTATTTGACGTTATTGTTATTGTTGACGTTGTTGTTGTTGTTGTTGTTATTTATTTGACGCTATTGTTGTTGTTGTTGTTGTTGTTTATTTGACGTTGTTGTTGTTGTTGTTTGTTTGACGTTGTTGTTGTTGTTGTTGTTGTTTATTTGACGTTGTTGTTGTTATTTATTTGACGTTTTGTTGTTGTTGTTTATTTGACGTTGTTGTTGTTATTTATTTGACGTTGTTGTTGTTGTTGTTGTTGTTTATTTGACATTGTTGTTGTTGTTGTTTATTTGACGATGTTGTTGTTGTTGTTCATTTGACGTTGTTGTTGTTGTTTATTTGACGTTGTTGTTGTTGTTGTTTATTTGACGTTGTTGTTGTTGTTGTTGTTGTTGTTTATTTGACGTTGTTGGTGTTGTTTATTTGACGTTGTTGTTGTTTATTTGACGTTGTTGTTATTGACGTTGTTGTTGTTGTTATTGTTTATTTGACGTTGTTGTTGTTGTTGTTTATTTGACGTAGTTGTTGTTGACGTTGTTGTTGTTGTTGTTTATTTGACGTTTTTGTTGTTGTTGATGTTGTTGTTGATGTTGTTGTTGTTTTTGTTGTTGTTTATTTGATGTGGTTGTTGTTGTTTATTTGACGTTGTTGATGTTGTTGTTTATTTGACGTTGTTGTTATTGTTGTTGTTATTGTTGTTTTTGTTGTTGTTTATTTGACGTTGTTGTTGTTGTTGTTTATTTGACGTTGTTATTGTTGTTGTTGTTGTTTATTTGACGTTGTTGTTGTTATTTATTTGATGTTGTTGTTGTTGTTGTTTATTTGACATTGTTGTTGTTGTTGTTGTTGTTTATTTGACGTTGTTGTTGTTGTTGTTGTTTATTTGACGTTGTTGTTGTTGACGTTGTTGTTGTTGTTGTTGTTGTTTATTTGACGTAGTTGTTGTTGTTGACGTTGTTGTTGTTGTTGTTTGTTTATTTGACGATTTTGTTGTTGTTGATGTTGTTGTTGTTGTTGTTGTTTATTTGACATTGTTATGTTTGTTTATTTGACGTTGTTGTTGTTGTTGACGTTGTTGATGTTGTTGTTATTTATTTGACATTATTGTTGTTGTTGTTGTTGATTATTTGACGTTGTTGTTGTTGTTTATTTGACGTTATTTTTGTTGTTGTTTATTTGACGGTGTTGTTGTTGTTTATTTGACGTTATTTTTGTTGTTGTTTATTTGACGGTGTTGTTGTTGTTGTTGTTTATTTGACGTTGTTGTTGTTGTTTATTTGACGTTGTTGTTGTTGTTTATTTAACGTTGTTGTTGTTGTAGTTTATTTGACGTAGTTGTTGTTGTTGTTGTTTGTTTGACGTTGTTGTTGTTGTTGTTTATTTGACGTTGTTGTTGTTATTTATTTGACGTTGTTGTTATTGTTGTTGTTTATTTGACGTTGTTGTTGTTGTTGTTGTTGTTTATTTGACGTTGTTGTTGTTTATTTTACGTTGTTGTTGTTGTTGTTCATTTGACGTTGTTGTTATTGTTTTTTATTTGACGTTGTTGTTGTTGTTTATTTGACGTTGTTGTTGTTTATTTGACGTTGTTGTTGTTGTTTTTGTTTATTTGACGTTGTTGTTGTTGACGTTGTTGTTGTTGTTATTGTTTATTTGACGTTGTTGTTGTTGTTTATTTGACATTATTGTTGTTGATGTTGTTATTTATTTGACGTTGTTGTTGTTGTTGTTTATGTGACGTTGTTGTTGTTGACGTTGTTGTTCTTGTTGTTGTTGTTCTTGTTGTTGTTTATTTGACGTAGTTGTTGTTGTTGACGTTGTTGTTGTTGTTGTTTGTTTATTTGACGATTTTGTTGTTGTTGATGTTGTTGTTGTTGTTGTTGTTTATTTGACGTTGTTGTTGTTGTTGTTTATTTGACGTTGTTGTTGTTGACGTTGTTGTTATTGTTGTTGTTGATTTGACGTAGTTGTTGTTGTTGATGTTGTTTATTTGACGTTGTTGTTGTTGTTGTTTGTTTGACGTTGTTGTTGTTGTTGTTGTTGTTTATTTGACGTTGTTGTTGTTATTTATTTGACGTTTTGTTGTTGTTGTTTATTTGACGTTGTTGTTGTTATTTATTTGACGTTGTTGTTGTTGTTGTTGTTGTTTATTTGACATTGTTGTTGTTGTTGTTTATTTGACGATGTTGTTGTTGTTGTTCATTTGACGTTGTTGTTGTTGTTTATTTGACGTTGTTGTTGTTGTTGTTTATTTGACGTTGTTGTTGTTGTTGTTGTTGTTTATTTGACGTTGTTGGTGTTGTTTATTTGACGTTGTTGTTGTTTATTTGACGTTGTTGTTATTGACGTTGTTGTTGTTGTTATTGTTTATTTGACGTTGTTGTTGTTGTTTATTTGACGTAGTTGTTGTTGACGTTGTTGTTGTTGTTGTTGTTTATTTGACGTTTTTGTTGTTGTTGATGTTGTTGTTGATGTTGTTGTTGTTTTTGTTGTTGTTTATTTGATGTGGTTGTTGTTGTTTATTTGACGTTGTTGATGTTGTTGTTTATTTGACGTTGTTGTTATTGTTGTTGTTATTGTTGTTTTTGTTGTTGTTTATTTGACGTTGTTGTTGTTGTTGTTTATTTGACGTTGTTATTGTTGTTGTTGTTGTTTATTTGACGTTGTTGTTGTTATTTATTTGATGTTGTTGTTGTTGTTGTTTATTTGACATTGTTGTTGTTGTTGTTGTTGTTTATTTGACGTTGTTGTTGTTGTTGTTGTTTATTTGACGTTGTTGTTGTTGACGTTGTTGTTGTTGTTGTTGTTGTTTATTTGACGTAGTTGTTGTTGTTGACGTTGTTGTTGTTGTTGTTTGTTTATTTGACGATTTTGTTGTTGTTGATGTTGTTGTTGTTGTTGTTGTTTATTTGACATTGTTATGTTTGTTTATTTGACGTTGTTGTTGTTGTTGACGTTGTTGATGTTGTTGTTATTTATTTGACATTATTGTTGTTGTTGTTGTTGATTATTTGACGTTGTTGTTGTTGTTTATTTGACGTTATTTTTGTTGTTGTTTATTTGACGGTGTTGTTGTTGTTTATTTGACGTTATTTTTGTTGTTGTTTATTTGACGGTGTTGTTGTTGTTGTTGTTTATTTGACGTTGTTGTTGTTGTTTATTTGACGTTGTTGTTGTTGTTTATTTAACGTTGTTGTTGTTGTAGTTTATTTGACGTAGTTGTTGTTGTTGTTGTTTGTTTGACGTTGTTGTTGTTGTTGTTTATTTGACGTTGTTGTTGTTATTTATTTGACGTTGTTGTTATTGTTGTTGTTTATTTGACGTTGTTGTTGTTGTTGTTGTTGTTGTTGTTTATTTGACGTTGTTGTTGTTTATTTTACGTTGTTGTTGTTGTTGTTCATTTGACGTTGTTGTTATTGTTTTTTATTTGACGTTGTTGTTGTTGTTTATTTGACGTTGTTGTTGTTTATTTGACGTTGTTGTTGTTGTTTTTGTTTATTTGACGTTGTTGTTGTTGACGTTGTTGTTGTTGTTATTGTTTATTTGACGTTGTTGTTGTTGTTTATTTGACATTATTGTTGTTGATGTTGTTATTTATTTGACGTTGTTGTTGTTGTTGTTTATGTGACGTTGTTGTTGTTGACGTTGTTGTTCTTGTTGTTGTTGTTCTTGTTGTTGTTTATTTGACGTAGTTGTTGTTGTTGACGTTGTTGTTGTTGTTGTTTGTTTATTTGACGATTTTGTTGTTGTTGATGTTGTTGTTGTTGTTGTTGTTTATTTGACGTTGTTGTTGTTGTTGTTTATTTGACGTTGTTGTTGTTGACGTTGTTGTTATTGTTGTTGTTGATTTGACGTAGTTGTTGTTGTTGATGTTGTTGTTGTTTATTTGACGTTGTTGTTGTTGTTTATTTGACGTTGTTGTTGTTGTTTATTTGACGTTGTTGTTGTTGACGTTGTTGTTGTTATTGTTTATTTGACGTATTTGTTGTTGTATATTTGACGTTATTCTTGTTTATTTGACGTTGTTCTTGTTGTTGTTTATTTGACGTTGTTGTTGTTGACGTTGTTGTTGTTGTTGTTTATTTGACGTTGTTATTGTTGTTGTTGTTGTTTATTTGACGATGTTGTTGTTGTTGTTGTTTAGTTGACGTTGTTGTTGTTGTTTATTTGACGTTGTTGTTGTTGTGGTTTATTTGACGTTGTTGTGGTTGTTGTTCATCTGACGTTGTTGTTGTTGTGTATTTGACGTTATTGTTATTGTTGACGTTGTTATTGTTGTTGTTATTTATTTGACGCTATTGTTGTTGTTGTTGTTGTTGTTGTTTATTTGACGTTGTTGTTGTTGTTGTTTGTTTGACGCTGTTGTTGTTGTTGTTGTTTATTTGACGTTGTTGTTGTTATTTATTTGACGTTGTTGTTGTTGTTGGTTATTTGACGTTGTTGTTGTTATTTATTTGACGTTGTTGTTGTTGTTGTTTATTTGACATTGTTGTTGTTGTTGTTGTTGTTGTTTATTTGACGATGTTGTTGTTGTTGTTCATTTGACGTTGTTGTTGTTGTTTATTTGACGTTGTTGTTGTTGTTGTTTATTTGATGTTGTTGTTGTTGTTTATTTGACGTTGTTGTTGTTGTTTATTTGACGTTGTTGTTGTTTATTTGACGTTGTTGTTGTTGACGTTGTTGTTGTTGTTATTGTTTATTTGACGTTGTTGTTGTTGTTGTTTATTTGACGTAGTTGTTGTTGACGTTGTTGTTGTTGTTGTTTATTTGACGTTTTTGTTGTTGATGTTGTTGTTGTTTTTGTTGTTGTTTATTTGATGTGGTTGTTGTTGTTTATTTGACGTTGTTGATGTTGTTGTTTATTTGACGTTGTTGTTATTGTTGTTGTTATTGTTGTTTTTGTTGTTGTTTATTTGACGTTGTTGTTGTTGTTGTTGTTTATTTGACGTTGTTGTTGTTGTTGTTTATTTGACGTTGTTGTTGTTATTTATTTGATGTTGTTGTTGTTGTTGTTTATTTGACATTGTTGTTGTTGTTGTTGTTGTTGTTGTTGTTGTTTATTTGACGTAGTTGTTGTTGTTGACGTTGTTGTTGTTGTTGTTTGTTTATTTGACGATTTTGTTGTTGTTGATGTTGTTGTTGTTGTTGTTTATTTGACGTTGTTATTGTTGTTTATTTGACGTTATTGTTGTTGTTGACGTTGTTGATGTTGTTGTTATTTATTTGACATTATTGTTGTTGTTGTTGTTGATTATTTGACGTTGTTGTTGTTGTTTATTTGACGTTATTTTTGTTGTTGTTTATTTGACGGTGTTGTTGTTGTTTATTTGACGTTATTTTTGTTGTTGTTTATTTGACGTTGTTGTTGTTGTTGTTGTTGTTGTTTATTTGACGTTGTTGTTGTTGTTTATTTGACGTTGTTGTTGTTGTTTATTTAACGTTGTTGTTGTTGTTGTTTATTTGACGTAGTTGTTGTTGTTGTTGTTTGTTTGACGTTGTTGTTGTTGTTGTTTATTTGACGTTGTTGTTCTTGTTGTTGTTGTTCTTGTTGTTGTTTATTTGACGTAGTTGTTGTTGTTGACATTGTTGTTGTTGTTGTTTGTTTATTTGACGATTTTGTTGTTGTTGATGTTGTTGTTGTTGTTGTTGTTTATTTGACGTTGTTGTTGTTGTTGTTGTTTATTTGACGTTGTTGTTGTTGACGTTGTTGTTATTGTTGTTGTTGATTTGACGTAGTTGTTGTTGTTGATGTTGTTGTTGTTTATTTGACGTTGTTGTTGTTGTTTATTTGACGTTGTTGTTGTTGTTTATTTGACGTTGTTGTTGTTGACGTTGTTGTTGTTATTGTTTATTTGACGTATTTGTTGTTGTATATTTGACGTTATTCTTGTTTATTTGACGTTGTTCTTGTTGTTGTTTATTTGACGTTGTTGTTGTTGACGTTGTTGTTGTTGTTGTTTATTTGACGTTGTTATTGTTGTTGTTGTTGTTTATTTGACGATGTTGTTGTTGTTGTTGTTTAGTTGACGTTGTTGTTGTTGTTTATTTGACGTTGTTGTTGTTGTGGTTTATTTGACGTTGTTGTGGTTGTTGTTCATCTGACGTTGTTGTTGTTGTGTATTTGACGTTATTGTTATTGTTGACGTTGTTGTTGTTGTTGTTATTTATTTGACGCTATTGTTGTTGTTGTTGTTGTTGTTGTTTATTTGACGTTGTTGTTGTTGTTGTTTGTTTGACGCTGTTGTTGTTGTTGTTGTTTATTTGACGTTGTTGTTGTTATTTATTTGACGTTGTTGTTGTTGTTGGTTATTTGACGTTGTTGTTGTTATTTATTTGACGTTGTTGTTGTTGTTGTTTATTTGACATTGTTGTTGTTGTTGTTGTTGTTGTTTATTTGACGATGTTGTTGTTGTTGTTCATTTGACGTTGTTGTTGTTGTTTATTTGACGTTGTTGTTGTTGTTGTTTATTTGATGTTGTTGTTGTTGTTGTTTATTTGACGTTGTTGTTGTTGTTTATTTGACGTTGTTGTTGTTTATTTGACGTTGTTGTTGTTGACGTTGTTGTTGTTGTTATTGTTTATTTGACGTTGTTGTTGTTGTTGTTTATTTGACGTAGTTGTTGTTGACGTTGTTGTTGTTGTTGTTTATTTGACGTTTTTGTTGTTGATGTTGTTGTTGTTTTTGTTGTTGTTTATTTGATGTGGTTGTTGTTGTTTATTTGACGTTGTTGATGTTGTTGTTTATTTGACGTTGTTGTTATTGTTGTTGTTATTGTTGTTTTTGTTGTTGTTTATTTGACGTTGTTGTTGTTGTTGTTGTTTATTTGACGTTGTTGTTGTTGTTGTTTATTTGACGTTGTTGTTGTTATTTATTTGATGTTGTTGTTGTTGTTGTTTATTTGACATTGTTGTTGTTGTTGTTGTTGTTGTTTATTTGACGTAGTTGTTGTTGTTGACGTTGTTGTTGTTGTTGTTTGTTTATTTGACGATTTTGTTGTTGTTGATGTTGTTGTTGTTGTTGTTTATTTGACGTTGTTATTGTTGTTTATTTGACGTTATTGTTGTTGTTGACGTTGTTGATGTTGTTGTTATTTATTTGACATTATTGTTGTTGTTGTTGTTGATTATTTGACGTTGTTGTTGTTGTTTATTTGACGTTAGTTATTGTTTATTTGACGGTGTTGTTGTTGTTTATTTGACGTTATTTTTGTTGTTGTTTATTTGACGTTGTTGTTGTTGTTGTTGTTGTTGTTTATTTGACGTTGTTGTTGTTGTTTATTTGACGTTGTTGTTGTTTATTTAACGTTGTTGTTGTTGTTGTTTATTTGACGTAGTTGTTGTTGTTGTTGTTTGTTTGACGTTGTTGTTGTTGTTGTTTATTTGACGTTGTTGTTGTTATTTATTTGACGTTGTTGTTATTGTTGTTGTTTATTTGACGTTGTTGTTGTTGTTTATTTGACGTTGTTGTTGTTTATTTGACGTTGTTGTTGTTGTTGTTCATTTGACGTTGTTGTTATTGTTTTTTATTTGACGTTGTTGTTGTTGTGTATTTGACGTTGTTGTTGTTGTTTTTGTTTATTTGACGTTGTTGTTGTTGACGTTGTTGTTGTTGTTATTGTTTATTTGACGTTGTTGTTGTTGTTTATTTGACGTTATTTTTGTTGTTGTTTATTTGACGGTGTTGTTGTTGTTTATTTGACGTTATTTTTGTTGTTGTTTATTTGACGTTGTTGTTGTTGTTGTTGTTTATTTGACGTTGTTGTTGTTGTTTATTTGACGTTGTTGTTGTTTATTTAACGTTGTTGTTGTTGTTTATTTGACGTAGTTGTTGTTGTTGTTGTTTGTTTGACGTTGTTGTTGTTGTTGTTTATTTGACGTTGTTGTTGTTATTTATTTGACGTTGTTGTTATTGTTGTTGTTTATTTGACGTTGTTGTTGTTGTTGTTGTTGTTGTTTATTTGACGTTGTTGTTGTTTATTTGACGTTGTTGTTGTTGTTGTTCATTTGACGTTGTTGTTATTGTTTTTTATTTGACGTTGTTGTTGTTGTGTATTTGACGTTGTTGTTGTTGTTTTTGTTTATTAGACGTTGTTGTTGTTGACGTTGTTGTTGTTGTTATTGTTTATTTGACGTTGTTGTTGTTGTTTATTTGACATTATTGTTGTTGATGTTGTTGTTTATTTGACGTTGTTGTTGTTGTTGTTTATGTGACGTTGTTGTTGTTGACGTTGTTGTTCTTATTGTTGTTTATTTGACGTAGTTGTTGTTGTTGACGTTGTTGTTGTTGTTGTTTGTTTATTTGACGATTTTGTTGTTGTTGATGTTGTTGTTGTTGTTGTTGTTTATTTGACGTTGTTGTTGTTGTTGTTTATTTGACGTTGTTGTTGTTGACGTTGTTGTTATTGTTGTTGTTGATTTGACGTAGTTGTTGTTGTTGATGTTGTTGTTGTTTATTTGACGTTGTTGTTGTTGTTTATTTGACGTTGTTGTTGTTGTTTATTTGACATTGTTGTTGTTGACGTTGTTGTTGTTATTGTTTATTTGACGTATTTGTTGTTGTATATTTGACGTTGTTCTTGTTTATTTGACGTTGTTGTTGTTGTTGTTTATTTGACGTTGTTGTTGTTGACGTTGTTGTTGTTGTTATTGTTGTTGTTGTTGTTGTTTATTTGACGTTGTTCTTGTTGTTGTTTAGTTGACGTTGTTGTTGTTGTTTATTTGACGTTGTTGTTGTTGTGGTTTATTTGACGTTGTTGTGGTTGTTGTTCATCTGACGTTGTTGTTGTTGTGTATTTGACGTTATTGTTATTGTTGACGTTGTTGTTGTTGTTGTTATTTATTTGACGCTATTGTTGTTGTTGTTATTGTTGTTTATTTGACGTTGTTGTTGTTGTTGTTTGTTTGATGTTGTTGTTGTTGTTGTTGTTTATTTGACGTTGTTGTTGTTATTTATTTGACGTTGTTGTTGTTTTTGTATTTTTGACGTTGTTGTTGTTATTTATTTGACGTTGTTGTTGTTGTTGTTGTTTATTTGACATTGTTGTTGTTGTTGTTGTTGTTTATTTGACGATGTTGTTGTTGTTGTTCATTTGACGTTGTTGTTGTTGTTTATTTGACGTTGTTGTTGTTGTTGTTTATTTGACGTTGTTGTTGTTGTTGTTGTTTATTTGACGTTGTTGTTGTTGTTTATTTGACGTTGTTGTTGTTTATTTGACGTTGTTGTTGTTGACGTTGTTGTTGTTGTTATTGTTTATTTGACGTTGTTGTTGTTGTTGTTTATTTGACGTAGTTGTTGTTGACGTTGTTGTTGTTGTTGTTGTTTATTTGACGTTTTTGTTGTTGTTGATGTTGTTGTTGTTTTTGTTGTTGTTTATTTGATGTGGTTGTTGTTGTTTATTTGACGTTGTTGATGTTGTTGTTTATTTGACGTTGTTGTTATTGTTGTTGTTATTGTTGTTTAAGTTGTTGTTTATTTGACGTTGTTGTTGTTGTTGTTGTTTATTTGACGTTGTTGTTGTTGTTGTTTATTTGACGTTGTTGTTGTTATTTATTTGATGTTGTTGTTGTTGTTGTTTATTTGACATTGTTGTTGTTGTTGTTGTTGTTGTTTATTTGACGTAGTTGTTGTTGTTGACGTTGTTGTTGTTGTTGTTTGTTTATTTGACGATTTTGTTGTTGTTGATGTTGTTGTTGTTGTTGTTTATTTGACGTTGTTATTGTTGTTTATTTGACGTTATTGTTGTTGTTGACGTTGTTGATGTTGTTGTTATTTATTTGACATTATTGTTGTTGTTGTTGTTGATTATTTGACGTTGTTGTTGTTGTTTATTTGACGTTAGTTGTTGTTTATTTGACGGTGTTGTTGTTGTTTATTTGACGTTATTTTTGTTGTTGTTTATTTGACGTTGTTGTTGTTGTTGTTGTTGTTGTTTATTTGACGTTGTTGTTGTTGTTTATTTGACGTTGTTGTTGTTTATTTAACGTTGTTGTTGTTGTTGTTTATTTGACGTAGTTGTTGTTGTTGTTGTTTGTTTGACGTTGTTGTTGTTGTTGTTTATTTGACGTTGTTGTTGTTATTTATTTGACGTTGTTGTTATTGTTGTTGTTTATTTGACGTTGTTGTTGTTGTTTATTTGACGTTGTTGTTGTTTATTTGACGTTGTTGTTGTTGTTGTTCATTTGACGTTGTTGTTATTGTTTTTTATTTGACGTTGTTGTTGTTGTGTATTTGACGTTGTTGTTGTTGTTTTTGTTTATTTGACGTTGTTGTTGTTGACGTTGTTGTTGTTGTTATTGTTTATTTGACGTTGTTGTTGTTGTTTATTTGACGTTATTTTTGTTGTTGTTTATTTGACGGTGTTGTTGTTGTTTATTTGACGTTATTTTTGTTGTTGTTTATTTGACGTTGTTGTTGTTGTTGTTGTTTATTTGACGTTGTTGTTGTTGTTTATTTGACGTTGTTGTTGTTTATTTAACGTTGTTGTTGTTGTTTATTTGACGTAGTTGTTGTTGTTGTTGTTTGTTTGACGTTGTTGTTGTTGTTGTTTATTTGACGTTGTTGTTGTTATTTATTTGACGTTGTTGTTATTGTTGTTGTTTATTTGACGTTGTTGTTGTTGTTGTTGTTGTTGTTTATTTGACGTTGTTGTTGTTTATTTGACGTTGTTGTTGTTGTTGTTCATTTGACGTTGTTGTTATTGTTTTTTATTTGACGTTGTTGTTGTTGTGTATTTGACGTTGTTGTTGTTGTTTTTGTTTATTAGACGTTGTTGTTGTTGACGTTGTTGTTGTTGTTATTGTTTATTTGACGTTGTTGTTGTTGTTTATTTGACATTATTGTTGTTGATGTTGTTGTTTATTTGACGTTGTTGTTGTTGTTGTTTATGTGACGTTGTTGTTGTTGACGTTGTTGTTCTTATTGTTGTTTATTTGACGTAGTTGTTGTTGTTGACGTTGTTGTTGTTGTTGTTTGTTTATTTGACGATTTTGTTGTTGTTGATGTTGTTGTTGTTGTTGTTGTTTATTTGACGTTGTTGTTGTTGTTGTTTATTTGACGTTGTTGTTGTTGACGTTGTTGTTATTGTTGTTGTTGATTTGACGTAGTTGTTGTTGTTGATGTTGTTGTTGTTTATTTGACGTTGTTGTTGTTGTTTATTTGACGTTGTTGTTGTTGTTTATTTGACATTGTTGTTGTTGACGTTGTTGTTGTTATTGTTTATTTGACGTATTTGTTGTTGTATATTTGACGTTGTTCTTGTTTATTTGACGTTGTTGTTGTTGTTGTTTATTTGACGTTGTTGTTGTTGACGTTGTTGTTGTTGTTATTGTTGTTGTTGTTGTTGTTTATTTGACGTTGTTCTTGTTGTTGTTTAGTTGACGTTGTTGTTGTTGTTTATTTGACGTTGTTGTTGTTGTGGTTTATTTGACGTTGTTGTGGTTGTTGTTCATCTGACGTTGTTGTTGTTGTGTATTTGACGTTATTGTTATTGTTGACGTTGTTGTTGTTGTTGTTATTTATTTGACGCTATTGTTGTTGTTGTTATTGTTGTTTATTTGACGTTGTTGTTGTTGTTGTTTGTTTGATGTTGTTGTTGTTGTTGTTGTTTATTTGACGTTGTTGTTGTTATTTATTTGACGTTGTTGTTGTTTTTGTATTTTTGACGTTGTTGTTGTTATTTATTTGACGTTGTTGTTGTTGTTGTTTATTTGACATTGTTGTTGTTGTTGTTGTTGTTTATTTGACGATGTTGTTGTTGTTGTTCATTTGACGTTGTTGTTGTTGTTTATTTGACGTTGTTGTTGTTGTTGTTTATTTGACGTTGTTGTTGTTGTTGTTGTTTATTTGACGTTGTTGTTGTTGTTTATTTGACGTTGTTGTTGTTTATTTGACGTTGTTGTTGTTGACGTTGTTGTTGTTGTTATTGTTTATTTGACGTTGTTGTTGTTGTTGTTTATTTGACGTAGTTGTTGTTGACGTTGTTGTTGTTGTTGTTGTTTATTTGACGTTTTTGTTGTTGTTGATGTTGTTGTTGTTTTTGTTGTTGTTTATTTGATGTGGTTGTTGTTGTTTATTTGACGTTGTTGATGTTGTTGTTTATTTGACGTTGTTGTTATTGTTGTTGTTATTGTTGTTTAAGTTGTTGTTTATTTGACGTTGTTGTTGTTGTTGTTGTTTATTTGACGTTGTTGTTGTTGTTGTTTATTTGACGTTGTTGTTGTTATTTATTTGATGTTGTTGTTGTTGTTGTTGTTTATTTGACATTGTTGTTGTTGTTTATTTGACGTTGTTGTTGTTGACGTTGTTGTTGTTGTTGTTGTTGTTTATTTGACGTAGTTGTTGTTGTTGACGTTGTTGTTGTTGTTGTTTGTTTATTTGACGATTTTGTTGTTGTTGATGTTGTTGTTGTTGTTGTTTATTTGACGTTGTTATTGTTGTTTATTTGACGTTATTGTTGTTGTTGACGTTGTTGATGTTGTTGTTATTTATTTGACATTATTGTTGTTGTTGTTGTTGTTGATTATTTGACGTTGTTGTTGTTGTTTATTTGACGTTATTTTTGTTGTTGTTTATTTGATGGTGTTGTTGTTGTTTATTTGACGTTATTTTTGTTGTTGTTTATTTGACGGTGTTGTTGTTGTTGTTGTTTATTTGACGTTGTTGTTGTTGTTTATTTGACATTGTTGTTGTTTATTTAACGTTGTTGTTGTTGTTGTTTATTTGACGTAGTTGTTGTTGTTGTTGTTTGTTTGACGTTGTTGTTGTTGTTGTTTATTTGACGTTGTTGTTGTTATTTATTTGACGTTGTTGTTATTGTTGTTGTTTATTTGACGTTGTTGTTGTTGTTGTTGTTGTTGTTTATTTGACGTTGTTGTTGTTTATTTGACGTTGTTGTTGTTGTTGTTGTTCATTTGACGTTGTTGTTATTGTTTTTTATTTGACGTTGTTGTTGTTTATTTGACGTTGTTGTTGTTTATTTGACGTTGTTGTTGTTGTTTTTGTTTATTTGACGTTGTTGTTGTTGACGTTGTTGTTGTTGACGTTGTTGTTGTTGTTATTGTTTATTTGACGTTGTTGTTGTTGTTGTTGTTTATTTGACGTAGTTGTTGTTGACGTTGTTGTTGTTGTTGTTTATTTGACGTTTTTGTTGTTGTTGATGTTGTTGTTTTTTATTGTTGTTTATTTGATGTGGTTGTTGTTGTTTATTTGACGTTGTTGTTGTTGTTGTTGTTTATTTGACGTTGTTGTTATTGTTGTTGTTATTGTTGTTTTTGTTGTTGTTTATTTGACGTTGTTCTTGTTGTTGTTGTTTATTTGACGTTGTTGTTGTTGTTGTTGTTTATTTGGCGTTGTTGTTGTTATTTATTTGACATTGTTGTTGTTGTTGTTTATTTGACATTGTTGTTATTGATGTTGTGGTTTATTTGACGTTGTTGTTGCT
Source organism: Vicia faba (assembly GCA_948472305.1). Classification (NCBI taxonomy): domain Eukaryota; kingdom Viridiplantae; phylum Streptophyta; class Magnoliopsida; order Fabales; family Fabaceae; genus Vicia; species Vicia faba. Next base: position 1,207,064,346 of record OX451735.1, read on the forward strand.
GTTGTTTATGTGACGTTGTTGTTGTTGACGTTGTTGTTCTTGTTGTTGTTTATTTGACGTAGTTGTTGTTGTTGACGTTGTTGTTGTTGTTGTTTGTTTATTTGACGATTTTGTTGTTGTTGATGTTGTTGTTGTTGTTGTTTATTTGACGTTGTTATTGTTGTTTATTTGACGTTATTGTTGTTATTGACGTTGTTGATGTTGTTGTTATTTATTTGACATTATTGTTGTTGTTGTTGTTGATTATTTGACGTTGTTGTTGTTGTTTATTTGACGTTATTTTTGTTGTTGTTTATTTGACGGTGTTGTTGTTGTTTATTTGACGTTATTTTTGTTGTTGTTTATTTGACGTTGTTGTTGTTGTTGTTTATTTGACGTTGTTGTTGTTGTTTATTTGACGTTGTTGTTGTTTATTTAACGTTGTTGTTGTTGTTGTTTATTTGACGTAGTTGTTGTTGTTGTTGTTTGTTTGACGTTGTTGTTGTTGTTGTTTATTTGTCGTTGTTGTTGTTATTTATTTGACGTTGTTGTTATTGTTGTTGTTTATTTGACGTTGTTGTTGTTGTTGTTGTTGTTGTTTATTTGACGTTGTTGTTGTTTATTTGACGTTGTTGTTGTTGTTGTTCATTTGACGTTGTTGTTATTGTTTTTTATTTGACGTTGTTGTTGTTGTGTATTTGACGTTGTTGTTGTTGTTTTTGTTTATTTGACGTTGTTGTTGTTGACGTTGTTGTTGTTGTTATTGTTTATTTGACGTTGTTGTTGTTGTTTATTTGACATTATTGTTGTTGATGTTGTTGTTTATTTGACGTTGTTGTTGTTGTTGTTTATGTGACGTTGTTGTTGTTGACGTTGTTGTTCTTGTTGTTGTTTATTTGACGTAGTTGTTGTTTTTGACGTTGTTGTTGTTGTTGTTTGTTTATTTGACGATTTTGTTGTTGTTGATGTTGTTGTTGTTGTTGTTGTTGTTGTTTATTTGACGTTCTTGTTGTTGTTGTTGTTTATTTGACGTTGTTGTTGTTGACGTTGTTGTTATTGTTGTTGTTGATTTGACGTAGTTGTTGTTGTTGATGTTGTTGTTGTTTATTTGACGTTGTTGTTGTTGTTTATTTGACGTTGATGTTGTTGACGTTGTTGTTGTTATTGTTTATTTGACGTATTTGTTGTTGTATATTTGACGTTGTTCTTGTTTATTTGACGTTGTTGTTGTTGTTGTTTATTTGACGTTGTTGTTGTTGTTGTTTATTTGACGTTGTTGTTGTTGACGTTGTTGTTGTTGTTATTGTTGTTGTTGTTGTTGTTTATTTGACGTTGTTCTTGTTGTTGTTGTTGTTTATTTGACGATGTTGTTGTTGTTGTTGTTTAGTTGACGTTGTTGTTGTTGTTTATTTGACGTTGTTGTTGTTGTGGTTTATCTGACGTTGTTGTGGTTTTTGTTCATCTGACGTTGTTGTTGTTGTGTATTTGACGTTATTGTTATTGTTGACGTTGTTGTTGTTGTTGTTATTTATTTGACGCTATTGTTGTTGTTGTTATTGTTGTTTATTTGACGTTGTTGTTGTTGTTGTTGTTTGTTTGATGTTGTTGTTGTTGTTGTTGTTTATTTGACGTTGTTGTTGTTATTTATTTGACGTTGTTGTTGTTTTAGTATTTTTGACGTTGTTGTTGTTATTTATTTGACGTTGTTGTTGTTGTTGTTGTTTATTTGACATTGTTGTTGTTGTTGTTGTTGTTTATTTGACGATGTTGTTGTTGTTGTTCATTTGACGTTGTTGTTGTTGTTTATTTGACGTTGTTGTTGTTGTTGTTTATTTGACGTTGTTGTTGTTGTTGTTTATTTGACGTTGTTGTTGTTGTTTATTTGACGTTGTTGTTGTTTATTTGACGTTGTTGTTGTTGACGTTGTTGTTGTTGTTATTGTTTATTTGACGTTGTTATTGTTGTTGTTTATTTGACGTAGTTGTTGTTGACGTTGTTGTTGTTGTTGTTGTTTATTTGACGTTTTTGTTGTTGTTGATGTTGTTGTTGTTTTTGTTGTTGTTTATTTGATGTGGTTGTTGTTGTTTATTTGACCTTGTTGATGTTGTTGTTTATTTGACGTTGTTGTTATTGTTGTTGTTATTGTTGTTTTTGTTGTTGTTTATTTGACGTTCTTGTTGTTGTTGTTGTTTATTTGACGTTGTTGTTGTTGTTGTTTATTTGACGTTGTTGTTGTTATTTATTTGATGTTGTTGTTGTTGTTGTTTATTTGACATTGTTGTTGTTGTTGTTGTTGTTGTTTATTTGACGTTGTTGTTGTTGTTGTTTATTTGACGTTGTTGTTGTTGACGTTGTTGTTGTTGTTGTTGTTTATTTGACGTAGTTGTTGTTGTTGACGTTGTTGTTGTTGTTGTTGTTGTTTGTTTATTTGACGATTTTGTTGTTGTTGATGTTGTTGTTGTTGTTGTTTATTTGACGTTGTTATTGTTGTTTATTTGACGTTATTGTTGTTGTTTATTTGACGTTGTTATTGTTGTTTATTTGACGTTATTGTTGTTGTTGACGTTGTTGATGTTGTTGTTATTTATTTGACATTATTGTTGTTGTTGTTGTTGTTGATTATTTGACGTTGTTGTTGTTGTTTATTTGACGTTATTTTTGTTGTTGTTTATTTGATGGTGTTGTTGTTGTTTATTTGACGTTATTTTTGTTGTTGTTTATTTGACGATGTTGTTGTTGTTGTTGTTTATTTGACGTTGTTGTTGTTGTTTATTTGACGTTGTTGTTGTTTATTTAACGTTGTTGTTGTTGTTGTTGTTTATTTGACGTAGTTGTTGTTGTTGTTGTTTGTTTGACGTTGTTGTTGTTGTTGTTTATTTGACGTTGTTGTTGTTATTTATTTGACGTTGTTGTTATTGTTGTTGTTTATTTGACGTTGTTGTTGTTGTTGTTGTTGTTGTTTATTTGACGTTGTTGTTGTTTATTTGACGTTGTTGTTGTTGTTGTTCATTTGACGTTGTTGTTATTGTTTTTTATTTGACGTTGTTGTTGTTGTTTATTTGACGTTGTTGTTGTTTATTTGACGTTGTTGTTGTTGTTTTTGTTTATTTGACGTTGTTGTTGTTGACGTTGTTGTTGTTGACGTTGTTGTTGTTGTTATTGTTTATTTGACGTTGTTGTTGTTGTTATTTATTTGACGTAGTTGTTGTTGACGTTGTTGTTGTTGTTGTTTATTTGACGTAGTTGTTGTTGACGTTGTTGTTGTTGTTGTTTATTTGACGTTTTTGTTGTTGTTGATGTTGTTGTTTTTTTTGTTGTTTATTTGATGTGGTTGTTGTTGTTTATTTGACGTTGTTGTTGTTGCTGTTGTTTATTTGACGTTGTTGTTATTGTTGTTGTTATTGTTATTTTTGTTGTTGTTTATTTGACGTTGTTCTTGTTGTTGTTGTTTATTTGACGTTGTTGTTGTTGTTGTTGTTTATTTGGCGTTGTTGTTGTTATTTATTTGACATTGTTGTTGTTGTTGTTTATTTGACATTGTTGTTATTGATGTTGTGGTTTATTTGACGTTGTTGTTGTTGTTGTTTATGTGACGTTGTTGTTGTTGACGTTGTTGTTCTTGTTGTTGTTTATTTGACGTAGTTGTTGTTGTTGACGTTGTTGTTGTTGTTGTTTGTTTATTTGACGATTTTGTTGTTGTTGATGTTGTTGTTGTTGTTGTTGTTTATTTGACGTTGTTGTTGTTGTTTATTTGACGTTGTTGTTGTTGACGTTGTTGTTATTGTTGTTGTTTATTTGACGTAGTTGTTGTTGTTGATGTTGTTGTTGTTTATTTGACGTTGTTGTTTATTTGAAGTTGTTGTTGTTATTGTTTATTTGACGTATTTGTTGTTGTATATTTGACGTTGTTGTTGTTTATTTGACGTTGTTGTTGTTGACGTTGTTGTTGTTGTTATTGTTGTTGTTGTTGTTTATTTGACGTTGTTATTGTTGTTGTTGTTGTTTATTTGACGATGTTGTTGTTGTTGTTGTTTAGTTGACGTTGTTGTTGTTGTTGTGGTTGTTGTTGTTGTGTATTTGATGTTATTGTTGTTGTTGACGTTGTTGTTGTTGTTGTTATTTATTTGCGCTATTGTTGTTGTTGTTGTTGTTTATTTGACGTTGTTGTTGTTGTTGTTTGTTTGACGTTGTTGTTGTTGTTGTTTATTTGACGTTGTTGTTGTTATTTATTTGACGTTGTTGTTGTTGTTGTTGTTTTATTTGACGTTGTTGTTGTTATTTATTTGACGTTGTTGTTGTTGTTGTTTATTTGACATTGTTGTTGTTGTTGTTGTTGTTGTTTATTTGACGATGTTGTTGTTGTTCTTCATTTGACGTTGTTGTTGTTGTTTATTTGACGTTGTTGTTGTTGTTGTTTATTTGACGTTGTTGTTGTTATTTATTTGACGTTGTTGTTGTTTATTTGACGTTGTTGTTGTTGACGTTGTTGTTGTTATTATTGTTTATTTGACGTTGTTGTTGTTGTTGTTTATTTGACGTAGTTGTTGTAGTTGTTGTTGTTGTTGTTTATTTGACGTTTTTGTTGTTGTTGATGGTGTTGTTGTTTTTGTTGTTGTTTATTTGATGTGGTTGTTGTTGTTTATTTGACGTTGTTGTTGTTGTTTATTTGACGTTGTTGTTGTTGTTGTTGTTGTTGTTTATTTGACGTTGTTGTTGTTTATTTGACGTTGTTGTTGTTGTTGTTCATTTGACGTTGTTGTTATTGTTTTTTATTTGACGTTGTTGTTGTTGTTTATTTGACGTTGTTGTTGTTTATTTGACGTTGTTGTTGTTGTTTTTGTTTATTTGACGTTGTTGTTGTTGACGTTGTTGTTGTTGTTATTGTTTATTTGACGTTGTTGTTGTTGTTTATTTGACATTATTGTTGTTGATGTTGTTATTTATTTGACGTTGTTGTTGTTGTTTATGTGACGTTGTTGTTGTTGACGTTGTTGTTCTTGTTGTTGTTTATTTGACGTAGTTGTTGTTGTTGACGTTGTTGTTGTTGTTGTTGTTTGTTTATTTGACGATTTTGTTGTTGTTGATGTTGTTGTTGTTGTTGTTGTTTATTTGACGTTGTTGTTGTTGTTGTTTATTTGACGTTGTTGTTGTTGACGTTGTTATTATTGTTGTTGTTGATTTGACGTAGTTGTTGTTGTTGATGTTGTTGTTGTTTATTTGACGTTGTTGTTGTTGTTTATTTGACGTTGTTGTTGTTGTTTATTTGACGTTGTTGTTGTTGACGTTGTTGTTGTTATTGTTTATTTGACGTATTTGTTGTTGTATATTTGACGTTGTTCTTGTTTATTTGACGTTGTTCTTGTTGTTGTTTATTTGACGTTGTTGTTGTTGACGTTGTTGTTGTTGTTATTATTGTTGTTGTTGTTGTTTATTTGACGTTGTTATTGTTGTTGTTGTTGTTTATTTGACGATGTTGTTGTTGTTGTTGTTTAGTTGACGTTGTTGTTGTTGTTTATTTGACGTTGTTGTTGTTGTGGTTTATTTGACGTTGTTGTGGTTGTTGTTCATCTGACGTTGTTCTTGTTGTTGTGTATTTGACGTTATTGTTATTGTTGACGTTGTTGTTGTTGTTGTTGTTATTTATTTGACGCTATTGTTGTTGTTGTTGTTGTTGTTGTTTATTTGACGTTGTTGTTGTTGTTGTTTGTTTGACGTTGTTGTTGTTGTTGTTTATTTGACGTTGTTGTTGTTATTTATTTGACGTTGTTGTTGTTGTTGTTTATTTGACGTTGTTGTTGTTATTTATTTGACGTTGTTGTTGTTGTTGTTGTTGTTGTTTATTTGACATTGTTGTTGTTGTTTTTGTTGTTTATTTGACGATGTTGTTGTTGTTGTTCATTTGACGTTGTTGTTGTTTATTTGACGTTGTTGTTGTTGTTGTTTATTTGACGTTGTTGTTGTTGTTGTTGTTTATTTGACGTTGTTGTTGTTGTTTATTTGACGTTGTTGTTGTTTATTTGACGTTGTTGTTATTGACGTTGTTGTTGTTGTTGTTATTGTTTATTTGACGTTGTTGTTGTTGTTTATTTGACGTAGTTGTTGTTGACGTTGTTGTTGTTGTTGTTGTTTATTTGACGTTTTTGTTGTTGTTGATGTTATTGTTGTTTTTGTTGTTGTTTATTTGATGTGGTTGTTGTTGTTTATTTGACGTTGTTGATGTTGTTGTTTATTTGACGTTGTTGTTATTGTTGTTGTTATTGTTGTTTTTGTTGTTGTTTATTTGACGTTGTTGTTGTTGTTGTTTATTTGACGTTGTTGTTGTTGTTGTTTATTTGACGTTGTTGTTGTTATTTATTTGATGTTGTTGTTGTTGTTTATTTGACATTGTTGTTGTTGTTGTTGTTGTTGTTGTTTATTTGACGTTGTTGTTGTTGTTGTTGTTTATTTGACGTTGTTGTTGTTGACGTTGTTGTTGTTGTTGTTGTTTATTTGACGTAGTTGTTGTTGTTGACGTTGTTGTTGTTGTTGTTTGTTTATTTGACGATTTTGTTGTTGTTGATGTTGTTGTTGTTGTTGTTGTTTATTTGACGTTGTTATTGTTGTTTATTTGACGTTATTGTTGTTGTTGACGTTGTTGATGTTGTTGTTATTTATTTGACATTATTGTTGTTGTTGTTGTTGATTATTTGACGTTGTTGTTGTTGTTTATTTGACGTTATTTTTGTTGTTGTTTATTTGACGGTGTTGTTGTTGTTTATTTGACGTTATTTTTGTTGTTGTTTATTTGACGGTGTTGTTGTTGTTGTTGTTTATTCGACGTTGTTGTTGTTGTTTATTTGACGTTGTTGTTGTTGTTTATTTAACGTTGTTGTTGTTGTAGTTTATTTGACGTAGTTGTTGTTGTTGTTGTTTGTTTGACGTTGTTGTTGTTGTTGTTGTTTATTTGACGTTGTTGTTGTTATTTATTTGACGTTGTTGTTATTGTTGTTGTTTATTTGACGTTGTTGTTGTTGTTGTTGTTATTGTTGTTGTTGTTCATTTGACGTTGTTGTTATTGTTTTTTATTTGACGTTGTTGTTGTTGTTTATTTGATGTTGTTGTTGTTTATTTGACGTTGTTGTTGTTGTTTTTGTTTATTTGACGTTGTTGTTGTTGATGTTGTTGTTGTTGTTATTGTTTATTTGACGTTATTGTTGTTGTTTATTTGACATTATTGTTGTTGATGTTGTTATTTATTTGACGTTGTTGTTGTTGTTGTTTATGTGACGTTGTTGTTGTTGACGTTGTTATTCTTGTTGTTGTTTATTTGACGTAGTTGTTGTTGTTGACGTTGTTGTTGTTGTTGTTTGTTTATTTGACGATTTTGTTGTTGTTGATGTTGTTGTTGTTGTTGTTGTTGTTTATTTGACGTTGTTGTTGTTGTTGTTGTTTATTTGACGTTGTTGTTGTTGACGTTGTTGTTATTGTTGTTGTTGATTTGGCGTAGTTGTTGTTGTTGATGTTGTTGTTGTTTATTTGACGTTGTTGTTGTTGTTTATTTGACGTTGTTGTTGTTGACGTTGTTGTTGTTATTGTTTATTTGACGTATTTGTTGTTGTATATTTGACGTTGTTCTTGTTTATTTGACGTTGTTCTTGTTGTTGTTTATTTGACGTTGTTATTGTTGACGTTGTTGTTGTTATTGTTGTTGTTGTTGTTGTTTATTTGACGTTGTTATTGTTGTTGTTGTTGTTTATTTGACGATGTTGTTGTTGTTGTTGTTTAGTTGACGTTGTTGTTGTTGTTTATTTGACATTGTTGTTGTTGTGGTTTATTTGACGTTGTTGTGGTTGTTGTTCATCTGACGTTGTTGTTGTTGTGTATTTGACGTTATTGTTATTGTTGACGTTGTTGTTGTTGTTGTTGTTATTTATTTGACGCTATTGTTGTTGTTGTTGTTGTTTATTTGACGTTGTTGTTGTTGACGTTGTTGTTATTGTTGTTGTTGATTTGACGTAGTTGTTGTTGTTGTTGATGTTGTTGTTGTTTATTTGACGTTGTTGTTGTTGTTTATTTGACGTTGTTGTTGTTGACGTTGTTGTTGTTATTGTTTATTTGACGTATTTGTTGTTGTATATTTGACGTTGTTCTTGTTTATTTGACGTTGTTCTTGTTGTTGTTTATTTGACGTTGTTGTTGTTGACGTTGTTGTTGTTGACGTTGTTGATGTTGTTGTTATTTATTTGACATTATTGTTGTTGTTGTTGTTGATTATTTGACGTTGTTGTTGTTGTTTATTTGACGTTATTTTTGTTGTTGTTTATTTGACGGTGTTGTTGTTGTTTATTTGACGTTATTTTTGTTGTTGTTTATTTGACGTTGTTGTTGTTGTTGTTGTTTATTTGACGTTGTTGTTGTTGTTTATTTGACGTTGTTGTTGTTTATTTAACGTTGTTGTTGTTGTTGTTTATTTGACGTAGTTGTTGTTGTTGTTGTTTGTTTGACGTTGTTGTTGTTGTTGTTGTTTATTTGACGTTGTTGTTGTTATTTATTTGACGTTGTTGTTATTGTTGTTGTTTATTTGACGTTGTTGTTGTTGTTGTTGTTGTTTATTTGACGTTGTTGTTGTTTATTTGACGTTGTTGTTGTTGTTGTTCATTTGACGTTGTTGTTATTGTTTTTTATTTGACGTTGTTGTTGTTGTGTATTTGACGTTGTTGTTGTTGTTTTTGTTTATTTGACGTTGTTGTTGTTGACGTTGTTGTTGTTGTTATTGTTTATTTGACGTTGTTGTTGTTGTTTATTTGACATTATTGTTGTTGATGTTGTTGTTTATTTGACGTTGTTGTTGTTGTTGTTTATGTGACGTTGTTGTTGTTGACGTTGTTGTTCTTGTTGTTGTTTATTTGACGTAGTTGTTGTTGTTGACGTTGTTGTTGTTGTTTGTTTATTTGACGATTTTGTTGTTGTTGATGTTGTTGTTGTTGTTGTTGTTGTTGTTTATTTGACGTTGTTGTTGTTGTTGTTTATTTGACGTTGTTGTTGTTGACGTTGTTGTTATTGTTGTTGTTGATTTGACGTAGTTGTTGTTGTTGATGTTGTTGTTGTTTATTTGACGTTGTTGTTGTTGTTTATTTGACGTTGTTGTTGTTGACGTTGTTGTTGTTATTGTTTATTTGACGTATTTGTTGTTGTATATTTGACGTTGTTCTTGTTTATTTGACGTTGTTGTTGTTGTTGTTTATTTGACGTTGTTGTTGTTGACGTTGTTGTTGTTGTTATTGTTGTTGTTGTTGTTTATTTGACGTTGTTCTTGTTGTTGTTGTTGTTTATTTGACGATGTTGTTGTTGTTGTTGTTTAGTTGACGTTGTTGTTGTTGTTTATTTGACGTTGTTGTTGTTGTGGTTTATTTGACGTTGTTGTGGTTGTTGTTCATCTGACGTTGTTGTTGTTGTTGTGTATTTGACGTTATTGTTATTGTTGACGTTGTTGTTGTTGTTGTTATTTATTTGACGCTATTGTTGTTGTTGTTATTGTTGTTTATTTGACGTTGTTGTTGTTGTTGTTGTTTGTTTGATGTTAATGTTGTTGTTGTTGTTGTTTATTTGACGTTGTTGTTGTTATTTATTTGACGTTGTTGTTGTTTTTGTATTTTTGACGTTGTTGTTGTTATTTATTTGACGTTGTTGTTGTTGTTGTTGTTTATTTGACATTGTTGTTGTTGTTGTTGTTGTTGTTTATTTGACGATGTTGTTGTTGTTGTTCATTTGACGTTGTTGTTGTTGTTTATTTGACGTTGTTGTTGTTGTTGTTTATTTGACGTTGTTGTTGTTGTTGTTGTTTATTTGACGTTGTTGTTGTTGTTTATTTGACGTTGTTGTTGTTTATTTGACGTTGTTGTTGTTGACGTTGTTGTTGTTGTTATTGTTTATTTGACGTTGTTGTTGTTGTTGTTTATTTGACGTAGTTGTTGTTGACGTTGTTGTTGTTGTTTATTTGACGTTTTTGGTTTTGTTGATGTTGTTGTTGTTTTTGTTGTTGTTTATTTGATGTGGTTGTTGTTGTTTATTTGACGTTGTTGATGTTGTTGTTTATTTGACGTTGTTGTTATTGTTGTTGTTATTGTTGTTTTTGTTGTTGTTTATTTGACGTTGTTGTTGTTGTTGTTTATTTGACGTTGTTGTTGTTGTTGTTGTTTATTTGACGTTGTTGTTGTTATTTATTTGATGTTGTTGTTGTTGTTGTTTATTTGACATTGTTGTTGTTGTTGTTGTTGTTGTTGTTGTTGTTTATTTGACGTTGTTGTTGTTGTTGTTGTTTATTTGACATTGTTGTTGTTGACGTTGTTGTTGTTGTTGTTGTTTATTTGACGTAGTTGTTGTTGTTGACGTTGTTGTTGTTGTTGTTTGTTTATTTGACGATTTTGTTGTTGTTGTTGTTGTTGTTGTTGTTGTTGTTGTTTATTTGACGTTGTTATTGTTGTTTATTTGACGTTATTGTTGTTGTTGACGTTGTTGATGTTGTTGTTATTTATTTGACATTATTGTTGTTGTTGTTGTTGTTGATTATTTGACGTTGTTGTTGTTGTTTATTTGACGTTATTTTTGTTGTTGTTTATTTGATGGTGTTGTTGTTGTTTATTTGACGTTATTTTTGTTGTTGTTTATTTGACGATGTTGTTGTTGTTGTTGTTTATTTGACGTTGTTGTTGTTGTTTATTTGACGCTGTTGTTGTTTATTTAACGTTGTTGTTGTTGTTGTTTATTTGACGTAGTTGTTGTTGTTGTTGTTTGTTTGACGTTGTTGTTGTTGTTGTTGTTTATTTGACGTTGTTGTTGTTATTTATTTGACGTTGTTGTTATTGTTGTTGTTTATTTGACGTTGTTGTTATTGTTTTTTATTTGACGTTGTTGTTGTTGTGTATTTGACGTTGTTGTTGTTGTTTTTGTTTATTTGACGTTGTTGTTGTTGACGTTGTTGTTGTTGTTATTGTTTATTTGACGTTGTTGTTGTTGTTTATTTGACATTATTGTTGTTGATGTTGTTGTTTATTTGACGTTGTTGTTGTTGTTGTTTATGTGACGTTGTTGTTGTTGACGTTGTTGTTCTTGTTGTTGTTTATTTGACGTAGTTGTTGTTGTTGACGTTGTTGTTGTTGTTTGTTTATTTGACGATTTTGTTGTTGTTGATGTTGTTGTTGTTGTTGTTGTTGTTGTTTATTTGACGTTGTTGTTGTTGTTGTTTATTTGACGTTGTTGTTGTTGACGTTGTTGTTATTGTTGTTGTTGATTTGACGTAGTTGTTGTTGTTGATGTTGTTGTTGTTTATTTGACGTTGTTGTTGTTGTTTATTTGACGTTGTTGTTGTTGACGTTGTTGTTGTTATTGTTTATTTGACGTATTTGTTGTTGTATATTTGACGTTGTTCTTGTTTATTTGACGTTGTTGTTGTTGTTGTTTATTTGACGTTGTTGTTGTTGACGTTGTTGTTGTTGTTATTGTTGTTGTTGTTGTTTATTTGACGTTGTTCTTGTTGTTGTTGTTGTTTATTTGACGATGTTGTTGTTGTTGTTGTTTAGTTGACGTTGTTGTTGTTGTTTATTTGACGTTGTTGTTGTTGTGGTTTATTTGACGTTGTTGTGGTTGTTGTTCATCTGACGTTGTTGTTGTTGTTGTGTATTTGACGTTATTGTTATTGTTGACGTTGTTGTTGTTGTTGTTATTTATTTGACGCTATTGTTGTTGTTGTTATTGTTGTTTATTTGACGTTGTTGTTGTTGTTGTTGTTTGTTTGATGTTAATGTTGTTGTTGTTGTTGTTTATTTGACGTTGTTGTTGTTATTTATTTGACGTTGTTGTTGTTTTTGTATTTTTGACGTTGTTGTTGTTATTTATTTGACGTTGTTGTTGTTGTTGTTGTTTATTTGACATTGTTGTTGTTGTTGTTGTTGTTGTTTATTTGACGATGTTGTTGTTGTTGTTCATTTGACGTTGTTGTTGTTGTTTATTTGACGTTGTTGTTGTTGTTGTTTATTTGACGTTGTTGTTGTTGTTGTTGTTTATTTGACGTTGTTGTTGTTGTTTATTTGACGTTGTTGTTGTTTATTTGACGTTGTTGTTGTTGACGTTGTTGTTGTTGTTATTGTTTATTTGACGTTGTTGTTGTTGTTGTTTATTTGACGTAGTTGTTGTTGACGTTGTTGTTGTTGTTTATTTGACGTTTTTGGTTTTGTTGATGTTGTTGTTGTTTTTGTTGTTGTTTATTTGATGTGGTTGTTGTTGTTTATTTGACGTTGTTGATGTTGTTGTTTATTTGACGTTGTTGTTATTGTTGTTGTTATTGTTGTTTTTGTTGTTGTTTATTTGACGTTGTTGTTGTTGTTGTTTATTTGACGTTGTTGTTGTTGTTGTTGTTTATTTGACGTTGTTGTTGTTATTTATTTGATGTTGTTGTTGTTGTTGTTTATTTGACATTGTTGTTGTTGTTGTTGTTGTTGTTTATTTGACGTTGTTGTTGTTGTTGTTGTTTATTTGACATTGTTGTTGTTGACGTTGTTGTTGTTGTTGTTGTTTATTTGACGTAGTTGTTGTTGTTGACGTTGTTGTTGTTGTTGTTTGTTTATTTGACGATTTTGTTGTTGTTGTTGTTGTTGTTGTTGTTGTTGTTGTTTATTTGACGTTGTTATTGTTGTTTATTTGACGTTATTGTTGTTGTTGACGTTGTTGATGTTGTTGTTATTTATTTGACATTATTGTTGTTGTTGTTGTTGTTGATTATTTGACGTTGTTGTTGTTGTTTATTTGACGTTATTTTTGTTGTTGTTTATTTGATGGTGTTGTTGTTGTTTATTTGACGTTATTTTTGTTGTTGTTTATTTGACGATGTTGTTGTTGTTGTTGTTTATTTGACGTTGTTGTTGTTGTTTATTTGACGCTGTTGTTGTTTATTTAACGTTGTTGTTGTTGTTGTTTATTTGACGTAGTTGTTGTTGTTGTTGTTTGTTTGACGTTGTTGTTGTTGTTGTTGTTTATTTGACGTTGTTGTTGTTATTTATTTGACGTTGTTGTTATTGTTGTTGTTTATTTGACGTTGTTGTTGTTGTTGTTGTTGTTTATTTGACGTTGTTGTTGTTTATTTGACGTTGTTGTTGTTGTTGTTGTTCATTTGACGTTGTTGTTATTGTTTTTTATTTGACGTTGTTGTTGTTGTTTATTTGACGTTGTTGTTGTTTATTTGATGTTGTTGTTGTTGTTTTTGTTTATTTGACGTTGTTGTTGTTGACGTTGTTGTTGTTGATGTTGTTGTTGTTGTTATTGTTTATTTGACGTTGTTGTTGTTGTTATTTATTTGACGTAGTTGTTGTTGACGTTGTTGTTGTTGTTGTTTATTTGACGTAGTTGTTGTTGACGTTGTTGTTGTTGTTGTTTATTTGACGTTTTTGTTGTTGTTGATGTTGTTGTTTTTTTTGTTGTTTATTTGATGTGGTTGTTGTTGTTTATTTGACGTTGTTGTTGTTGCTGTTGTTTATTTGACGTTGTTGTTATTGTTGTTGTTATTGTTGTTTTTGTTGTTGTTTATTTGACGTTGTTCTTGTTGTTGTTGTTTATTTGACGTTGTTGTTGTTGTTGTTTATTTGGCGTTGTTGTTGTTATTTATTTGACATTGTTGTTGTTGTTGTTTATTTGACATTGTTGTTATTGATGTTGTGGTTTATTTGACGTTGTTGTTGTTGTTGTTTATGTGACGTTGTTGTTGTTGACGTTGTTGTTCTTGTTGTTGTTTATTTGACGTAGTTGTTGTTGTTGACATTGTTGTTGTTGTTTGTTTATTTGACGATTTTGTTGTTGTTGATGTTGTTGTTGTTGTTGTTGTTTATTTGACGTTGTTGTTGTTGTTGTTTATTTGACGTTGTTGTTGTTGACGTTGTTGTTATTGTTGTTGTTTATTTGACGTAGTTGTTGTTGTTGATGTTGTTGTTGTTTATTTGACGTTGTTGTTTATTTGACGTTGTTGTTGTTATTTTTTATTTGACGTATTTGTTGTTGTATATTTGACGTTGTTGTTGTTTATTTGACGTTGTTGTTGTTGACGTTGTTGTTGTTGTTATTGTTGTTGTTGTTGTTTATTTGACGTTGTTATTGTTGTTGTTGTTGTTTATTTGACGATGTTGTTGTTGTTGTTGTTTAGTTGACGTTGTTGTTGTTGTTGTGGTTGTTGTTGTTGTGTATTTGATGTTATTGTTGTTGTTGACGTTGTTGTTGTTGTTGTTATTTATTTGCGCTATTGTTGTTGTTGTTGTTGTTTATTTGACGTTGTTGTTGTTGTTGTTTCTTTGACGTTGTTGTTGTTGTTGTTTATTTGACGTTGTTGTTGTTATTTATTTGACGTTGTTGTTGTTGTTGTTGTTGTTTTATTTGACGTTGTTGTTGTTATTTATTTGACGTTGTTGTTGTTGTTGTTTATTTGACATTGTTGTTGTTGTTGTTGTTGTTGTTTATTTGACGATGTTGTTGTTGTTCTTCATTTGACGTTGTTGTTGTTGTTTATTTGACGTTGTTGTTGTTGTTGTTGTTTATTTGACGTTGTTGTTGTTATTTATTTGACGTTGTTGTTGTTTATTTGACGTTGTTGTTGTTGACGTTGTTGTTGTTATTATTGTTTATTTGACGTTGTTGTTGTTGTTGTTTATTTGACGTAGTTGTTGTTGTTGTTGTTGTTGTTGTTTATTTGACGTTTTTGTTGTTGTTGAAGGTGTTGTTGTTTTTGTTGTTGTTTATTTGATGTGGTTGTTGTTGTTTATTTGACGTTGTTGTTGTTGTTTATTTGACGTTGTTGTTGTTGTTGTTGTTGTTGTTTATTTGACGTTGTTGTTGTTTATTTGACGTTGTTGTTGTTGTTGTTCATTTGACGTTGTTGTTATTGTTTTTTATTTGACGTTGTTGTTGTTGTTTATTTGACGTTGTTGTTGTTTATTTGACGTTGTTGTTGTTGTTTTTGTTTATTTGACGTTGTTGTTGTTGACGTTGTTGTTGTTGTTATTGTTTATTTGACGTTGTTGTTGTTGTTTATTTGACATTATTGTTGTTGATGTTGTTATTTATTTGACGTTGTTGTTGTTGTTTATGTGACGTTGTTGTTGTTGACGTTGTTGTTCTTGTTGTTGTTTATTTGACGTAGTTGTTGTTGTTGACGTTGTTGTTGTTGTTGTTTGTTTATTTGACGATTTTGTTGTTGTTGATGTTGTTGTTGTTGTTGTTGTTGTTGTTTATTTGACGTTGTTGTTGTTGTTGTTGTTTATTTGACGTTGTTGTTGTTGACGTTGTTATTATTGTTGTTGTTGATTTGACGTAGTTGTTGTTGTTGATGTTGTTGTTGTTTATTTGACGTTGTTGTTGTTGTTTATTTGACGTTGTTGTTGTTGTTTATTTGACGTTGTTGTTGTTGACGTTGTTGTTGTTATTGTTTATTTGACGTATTTGTTGTTGTATATTTGACGATGTTCTTGTTTATTTGACGTTGTTCTTGTTGTTGTTTATTTGACGTTGTTGTTGTTGACGTTGTTGTTGTTGTTATTGTTGTTGTTGTTGTTGTTTACTTGACGTTGTTATTGTTGTTGTTGTTGTTTATTTGACGATGTTGTTGTTGTTGTTGTTTAGTTGACGTTGTTGTTGTTGTTTATTTGACGTTGTTGTTGTTGTGGTTTATTTGACGTTGTTGTGGTTGTTGTTCATCTGACGTTGTTGTTGTTGTTGTGTATTTGACGTTATTGTTATTGTTGACGTTGTTGTTGTTGTTGTTGTTATTTATTTGACGCTATTGTTGTTGTTGTTGTTGTTGTTGTTTATTTGACGTTGTTGTTGTTGTTGTTTGTTTGACGTTGTTGTTGTTGTTGTTGTTGTTTATTTGACGTTGTTGTTGTTATTTATTTGACGTTGTTGTTGTTGTTGTTTATTTGACGTTGTTGTTGTTATTTATTTGACGTTGTTGTTGTTGTTGTTGTTGTTGTTGTTTATTTGACATTGTTGTTGTTGTTTTTGTTGTTTATTTGACGATGTTGTTGTTGTTGTTCATTTGACGTTGTTGTTGTTTATTTGACGTTGTTGTTGTTGTTTATTTGACGTTGTTGTTGTTGTTGTTGTTTATTTGACGTTGTTGTTGTTGTTTATTTGACGTTGTTGTTGTTTATTTGACGTTGTTGTTGTTTATTTGACGTTGTTGTTATTGACGTTGTTGTTGTTGTTATTGTTTATTTGACGTTGTTGTTGTTGTTGTTTATTTGACGTAGTTGTTGTTGACATTGTTGTTGTTGTTGTTTATTTGACGTTTTTGTTGTTGTTGATGTTGTTGTTGTTTTTGTTGTTGTTTATTTGATGTGGTTGTTGTTGTTTATTTGACGTTGTTGATGTTGTTGTTTATTTGACGTTGTTGTTATTGTTGTTGTTATTGTTGTTTTTGTTGTTGTTTATTTGACGTTGTTGTTGTTGTTGTTGTTTATTTGACGTTGTTGTTGTTGTTGTTTATTTGACGTTGTTGTTGTTATTTATTTGATGTTGTTGTTGTTGTTGTTTATTTGACATTGTTGTTGTTGTTGTTGTTGTTGTTTATTTGACGTTGTTGTTGTTGTTGTTTATTTGACGTTGTTGTTGTTGACGTTGTTGTTGTTGTTGTTGTTTATTTGACGTAGTTGTTGTTGTTGACGTTGTTGTTGTTGTTGTTTGTTTATTTGACGATTTTGTTGTTGTTGATGTTGTTGTTGTTGTTGTTGTTAATTTGACGTTGTTATTGTTGTTTATTTGACGTTATTGTTGTTGTTGACGTTGTTGATGTTGTTGTTATTTATTTGACATTATTGTTGTTGTTGTTGTTGATTATTTGACGTTGTTGTTGTTGTTTATTTGACGGTGTTGTTGTTGTTGTTTATTCGACGTTGTTGTTGTTGTTTATTTGACGTTGTTGTTGTTGTTTATTTAACGTTGTTGTTGTTGTTGTAGTTTATTTGACGTAGTTGTTGTTGTTGTTGTTTGTTTGACGTTGTTGTTGTTGTTGTTGTTTATTTGACGTTGTTGTTGTTATTTATTTGACGTTGTTGTTATTGTTGTTGTTTATTTGACGTTGTTGTTGTTGTTGTTGTTGTTGTTGTTCATTTGACGTTGTTGTTATTGTTTTTTATTTGACGTTGTTGTTGTTGTTTATTTGATGTTGTTGTTGTTTATTTGACGTTGTTGTTGTTGTTTTTGTTTATTTGACGTTGTTGTTGTTGACGTTGTTGTTGTTGTTATTGTTTATTTGACGTTATTGTTGTTGTTTATTTGACATTATTGTTGTTGATGTTGTTATTTATTTGACGTTGTTGTTGTTGTTGTTTATGTGACGTTGTTGTTGTTGACGTTGTTGTTCTTGTTGTTGTTTATTTGACGTAGTTGTTGTTGTTGTTGTTGTTGTTGTTGTTGTTGTTTATTTGACGTTGTTGTTGTTGACGTTGTTGTTATTGTTGTTGTTGATTTGACGTAGTTGTTGTTGTTGATGTTGTTGTTGTTTATTTGACGTTGTTGTTGTTGTTTATTTGACGTTGTTGTTGTTGTTTATTTGACGTTGTTGTTGTTGACGTTGTTGTTGTTATTGTTTATTTGACGTATTTGTTGTTGTATATTTGACGTTGTTCTTGTTTATTTGACGTTGTTCTTGTTGTTGTTTATTTGACGTTGTTGTTGTTGACGTTGTTGTTGTTGTTGTTATTGTTGTTGTTGTTGTTGTTTATTTGACGTTGTTATTGTTGTTGTTGTTGTTTATTTGACGATGTTGTTGTTGTTGTTTAGTTGACGTTGTTGTTGTTGTTTATTTGACGTTGTTGTTGTTGTGGTTTATTTGACGTTGTTGTGGTTGTTGTTCATCTGACGTTGTTGTTGTTGTGTATTTGACGTTATTGTTATTGTTGACGTTGTTGTTGTTGTTGTTGTTATTTATTTGAAGCTATTGTTGTTGTTGTTGTTGTTTATTTGACGTTGTTGTTGTTGACGTTGTTGTTATTGTTGTTGTTGATTTGACGTAGTTGTTGTTGTTGTTGATGTTGTTGTTGTTTATTTGACGTTGTTGTTGTTGTTTATTTGACGTTGTTGTTGTTGTTTATTTGACGTTGTTGTTGTTGACGTTGTTGTTGTTATTGTTTATTTGACGTATTTGTTGTTGTATATTTGACGTTGTTCTTGTTTATTTGACGTTGTTCTTGTTGTTGTTTATTTGACGTTGTTGTTGTTGACGTTGTTGTTGTTGACGTTGTTGATGTTGTTGTTATTTATTTGACATTATTGTTGTTGTTGTTGTTGATTATTTGACGTTGTTGTTGTTGTTTATTTGACGTTATTTTTGTTGTTGTTTATTTGACGGTGTTGTTGTTGTTTATTTGACGTTATTTTTGTTGTTGTTTATTTGACGTTGTTGTTGTTGTTGTTGTTTATTTGACGTTGTTGTTGTTGTTTATTTGACGTTGTTGTTGTTTATTTAACGTTGTTGTTGTTGTTGTTTATTTGACGTAGTTGTTGTTGTTGTTGTTTGTTTGACGTTGTTGTTGTTGTTGTTGTTTATTTGACGTTGTTGTTGTTATTTATTTGACGTTGTTGTTATTGTTGTTGTTTATTTGACGTTGTTGTTGTTGTTGTTGTTGTTGTTTATTTGACGTTGTTGTTGTTGTTGTTCATTTGACGTTGTTGTTATTGTTTTTTATTTGACGTTGTTGTTGTTGTGTATTTGACGTTGTTGTTGTTGTTTTTGTTTATTTGACGTTGTTGTTGTTGACGTTGTTGTTGTTGTTATTGTTTATTTGACGTTGTTGTTGTTGTTTATTTGACATTATTGTTGTTGATGTTGTTGTTTATTTGACGTTGTTGTTGTTGTTGTTTATGTGACGTTGTTGTTGTTGACGTTGTTGTTCTTGTTGTTGTTTATTTGACGTAGTTGTTGTTGTTGACGTTGTTGTTGTTGTTGTTTGTTTATTTGACGATTTTGTTGTTGTTGATGTTGTTATTGTTGTTGTTGTTGTTTATTTGACGTTGTTGTTGTTGTTGTTTATTTGACGTTGTTGTTGTTGACGTTGTTGTTATTGTTGTTGTTGATTTGACGTAGTTGTTGTTGTTGATGTTGTTGTTGTTTATTTAACGTTGTTGTTGTTGTTTATTTGACGTTGTTGTTGTTGACGTTGTTGTTGTTATTGTTTATTTGACGTTGTTGTTGTTGACGTTGTTGTTGTTATTGTTTATTTGACGTATTTGTTGTTGTATATTTGACGTTGTTCTTGTTTATTTGACGTTGTTGTTGTTGTTGTTTATTTGACGTTGTTGTTGTTGACGTTGTTGTTGGTGTTATTGTTGTTGTTGTTGTTGTTTATTTGACGTTGTTCTTGTTGTTGTTGTTGTTTATTTGACGATGTTGTTGTTGTTGTTGTTTAGTTGACGTTGTTGTTGTTGTTTATTTGACGTTGTTGTTGTTGTGGTTTATTTGACGTTGTTGTGGTTGTTGTTCATCTGACGTTGTTGTTGTTGTTGTGTATTTGACGTTGTTGTTATTTATTTGACGCTATTGTTGTTGTTGTTATTGTTGTTTATTTGACGTTGTTGTTGTTGTTGTTTGTTTGATGTTGTTGTTGTTGTTGTTGTTGTTTATTTGACGTTGTTGTTGTTATTTATTTGACGTTGTTGTTGTTTTTGTATTTTTGACGTTGTTGTTGTTATTTATTTGACGTTGTTGTTGTTGTTGTTGTTTATTTGACATTGTTGTTGTTGTTGTTGTTGTTGTTTATTTGACGATGTTGTTGTTGTTGTTCATTTGACGTTGTTGTTGTTGTTTATTTGACGTTGTTGTTGTTGTTGTTTATTTGACGTTGTTGTTGTTGTTGTTGTTTATTTGACGTTGTTGTTGTTGTTTATTTGACGTTGTTGTTGTTTATTTGACGTTGTTGTTGTTGACGTTGTTGTTGTTGTTATTGTTTATTTGACGTTGTTGTTGTTGTTGTTTATTTGACGTAGTTGTTGTTGACGTTGTTGTTGTTGTTGTTGTTGTTTATTTGACGTTTTTGGTTTTTTTGATGTTGTTGTTGTTTTTGTTGTTGTTTATTTGATGTGGTTGTTGTTGTTTATTTGACGTTGTTGATGTTGTTGTTTATTTGACGTTGTTGTTATTGTTGTTGTTATTGTTGTTTTTGTTGTTGTTTATTTGACGTTGTTGTTGTTGTTGTTGTTGTTTATTTGACGTTGTTGTTGTTGTTGTTTATTTGACGTTGTTGTTGTTATTTATTTGATGTTGTTGTTGTTGTTGTTTATTTGACATTGTTGTTGTTGTTGTTGTTGTTGTTGTTTATTTGACGTTGTTGTTGTTGTTGTTGTTTATTTGACGTTGTTGTTGTTGACGTTGTTGTTGTTGTTGTTGTTGTTTATTTGACGTAGTTGTTGTTGTTGACGTTGTTGTTGTTGTTGTTTGTTTATTTGACGATTTTGTTGTTGTTGATGTTGTTGTTGTTGTTGTTTATTTGACGTTGTTATTGTTGTTTATTTGACGTTATTGTTGTTGTTGACGTTGTTGATGTTGTTGTTATTTATTTGACATTATTGTTGTTGTTGTTGTTGTTGATTATTTGACGTTGTTGTTGTTGTTTATTTGACGTTATTTTTGTTGTTGTTTATTTGATGGTGTTGTTGTTGTTTATTTGACGTTATTTTTGTTGTTGTTTATTTGACGGTGTTGTTGTTGTTGTTGTTGTTTATTTGACGTTGTTGTTGTTGTTTATTTGACGTTGTTGTTGTTTATTTAACGTTGTTGTTGTTGTTGTTTATTTGACGTAGTTGTTGTTGTTGTTTGTTTGACGTTGTTGTTGTTGTTGTTTATTTGACATTGTTGTTGTTATTTATTTGATGTTGTTGTTATTGTTGTTGTTTATTTGACGTTGTTGTTGTTGTTGTTGTTGTTGTTGTTGTTGTTTATTTGACGTTGTTGTTGTTTATTTGACGTTGTTGTTGTTGTTGTTGTTCATTTGACGTTGTTGTTATTGTTTTTTATTTGACGTTGTTGTTGTTGTTTATTTGACGTTGTTGTTGTTTATTTGACGTTGTTGTTGTTGTTTTTGTTTATTTGACGTTGTTGTTGTTGACGTTGTTGTTGTTGTTATTGTTTATTTGACGTTGTGCTTGTTGTTGTTGTTGTTTATTTGACGTAGTTGTTGTTGTTGTTGTTTTTGTTGACGTTGTTGTTGTTGTTTATTTGACGTTGTTGTTGTTGTGGTTTATTTGACGTTGTTGTGGTTGTTGTTCATCTGACGTTGTTGTTGTTGTTGTGTATTTGACGTTATTGTTATTGTTGACGTTGTTGTTGTTGTTGTTATTTATTTGACGCTATTGTTGTTGTTGTTATTGTTGTTTATTTGACGTTGTTGTTGTTGTTGTTGTTTGTTTGATGTTGTTGTTGTTGTTGTTGTTTATTTGACGTTGTTGTTGTTATTTATTTGACGTTGTTGTTCTTTTTGTATTTTTGACGTTGTTGTTGTTATTTATTTGACGTTGTTGTTGTTGTTGTTGTTTATTTGACATTGTTGTTGTTGTTGTTGTTGTTGTTGTTTATTTGACGATGTTGTTGTTGTTGTTCATTTGACGTTGTTGTTGTTGTTTATTTGACGTTGTTGTTGTTGTTGTTGTTTATTTGACGTTGTTGTTGTTGTTGTTGTTCATTTGACGTTGTTGTTATTGTTTTTTATTTGACGTTGTTGTTGTTGTGTATTTGACGTTGTTGTTGTTGTTTTTGTTTATTTGACGTTGTTGTTGTTGACGTTGTTGTTGTTGTTATTGTTTATTTGACGTTGTTGTTGTTGTTTATTTGACATTATTATTGTTGATGTTGT
Organism: Vicia faba; assembly: GCA_948472305.1. NCBI lineage: Eukaryota > Viridiplantae > Streptophyta > Magnoliopsida > Fabales > Fabaceae > Vicia > Vicia faba. The sequence continues at coordinate 1,207,086,185 of OX451735.1, forward strand.
TGTTTATTTGACGTTGTTGTTGTTGTTGTTTATGTGACGTTGTTGTTGTTGACGTTGTTGTTCTTGTTGTTGTTTATTTGACGTAGTTGTTGTTTTTGACGTTGTTGTTGTTGTTGTTTGTTTATTTGACGATTTTGTTGTTGTTGATGTTGTTATTGTTGTTGTTGTTGTTTATTTGACGTTGTTGTTGTTGTTGTTTATTTGACGTTGTTGTTGTTGACGTTGTTGTTATTGTTGTTGTTGATTTGACGTAGTTGTTGTTGTTGATGTTGTTGTTGTTTATTTGACGTTGTTGTTGTTGTTTATTTGACGTTGTTGTTGTTGACGTTGTTGTTGTTATTGTTTATTTGACGTATTTGTTGTTGTATATTTGACGTTGTTCTTGTTTATTTGACGTTGTTGTTGTTGTTGTTTATTTGACGTTGTTGTTGTTGACGTTGTTGTTGTTGTTATTGTTGTTGTTGTTGTTGTTTATTTGACGTTGTTCTTGTTGTTGTTGTTGTTTATTTGACGATGTCGTTGTTGTTGTTGTTTAGTTGACGTTGTTGTTGTTGTTTATTTGACGTTGTTGTTGTTGTGGTTTATTTGACGTTGTTGTGGTTGTTGTTCATCTGACGTTGTTGTTGTTGTTGTGTATTTGACGTTGTTGTTATTTATTTGACGCTATTGTTGTTGTTGTTGTTGTTGTTTATTTGACGTTGTTGTTGTTGTTGTTTGTTTGATGTTGTTGTTGTTGTTGTTGTTGTTGTTTATTTGACGTTGTTGTTGTTATTTATTTGACGTTGTTGTTGTTTTTGTATTTTTGACGTTGTTGTTGTTATTTATTTGACGTTGTTGTTGTTGTTGTTGTTTATTTGACATTGTTGTTGTTGTTGTTGTTGTTGTTTATTTGACGATGTTGTTGTTGTTGTTCATTTGACGTTGTTGTTGTTGTTTATTTGACGTTGTTGTTGTTGTTGTTTATTTGACGTTGTTGTTGTTGTTGTTGTTTATTTGACGTTGTTGTTGTTGTTTATCTGACGTTGTTGTTGTTTATTTGACGTTGTTGTTGTTGACGTTGTTGTTGTTGTTATTGTTTATTTGACGTTGTTGTTGTTGTTGTTTATTTGACGTAGTTGTTGTTGACGTTGTTGTTGTTGTTGTTGTTTATTTGACGTTTTTGGTTTTGTTGATGTTGTTGTTGTTTTTGTTGTTGTTTATTTGATGTGGTTGTTGTTGTTTATTTGACGTTGTTGATGTTGTTGTTTATTTGACGTTGTTGTTATTGTTGTTGTTATTGTTGTTTTTGTTGTTGTTTATTTGACGTTGTTGTTGTTGTTGTTGTTGTTTATTTGACGTTGTTGTTGTTGTTGTTTATTTGACGTTGTTGTTGTTATTTATTTGATGTTGTTGTTGTTGTTGTTTATTTGACATTGTTGTTGTTGTTGTTGTTGTTGTTGTTTATTTGACGTTGTTGTTGTTGTTGTTGTTTATTTGACGTTGTTGTTGTTGACGTTGTTGTTGTTGTTGTTGTTTATTTGACGTAGTTGTTGTTGTTGACGTTGTTGTTGTTGTTGTTGTTTGTTTATTTGACGATTTTGTTGTTGTTGATGTTGTTGTTGTTGTTGTTTATTTGACGTTGTTATTGTTGTTTATTTGACGTTATTGTTGTTGTTGACGTTGTTGATGTTGTTGTTATTTATTTGACATTATTGTTGTTGTTGTTGTTGTTGATTATTTGACGTTGTTGTTGTTGTTTATTTGACGTTATTTTTGTTGTTGTTTATTTGATGGTGTTGTTGTTGTTGTTTATTTGACGTTATTTTTGTTGTTGTTTATTTGACGGTGTTGTTGTTGTTGTTGTTGTTTATTTGACGTTGTTGTTGTTGTTTATTTGACGTTGTTGTTGTTTATTTAACGTTGTTGTTGTTGTTGTTTATTTGACGTAGTTGTTGTTGTTGTTTGTTTGACGTTGTTGTTGTTGTTGTTTATTTGACGTTGTTGTTGTTATTTATTTGATGTTGTTGTTATTGTTGTTGTTTATTTGACGTTGTTGTTGTTGTTGTTGTTGTTGTTGTTGTTGTTTATTTGACGTTGTTGTTGTTTATTTGACGTTGTTGTTGTTGTTGTTGTTCATTTGACGTTGTTGTTATTGTTTTTTATTTGACGTTGTTGTTGTTGTTTATTTGACGTTGTTGTTGTTTATTTGACGTTGTTGTTGTTGTTTTTGTTTATTTGACGTTGTTGTTGTTGACGTTGTTGTTGTTGTTATTGTTTATTTGACGTTGTTCTTGTTGTTGTTGTTGTTTATTTGACGTAGTTGTTGTTGTTGTTGTTTAGTTGACGTTGTTGTTGTTGTTTATTTGACGTTGTTGTTGTTGTGGTTTATTTGACGTTGTTGTGGTTGTTGTTCATCTGACGTTGTTGTTGTTGTTGTGTATTTGACGTTATTGTTATTGTTGACGTTGTTGTTGTTGTTGTTATTTATTTGACGCTATTGTTGTTGTTGTTATTGTTGTTTATTTGACGTTGTTGTTGTTGTTGTTGTTTGTTTGATGTTGTTGTTGTTGTTGTTGTTTATTTGACGTTGTTGTTGTTATTTATTTGACGTTGTTGTTCTTTTTGTATTTTTGACGTTGTTGTTGTTATTTATTTGACGTTGTTGTTGTTGTTGTTGTTGTTTATTTGACATTGTTGTTGTTGTTGTTGTTGTTGTTGTTTATTTGACGATGTTGTTGTTGTTGTTCATTTGACGTTGTTGTTGTTGTTTATTTGACGTTGTTGTTGTTGTTGTTTATTTGACGTTGTTGTTGTTGTTGTTGTTTATTTGACGTTGTTGTTGTTGTTTATTTGACGTTGTTGTTGTTTATTTGACGTTGTTGTTGTTGACGTTGTTGTTGTTGTTATTGTTTATTTGACGTTGTTGTTGTTGTTGTTTATTTGACGTAGTTGTTGTTGACGTTGTTGTTGTTGTTGTTGTTTATTTGACGTTTTTGTTGTTGTTGATGTTGTTGTTATTTTTGTTGTTGTTTATTTGATGTGGTTGTTGTTGTTTATTTGACGTTGTTGATGTTGTTGTTTATTTGACGTTGTTGTTATTGTTGTTGTTATTGTTGTTTTTGTTGTTGTTTATTTGACGTTGTTGTTGTTGTTGTTGTTTATTTGACGTTGTTGTTGTTGTTGTTTATTTGACGTTGTTGTTGTTATTTATTTGATGTTGTTGTTGTTGTTGTTTATTTGACATTGTTGTTGTTGTTGTTGTTGTTGTTGTTTATTTGACGTTGTTGTTGTTGTTGTTGTTTATTTGACGTTGTTGTTGTTGACGTTGTTGTTGTTGCTGTTGTTTATTTGACGTAGTTGTTGTTGTTGACGTTGTTGTTGTTGTTGTTTGTTTATTTGACGATTTTGTTGTTGTTGATGTTGTTGTTGTTGTTGTTTATTTGACGTTGTTATTGTTGTTTATTTGACGTTATTGTTGTTGTTGACGTTGTTGATGTTGTTGTTATTTATTTGACATTATTGTTGTTGTTGTTGTTGTTGATTATTTGACGTTGTTGTTGTTGTTTATTTGACGTTATTTTTGTTGTTGTTTATTTGATGGTGTTGTTGTTGTTTATTTGACGTTATTTTTGTTGTTGTTTATTTGACGGTGTTGTTGTTGTTGTTGTTGTTTATTTGACGTTGTTGTTGTTGTTTATTTGACGTTGTTGTTGTTTATTTAACGTTGTTGTTGTTGTTGTTTATTTGACGTAGTTGTTGTTGTTGTTTGTTTGACGTTGTTGTTGTTGTTGTTTATTTGACGTTGTTGTTGTTATTTATTTGATGTTGTTGTTATTGTTGTTGTTTATTTGACGTTGTTGTTGTTGTTGTTGTTGTTGTTGTTTATTTGACGTTGTTGTTGTTTATTTGACGTTGTTGTTGTTGTTGTTCATTTGACGTTGTTGTTATTGTTTTTTATTTGACGTTGTTGTTGTTGTTTATTTGACATTGTTGTTGTTTATTTGACGTTGTTGTTGTTGTTTTTGTTTATTTGACGTTATTGTTGTTGACGTTGTTGTTGTTGTTATTGTTTATTTGACGTTGTTCTTGTTGTTGTTGTTGTTTATTTGACGTAGTTGTTGTTGTTGTTGTTTAGTTGACGTTGTTGTTGTTGTTTATTTGACGTTGTTGTTGTTGTGGTTTATTTGACGTTGTTGTGGTTGTTGTTCATCTGACGTTGTTGTTGTTGTTGTGTATTTGACGTTATTGTTATTGTTGACGTTGTTGTTGTTGTTGTTATTTATTTGACGCTATTGTTGTTGTTGTTATTGTTGTTTATTTGACGTTGTTGTTGTTGTTGTTGTTTGTTTGATGTTGTTGTTGTTGTTGTTGTTTATTTGACGTTGTTGTTGTTATTTATTTGACGTTGTTGTTCTTTTTGTATTTTTGACGTTGTTGTTGTTATTTATTTGACGTTGTTGTTGTTGTTGTTGTTGTTGTTTATTTGACATTGTTGTTGTTGTTGTTGTTGTTGTTGTTGTTTATTTGACGATGTTGTTGTTGTTGTTCATTTGACGTTGTTGTTGTTGTTTATTTGACGTTGTTGTTGTTGTTGTTTATTTGACGTTGTTGTTGTTGTTGTTGTTTATTTGACGTTGTTGTTGTTGTTTATTTGACGTTGTTGTTGTTTATTTGACGTTGTTGTTGTTGACGTTGTTGTTGTTGTTATTGTTTATTTGACGTTGTTGTTGTTGTTGTTTATTTGACGTAGTTGTTGTTGACGTTGTTGTTGTTGTTGTTTATTTGACGTTTTTGTTGTTGTTGATGTTGTTGTTATTTTTGTTGTTGTTTATTTGATGTGGTTGTTGTTGTTTATTTGACGTTGTTGATGTTGTTGTTTATTTGACGTTGTTGTTATTGTTGTTGTTATTGTTGTTTTTGTTGTTGTTTATTTGACGTTGTTGTTGTTGTTGTTGTTTATTTGACGTTGTTGTTGTTGTTGTTTATTTGACGTTGTTGTTGTTATTTATTTGATGTTGTTGTTGTTGTTTATTTGACATTGTTGTTGTTGTTGTTGTTGTTGTTGTTGTTTATTTGACGTTGTTGTTGTTGTTGTTGTTTATTTGACGTTGTTGTTGTTGACGTTGTTGTTGTTGTTGTTGTTTATTTGACGTAGTTGTTGTTGTTGACGTTGTTGTTGTTGTTGTTTGTTTATTTGACGATTTTGTTGTTGTTGATGTTGTTGTTGTTGTTGTTTATTTGACGTTGTTATTGTTGTTTATTTGACGTTATTGTTGTTGTTGACGTTGTTGATGTTGTTGTTATTTATTTGACATTATTGTTGTTGTTGTTGTTGTTGATTATTTGACGTTGTTGTTGTTGTTGTTTATTTGACGTTATTTTTGTTGTTGTTTATTTGATGGTGTTGTTGTTGTTTATTTGACGTTATTTTTGTTGTTGTTTATTTGACGGTGTTGTTGTTGTTGTTGTTGTTTATTTGACGTTGTTGTTGTTGTTTATTTGACGTTGTTGTTGTTTATTTAACGTTGTTGTTGTTGTTGTTTATTTGACGTAGTTGTTGTTGTTGTTTGTTTGACGTTGTTGTTGTTGTTGTTTATTTGACGTTGTTGTTGTTATTTATTTGACGTTGTTGTTATTGTTGTTGTTTATTTGACGTTGTTGTTGTTGTTGTTGTTGTTGTTGTTGTTTATTTGACGTTGTTGTTGTTTATTTGACGTTGTTGTTGTTGTTGTTGTTCATTTGACGTTGTTGTTATTGTTTTTTATTTGACGTTGTTGTTGTTGTTGTTTATTTGACGTTGTTGTTGTTTATTTGACGTTGTTGTTGTTGTTTTTGTTTATTTGACGTTGTTGTTGTTGACGTTGTTGTTGTTGACGTTGTTGTTGTTGTTATTGTTTATTTGACGTTGTTGTTGTTGTTGTTTATTTGACGTAGTTGTTGTTGACGTTGTTGTTGTTGTTGTTTATTTGACGTTTTTGTTGTTGTTGATGTTGTTGTTTTTTTTTGTTGTTTATTTGATGTGGTTGTTGTTGTTTATTTGACGTTGTTGTTGTTGCTGTTGTTTATTTGACGTTGTTGTTATTGTTGTTGTTATTGTTGTTTTTGTTGTTGTTTATTTGACGTTGTTCTTGTTGTTGTTGTTTATTTGACGTTGTTGTTGTTGTTGTTGTTTATTTGGCGTTGTTGTTGTTATTTTTTTGACATTGTTGTTGTTGTTGTTTATTTGACATTGTTGTTATTGATGTTGTGGTTTATTTGACGTTGTTGTTGTTGTTGTTTATGTGACGTTGTTGTTGTTGACGTTGTTGTTCTTGTTGTTGTTTATTTGACGTAGTTGTTGTTGTTGACGTTGTTGTTGTTGTTTGTTTATTTGACGATTTTGTTGTTGTTGATGTTGTTGTTGTTGTTGTTGTTTATTTGACGTTGTTGTTGTTGTTGTTTATTTGACGTTGTTGTTGTTGACGTTGTTGTTATTGTTGTTGTTTATTTGACGTAGTTGTTGTTGTTGATGTTGTTGTTGTTTATTTGACGTTGTTGTTGTTGTTTATTTGACGTTGTTGTTGTTATTGTTTATTTGACGTATTTGTTGTTGTATATTTGACGTTGTTGTTGTTTATTTGACATTGTTGTTGTTGACGTTGTTGTTGTTGTTATTGTTGTTGTTGTTGTTGTTTATTTGACGTTGTTATTATTGTTGTTGTTGTTTATTTGACGATGTTGTTGTTGTTGTTGTTTAGTTGACGTTGTTGTTGTTGTTTATTTGACGTTGTTGTTGTTGTGGTTTATTTGACGTTGTTGTGGTTGTTGTTGTTGTGTATTTGATGTTATTGTTGTTGTTGACGTTGTTGTTGTTGTTGTTATTTATTTGCGCTATTGTTGTTGTTGTTGTTGTTTATTTGACGTTGTTGTTGTTGTTGTTTGTTTGACGTTGTTGTTGTTGTTGTTTATTTGACGTTGTTGTTGTTATTTATTTGACGTTGTTGTTGTTGTTGTTTTATTTGACGTTGTTGTTGTTATTTATTTGACGTTGTTGTTGTTGTTGTTTATTTGACATTGTTGTTGTTGTTGTTGTTGTTTATTTGACGATGTTGTTGTTGTTCTTCATTTGACGTTGTTGTTGTTGTTTATTTGACGTTGTTGTTGTTGTTGTTGTTGTTTATTTGACGTTGTTATTGTTATTTATTTGACGTTGTTGTTGTTTATTTGACGTTGTTGTTGTTGACGTTGTTGTTGTTGTTATTGTTTATTTGACGTTGTTGTTGTTGTTGTTTATTTGACGTAGTTGTTGTTGTTGTTGTTGTTGTTGTTTATTTGACGTTTTTGTTGTTGTTGATGGTGTTGTTGTTTTTGTTGTTGTTTATTTGATGTGGTTGTTGTTGTTTATTTGACGTTGTTGTTGTTGTTTATTTGACGTTGTTGTTGTTGTTGTTTATTTGACGTTGTTGTTGTTTATTTGACGTTGTTGTTGTTGTTGTTCATTTGACGTTGTTGTTATTGTTTTTTATTTGACGTTGTTGTTGTTGTTTATTTGACGTTGTTGTTGTTTATTTGACGTTGTTGTTGTTGTTTTTGTTTATTTGACGTTGTTGTTGTTGACGTTGTTGTTGTTGTTATTGTTTATTTGACGTTGTTGTTGTTGTTTATTTGACATTATTGTTGTTGATGTTGTTATTTATTTGACGTTGTTGTTGTTGTTGTTTATGTGACGTTGTTGTTGTTGACGTTGTTGTTCTTGTTGTTGTTTATTTGACGTAGTTGTTGTTGTTGTTCATTTGTTGTTGTTGTTGTTTGTTTATTTGACGATTTTGTTGTTGTTGATGTTGTTGTTGTTGTTGTTGTTGTTGTTGTTGTTTATATGACGTTGTTGTTGTTGTTGTTGTTTATTTGACGTTGTTGTTGTTGACGTTGTTGTTATTGTTGTTGTTGATTTGACGTAGTTGTTGTTGTTGTTGATGTTGTTGTTGTTTATTTGACGTTGTTGTTGTTGTTTATTTGACGTTGTTGTTGTTGTTTATTTGACGTTGTTGTTGTTGACGTTGTTGTTGTTATTGTTTATTTGACGTATTTGTTGTTGTATATTTGACGTTGTTCTTGTTTATTTGACGTTGTTCTTGTTGTTGTTTATTTGACGTTGTTGTTGTTGACGTTGTTGTTGTTGTTATTGTTGTTGTTGTTGTTGTTTATTTGACGTTGTTATTGTTGTTGTTGTTGTTTATTTGACGATGTTGTTGTTGTTGTTTAGTTGACGTTGTTGTTGTTGTTTATTTGACGTTGTTGTTGTTGTGGTTTATTTGACGTTGTTGTGGTTGTTGTTCATCTGACGTTGTTGTTGTTGTTGTGTATTTGACGTTATTGTTATTGTTGACGTTGTTGTTGTTGTTGTTGTTATTTATTTGACGCTATTGTTGTTGTTGTTGTTGTTGTTTATTTGACGTTGTTGTTGTTGTTGTTTGTTTGACGTTGTTGTTGTTGTTGTTGTTTATTTGACGTTGTTGTTGTTATTTATTTGACGTTGTTGTTGTTGTTGTTTATTTGACGTTGTTGTTGTTATTTATTTGACGTTGTTGTTGTTGTTGTTGTTGTTTATTTGACATTGTTGTTGTTGTTGTTGTTGTTTATTTGACGATGTTGTTGTTGTTGTTCATTTGACGTTGTTGTTGTTGTTTATTTGACGTTGTTGTTGTTGTTGTTTATTTGACGTTGTTGTTGTTGTTGTTGTTGTTTATTTGACGTTGTTGTTGTTGTTTATTTGACGTTGTTGTTGTTTATTTGACGTTGTTGTTATTGACGTTGTTGTTGTTGTTATTGTTTATTTGACGTTGTTGTTGTTGTTGTTGTTTATTTGACGTAGTTGTTGTTGACGTTGTTGTTGTTGTTGTTGTTTATTTGACGTTTTTGTTGTTGTTGATGTTGTTGTTGTTTTTGTTGTTGTTTATTTGATGTGGTTGTTGTTGTTTATTTGACGTTGTTGATGTTGTTGTTTATTTGACGTTGTTGTTATTGTTGTTGTTATTGTGATTTTTGTTGTTGTTTATTTGACGTTGTTGTTGTTGTTGTTTATTTGACGTTGTTGTTGTTGTTGTTGTTTATTCGACGTTGTTGTTGTTATTTATTTGATGTTGTTGTTGTTGTTGTTTATTTGACATTGTTGTTGTTGTTGTTGTTGTTGTTTATTTGACGTTGTTGTTGTTGTTGTTTATTTGACGTTGTTGTTGTTGACGTTGTTGTTGTTGTTGTTGTTTATTTGACGTAGTTGTTGTTGTTGACGTTGTTGTTGTTGTTGTTTGTTTATTTGACGATTTTGTTGTTGTTGATGTTGTTGTTGTTGTTGTTGTTTATTTGACGTTGTTATTGTTGTTTATTTGACGTTATTGTTGTTGTTGACGTTGTTGATGTTGTTGTTATTTATTTGACATTATTGTTGTTGTTGTTGTTGATTATTTGACGTTGTTGTTGTTGTTTATTTGACGTTATTTTTGTAGTTGTTTATTTGACGGTGTTGTTGTTGTTTATTTGACGTTATTTTTGTTGTTGTTTATTTGACGGTGTTGTTGTTGTTGTTGTTTATTTGACGTTGTTGTTGTTGTTTATTTGACGTTGTTGTTGTTGTTTATTTAACGTTGTTGTTGTTGTAGTTTATTTGACGTAGTTGTTGTTGTTGTTGTTTGTTTGACGTTGTTGTTGTTGTTGTTTATTTGACGTTGTTGTTGTTATTTATTTGACGTGGTTGTTATTGTTGTTGTTTATTTGACGTTGTTGTTGTTGTTGTTGTTGTTGTTTATTTGACGTTGTTGTTGTTTATTTGACGTTGTTGTTGTTGTTGTTCATTTGACGTTGTTGTTATTGTTTTTTATTTGACGTTGTTGTTGTTGTTTATTTGACGTTGTTGTTGTTTATTTGACGTTGTTGTTGTTGTTTTTGTTTATTTGACGTTGTTGTTGTTGACGTTGTTGTTGTTGTTATTGTTTATTTGACGTTATTGTTGTTGTTTATTTGACATTATTGTTGTTGATGTTGTTATTTATTTGACGTTGTTGTTGTTGTTGTTTATGTGACGTTGTTGTTGTTGACGTTGTTGTTCTTGTTGTTGTTTATTTGACGTAGTTGTTGTTGTTGACGTTGTTGTTGTTGTTGTTTGTTTATTTGACGATTTTGTTGTTGTTGATGTTGTTGTTGTTGTTGTTGTTTATTTGACGTTGTTGTTGTTGTTGTTTATTTGACATTGTTGTTGTTGACGTTGTTGTTATTGTTGTTGTTGATTTGACGTAGTTGTTGTTGTTGATGTTGTTGTTGTTTATTTGACGTTGTTGTTGTTGTTTATTTGACGTTGTTGTTGTTGTTTATTTGACGTTGTTGTTGTTGACGTTGTTGTTGTTATTGTTTATTTGACGTATTTGTTGTTGTATATTTGACGTTGTTCTTGTTTATTTGACGTTGTTCTTGTTGTTGTTTATTTGACGTTGTTGTTGTTGACGTTGTTGTTGTTGTTATTGTTGTTGTTGTTGTTGTTTTTTTGACATTGTTATTGTTGTTGTTGTTGTTTATTTGACGATGTTGTTGTTGTTGTTGTTTAGTTGACGTTGTTGTTGTTGTTTATTTGACGTTGTTGTTGTTGTGGTTTATTTGACGTTGTTGTGGTTGTTGTTCATCTGACGTTGTTGTTGTTGTGTATTTGACGTTATTGTTATTGTTGACGTTGTTGTTGTTGTTGTTATTTATTTGACGCTATTGTTGTTGTTGTTGTTGTTGTTGTTTATTTGACGTTGTTGTTGTTGTTGTTTGTTTGACGTTGTTGTTGTTGTTGTTGTTTATTTGACGTTGTTGTTGTTATTTATTTGACGTTGTTGTTGTTGTTGGTTATTTGACGTTGTTGTTGTTATTTATTTGACATTGTTGTTGTTGTTGTTGTTTATTTGACATTGTTGTTGTTGTTGTTGTTGTTGTTGTTTATTTGACGATGTTGTTGTTGTTGTTCATTTGACGTTGTTGTTGTTGTTTATTTGACGTTGTTGTTGTTGTTGTTTATTTGATGTTGTTGTTGTTGTTGTTGTTTATTTGACGTTGTTGTTGTTGTTTATTTGACGTTGTTGTTGTTTATTTGACGTTGTTGTTGTTGACGTTGTTGTTGTTGTTGTTATTGTTTATTTGACGTTGTTGTTGTTGTTTATTTGACGTAGTTGTTGTTGACGTTGTTGTTGTTGTTGTTTATTTGACGTTTTTGTTGTTGATGTTGTTGTTGTTTTTGTTGTTGTTTATTTGATGTGGTTGTTGTTGTTTATTTGACGTTGTTGATGTTGTTGTTTATTTGACGTTGTTGTTATTGTTGTTGTTATTGTTGTTTTTGTTGTTGTTTATTTGACGTTGTTGTTGTTGTTGTTGTTTATTTGACGTTGTTGTTGTTGTTGTTTATTTGACGTTGTTGTTGTTATTTATTTGATGTTGTTGTTGTTGTTGTTTATTTGACATTGTTGTTGTTGTTGTTGTTGTTGTTTATTTGACGTAGTTGTTGTTGTTGACGTTGTTGTTGTTGTTGTTTGTTTATTTGACGATTTTGTTGTTGTTGATGTTGTTGTTGTTGTTGTTGTTTATTTGACGTTGTTATTGTTGTTTATTTGACATTATTGTTGTTGTTGACGTTGTTGATGTTGTTGTTATTTATTTGACATTATTGTTGTTGTTGTTGTTGATTATTTGACGTTGTTGTTGTTGTTTATTTGACGTTATTTTTGTTGTTGTTTATTTGACGGTGTTGTTGTTGTTTATTTGACGTTATTTTTGTTGTTGTTTATTTGACGTTGTTATTGTTGTTGTTGTTTATTTGACGTTGTTGTTGTTGTTTATTTGATGTTGTTGTTGTTTATTTAACGTTGTTGTTGTTGTTGTTTATTTGACGTAGTTGTTGTTGTTGTTGTTTGTTTGACGTTGTTGTTGTTGTTGTTTATTTGACGTTGTTGTTGTTATTTATTTGACGTTGTTGTTATTGTTGTTGTTTATTTGACGTTGTTGTTGTTGTTGTTGTTGTTGTTGTTGTTTATTTGACGTTGTTGTTGTTTATTTGACGTTGTTGTTGTTGTTGTTCATTTGACGTTGTTGTTATTGTTTTTTATTTGACGTTGTTGTTGTTGTGTATTTGACGTTGTTGTTGTTGTTTTTGTTTATTTGACGTTGTTGTTGTTGACGTTGTTGTTGTTGTTATTGTTTATTTGACGTTGTTGTTGTTGTTTATTTGACATTATTGTTGTTGATGATGTTGTTTATTTGACGTTGTTGTTGTTGTTGTTTATGTGACGTTGTTGTTGTTGACGTTGTTGTTCTTGTTGTTGTTTATTTGACGTAGTTGTTGTTGTTGACGTTGTTGTTGTTGTTGTTTGTTTATTTGACGATTTTGTTGTTGTTGATGTTGTTATTGTTGTTGTTGTTGTTGTTTATTTGACATTGTTGTTGTTGTTGTTTATTTGACGTTGTTGTTGTTGACGTTGTTGTTATTGTTGTTGTTGATTTGACGTAGTTGTTGTTGTTGATGTTGTTGTTGTTTATTTGACGTTGTTGTTGTTGTTTATTTGACGTTGTTGTTGTTGTTGTTTATTTGACGTTGTTGTTGTTGTTTATTTGACGTTGTTGATGTTGTTTATTTGACGTTGTTGTTGTTGACGTTGTTGTTGTTATTGTTTATTTGACGTATTTGTTGTTGTATATTTGACGTTGTTCTTGTTTATTTGACGTTGTTGTTGTTGTTGTTTATTTGACGTTGTTGTTGTTGACGTTGTTGTTGTTGTTATTGTTGTTGTTGTTGTTGTTTATTTGACGTTGTTCTTGTTGTTGTTGTTGTTTATTTGATGATGTTGTTGTTGTTGTTGTTTAGTTGACGTTGTTGTTGTTGTTTATTTGACGTTGTTGTTGTTGTGGTTTATTTGACGTTGTTGTGGTTGTTGTTCATCTGACGTTGTTGTTGTTGTGTATTTGACGTTATTGTTATTGTTGACGTTGTTGTTGTTGTTGTTGTTGTTATTTATTTGACGCTATTGTTGTTGTTGTTATTGTTGTTTATTTGACGTTGTTGTTGTTGTTGTTGTTTGTTTGATGTTGTTGTTGTTGTTGTTGTTGTTTATTTGACGTTGTTGTTGTTATTTATTTGACGTTGTTGTTGTTTTTGTATTTTTGACGTTGTTGTTGTTATTTATTTGACGTTGTTGTTGTTGTTTATTTGACATTGTTGTTGTTGTTGTTGTTGTTTATTTGACGATGTTGTTGTTGTTGTTCATTTGACGTTGTTGTTGTTGTTTATTTGACGTTGTTGTTGTTGTTGTTTATTTGACGTTGTTGTTGTTGTTGTTGTTTATTTGACGTTGTTGTTATTGTTTATTTGACGTTGTTGTTGTTTATTTGACGTTGTTGTTGTTGACGTTGTTGTTGTTGTTATTGTTTATTTGACGTTGTTGTTGTTGTTGTTTATTTGACGTAGTTGTTGTTGACGTTGTTGTTGTTGTTTTTGTTGTTGTTTATTTGACGTTTTTGTTGTTGTTGATGTTGTTGTTGTTTTTGTTGTTGTTTATTTGATGTGGTTGTTATTGTTTATTTGACGTTGTTGATGTTGTTATTTATTTGACGTTGTTGTTATTGTTGTTGTTATTGTTGTTGTTTATTTGACGTTGTTGTTGTTGTTGTTGTTTATTTGACGTTGTTGTTGTTGTTGTTTATTTGACGTTGTTGTTGTTATTTATTTGATGTTGTTGTTGTTGTTGTTTATTTGACATTGTTGTTGTTGTTGTTGTTGTTTATTTGACGTTGTTGTTGTTGTTGTTGTTTATTTGACGTTGTTGTTGTTGACGTTGTTGTTGTTTATTTGACGTAGTTGTTGTTGTTGACGTTGTTGTTGTTGTTGTTTGTTTATTTGACGATTTTGTTGTTGTTGATGTTGTTGTTATTGTTTATTTGACGTATTTGTTGTTGTATATTTGACGTTGTTCTTGTTTATTTGACGTTGTTCTTGTTGTTGTTTATTTGACGTTGTTGTTATTGACGTTGTTGTTGTTATTGTTGTTGTTGTTGTTGTTTATTTGACGTTGTTATTGTTGTTGTTGTTGTTTATTTGACGATGTTGTTGTTGTTGTTGTTTAGTTGACGTTGTTGTTGTTGTTTATTTGACGTTGTTGTTGTTGTGGTTTATTTGACGTTGTTGTGGTTGTTGTTCATCTGACGTTGTTGTTGTTGTTGTGTATTTGACGTTATTGTTATTGTTGACGTTGTTGTTGTTGTTGTTGTTATTTATTTGACGCTATTGTTGTTGTTGTTGTTGTTGTTTATTTGACGTTGTTGTTGTTGTTGTTGTTTGTTTGACGTTGTTGTTGTTGTTGTTGTTTATTTGACGTTGTTGTTGTTATTTATTTGACGTTGTTGTTGTTGTTGTTTATTCGACGTTGTTGTTGTTATTTATTTGACGTTGTTGTTGTTGTTGTTGTTGTTTATTTGACATTGTTGTTGTTGTTGTTGTTTATTTGACGATGTTGTTGTTGTTGTTCATTTGACGTTGTTGTTGTTGTTTATTTGACGTTGTTGTTGTTGTTGTTTATTTGACGTTGTTGTTGTTGTTGTTGTTGTTGTTTATTTGACGTTGTTGTTGTTGTTTATTTGACGTTGTTGTTGTTTATTTGACGTTGTTGTTATTGACGTTGTTGTTGTTGTTATTGTTTATTTGACGTTGTTGTTGTTGTTGTTGTTTATTTGACGTAGTTGTTGTTGACGTTGTTGTTGTTGTTGTTTATTTGACGTTTTTGTTGTTGTTGATGTTGTTGTTGTTTTTGTTGTTGTTTATTTGATGTGGTTGTTGTTGTTTATTTGACGTTGTTGATGTTGTTGTTTATTTGACGTTGTTGTTATTGTTGTTGTTATTGTTGTTTTTGTTGTTGTTTATTTGACGTTGTTGTTGTTGTTTATTTGACGTTGTTGTTGTTGTTGTTTATTTGACGTTGTTGTTGTTATTTATTTGATGTTGTTGTTGTTGTTATTTATTTGACATTGTTGTTGTTGTTGTTGTTGTTGTTTATTTGACGTTGTTGTTGTTGTTGTTGTTGTTTATTTGACGTTGTTGTTATTGACGTTGTTGTTGTTGTTGTTTATTTGACGTAGTTGTTGTTGTTGACGTTGTTGTTGTTGTTGTTTGTTTATTTGACGATTTTGTTGTTGTTGATGTTGTTGTTGTTGTTGTTGTTTATTTGACGTTGTTATTGTTGTTTATTTGACGTTATTGTTGTTGTTGACGTTGTTGATGTTGTTGTTATTTATTTGACATTATTGTTGTTGTTGTTGTTGATTATTTGACGTTGTTGTTGTTGTTTATTTGACGTTATTTTTGTTGTTGTTTATTTGACGGTGTTGTTGTTGTTTATTTGACGTTATTTTTGTTGTTGTTTATTTGACGGTGTTGTTGTTGTTGTTGTTTATTTGACGTTGTTGTTGTTGTTTATTTGACGTTGTTGTTGTTGTTTATTTAACGTTGTTGTTGTAGTTTATTTGACGTAGTTGTTGTTGTTGTTGTTTGTTTGACGTTGTTGTTGTTGTTGTTTATTTGACGTTGATGTTGTTATTTATTTGACGTTGTTGTTATTGTTGTTGTTTATTTGACGTTGTTGTTGTTGTTGTTGTTGTTTATTTGACGTTGTTGTTGTTTATTTGACGTTGTTGTTGTTGTTGTTCATTTGACGTTGTTGTTATTGTTTTTTATTTGACGTTGTTGTTGTTGTTTATTTGACGTTGTTGTTGTTTATTTGACGTTGTTGTTGTTGTTTTTGTTTATTTGACGTTGTTGTTGTTGACGTTGTTGTTGTTGTTATTGTTTATTTGACGTTATTGTTGTTGTTTATTTGACATTATTGTTGTTGATGTTGTTATTTATTTGACGTTGTTGTTGTTGTTGTTTATGTGACGTTGTTGTTGTTGACGTTGTTGTTCTTGTTGTTGTTTATTTGACGTAGTTGTTGTTGTTGACGTTGTTGTTGTTGTTGTTTGTTTATTTGACGATTTTGTTGTTGTTGATGTTGTTGTTGTTGTTGTTGTTTATTTGACGTTGTTGTTGTTGTTGTTGTTGTTTATTTGACATTGTTGTTGTTGACGTTGTTGTTATTGTTGTTGTTGATTTGACGTAGTTGTTGTTGTTGATGTTGTTGTTGTTTATTTGACGTTGTTGTTGTTGTTTATTTGACGTTGTTGTTGTTGTTTATTTGACGTTGTTGTTGTTGACGTTGTTGTTGTTATTGTTTATTTGACGTATTTGTTGTTGTATATTTGACGTTGTTGTTGTTTATTTGACGTTGTTCTTGTTGTTGTTTATTTGACGTTGTTGTTGTTGACGTTGTTGTTGTTGTTATTGTTGTTGTTGTTGTTGTTTATTTGACGTTGTTATTGTTGTTGTTGTTGTTTATTTGACGATGTTGTTGTTGTTGTTGTTTAGTTGACGTTGTTGTTGTTGTTTATTTGACGTTGTTGTTGTTGTGGTTTATTTGATGTTGTTGTGGTTGTTGTTCATCTGACGTTGTTGTTGTTGTGTATTTGACGTTATTGTTATTGTTGACGTTGTTGTTGTTGTTGTTATTTATTTGACGCTATTGTTGTTGTTGTTGTTGTTGTTGTTTATTTGACGTTGTTGTTGTTGTTGTTTGTTTGACGTTGTTGTTGTTGTTGTTGTTTATTTGACGTTGTTGTTGTTATTTATTTGACGTTGTTGTTGTTGTTGGTTATTTGACGTTGTTGTTGTTATTTATTTGACGTTGTTGTTGTTGTTGTTGTTTATTTGACATTGTTGTTGTTGTTGTTGTTGTTGTTTATTTGACGATGTTGTTGTTGTTGTTCATTTGACGTTGTTGTTGTTGTTTATTTGACGTTGTTGTTGTTGTTGTTTATTTGATGTTGTTGTTGTTGTTGTTGTTTATTTGACGTTGTTGTTGTTGTTTATTTGACGTTGTTGTTGTTTATTTGAAGTTGTTGTTGTTGTTATTGTTTATTTGACGTTGTTGTTGTTGTTGTTTATTTGACGTAGTTGTTGTTGACATTGTTGTTGTTGTTGTTTATTTGACGTTTTTGTTGTTGATGTTGTTGTTGTTTTTGTTGTTGTTTATTTGATGTGGTTGTTGTTGTTTATTTGACGTTGTTGATGTTGTTGTTTATTTGACGTTGTTGTTATTGTTGTTGTTATTGTTGTTTTTGTTGTTGTTTATTTGACGTTGTTGTTGTTGTTGTTGTTTATTTGACGTTGTTGTTGTTGTTGTTTATTTGACGTTGTTGTTGTTATTTATTTGATGTTGTTGTTGTTGTTGTTTATTTGACATTGTTGTTGTTGTTGTTGTTGTTGTTGTTTATTTGACGTAGTTGTTGTTGTTGACGTTGTTGTTGTTGTTGTTTGTTTATTTGACGATTTTGTTGTTGTTGATGTTGTTGTTGTTGTTGTTGTTTATTTGACGTTGTTATTGTTGTTTATTTGACGTTATTGTTGTTGTTGACGTTGTTGATGTTGTTGTTATTTATTTGACATTATTGTTGTTGTTGTTGTTGATTATTTGACGTTGTTGTTGTTGTTGTTTATTTGACGTTATTTTTGTTGTTGTTTATTTGACGGTGTTGTTGTTGTTTATTTGACGTTATTTTTGTTGTTGTTTATTTGACGTTGTTGTTGTTGTTGTTTATTTGACGTTGTTGTTGTTGTTGTTTATTTGACGTTGTTGTTGTTTATTTAACGTTGTTGTTGTTGTTTATTTGACGTAGTTGTTGTTGTTGTTGTTTGTTTGACGTTGTTGTTGTTGTTGTTGTTTATTTGACGTTGTTGTTGTTATTTATTTGACGTTGTTGTTATTGTTGTTGTTTATTTGACGTTGTTGTTGTTGTTGTTGTTGTTGTTGTTGTTGTTGTTTATTTGACGTTGTTATTGTTTATTTGACGTTGTTGTTGTTGTTGTTGTTGTTGTTGTTTATTTGACGTTGTTATTGTTTATTTGACGTTGTTGTTGTTGTTGTTCATTTGACGTTGTTGTTATTGTTTTTTATTTGACGTGGTTGTTGTTGTGTATTTGACGTTGTTGTTGTTGTTTTTGTTTATTTGACGTTGTTGTTGTTGACGTTGTTGTTGTTGTTATTGTTTATTTGACGTTGTTGTTGTTGTTTATTTGACATTATTGTTGTTGATGTTGTTGTTTATTTGACGTTGTTGTTGTTGTTGTTTATGTGACGTTGTTGTTTTTGACGTTGTTGTTCTTCTTGTTGTTTATTTGACGTAGTTGTTGTTGTTGACGTTGTTGTTGTTGTTGTTTGTTTATTTGACGATTTTGTTATTGTTGATGTTGTTGTTGTTGTTGTTGTTTATTTGACGTTGTTGTTGTTGTTGTTTATTTGACATTGTTGTTGTTGACGTTGTTGTTATTGTTGTTGTTGATTTGACGTAGTTGTTGTTGTTGATGTTGTTGTTGTTTATTTGACGTTGTTGTTGTTGTTTATTTGACGTTGTTGTTGTTGTTTATTTGACGTTGTTGTTGTTGACGTTGTTGTTGTTATTGTTTATTTGACGTATTTGTTGTTGTATATTTGACGTTGTTCTTGTTTATTTGACGTTGTTCTTGTTGTTGTTTATTTGACGTTGTTGTTGTTGACGTTGTTGTTGTTGTTATTGTTGTTGTTGTTGTTGTTTATTTGACGTTGTTATTGTTGTTGTTGTTGTTTATTTGACGATGTTAATGTTGTTGTTGTTTAGTTGACGTTGTTGTTGTTGTTTATTTGACGTTGTTGTTGTTGTGGTTTATTTGATGTTGTTGTGGTTGTTGTTCATCTGACGTTGTTGTTGTTGTGTATTTGACGTTATTGTTATTGTTGACGTTGTTGTTGTTGTTGTTATTTATTTGACGCTATTGTTGTTGTTGTTGTTGTTGTTTATTTGACGTTGTTGTTGTTGTTGTTTGTTTGACGTTGTTGTTGTTGTTGTTTATTTGACGTTGTTGTTGTTATTTATTTGACGTTGTTGTTGTTGTTGGTTATTTGACGTTGTTGTTGTTATTTATTTGACGTTGTTGTTGTTGTTGTTGTTTATTTGACATTGTTGTCGTTGTTGTTGTTGTTGTTTATTTGACGATGTTGTTGTTGTTGTTCATTTGACGTTGTTGTTGTTGTTTATTTGACGTTGTTGTTGTTGTTGTTTATTTGATGTTGTTGTTGTTGTTGTTGTTTATTTGACGTTGTTGTTGTTGTTTATTTGACGTTGTTGTTGTTTATTTGAAGTTGTTGTTGTTGTTATTGTTTATTTGACGTTGTTGTTGTTGTTGTTTATTTGACGTAGTTGTTGTTGACGTTGTTGTTGTTGTTGTTTATTTGACGTTTTTGTTGTTGATGTTGTTGTTGTTTTTGTTGTTGTTTATTTGATGTGGTTGTTGTTGTTTATTTGACGTTGTTGATGTTGTTGTTTATTTGACGTTGTTGTTATTGTTGTTGTTATTGTTGTTTTTGTTGTTGTTTATTTGACGTTGTTGTTGTTGTTGTTGTTTATTTGACGTTGTTGTTGTTGTTGTTTATTTGACGTTGTTGTTGTTATTTATTTGATGTTGTTGTTGTTGTTGTTTATTTGACATTGTTGTTGTTGTTGTTGTTGTTGTTTATTTGACGTAGTTGTTGTTGTTGACGTTGTTGTTGTTGTTGTTTGTTTATTTGACGATTTTGTTGTTGTTGACGTTGTTGTTGTTGTTGTTGTTGTTTATTTGACGTTGTTATTGTTGTTTATTTGACGTTATTGTTGTTGTTGACGTTGTTGATGTTGTTGTTATTTATTTGACATTATTGTTGTTGTTGTTGTTGATTATTTGACGTTGTTGTTGTTGTTTATTTGACGTTATTTTTGTTGTTGTTTATTTGACGGTGTTGTTGTTGTTTATTTGACGTTATTTTTGTTGTTGTTTATTTGACGTTGTTGTTGTTGTTGTTTATTTGACGTTGTTGTTGTTGTTGTTTATTTGACGTTGTTGTTGTTTATTTAACGTTGTTGTTGTTGTTTATTTGACGTAGTTGTTGTTGTTGTTGTTTGTTTGACGTTGTTGTTGTTGTTGTTGTTTATTTGACGTTGTTGTTGTTATTTATTTGACGTTGTTGTTATTGTTGTTGTTTATTTGACGTTGTTGTTGTTGTTGTTGTTGTTGTTGTTGTTTATTTGACGTTGTTATTGTTTATTTGACGTTGTTGTTGTTGTTGTTCATTTGACGTTGTTGTTATTGTTTTTTATTTGACGTGGTTGTTGTTGTGTATTTGACGTTGTTGTTGTTGTTTTTGTTTATTTGACGTTGTTGTTGTTGACGTTGTTGTTGTTGTTATTGTTTATTTGACGTTGTTGTTGTTGTTTATTTGACATTATTGTTGTTGATGTTGTTGTTTCTTTGACGTTGTTGTTGTTGTTGTTTATGTGACGTTGTTGTTTTTGACGTTGTTGTTCTTGTTGTTGTTTATTTGACGTAGTTGTTGTTGTTGACGTTGTTGTTGTTGTTGTTTGTTTATTTGACGATTTTGTTATTGTTGATGTTGTTGTTGTTGTTGTTGTTGTTTATTTGACGTTGTTGTTGTTGTTGTTGTTTATTTGACATTGTTGTTGTTGACGTTGTTGTTATTGTTGTTGTTGATTTGACGTAGTTGTTGTTGTTGATGTTGTTGTTGTTTATTTGACGTTGTTGTTGTTGTTTATTTGACGTTGTTGTTGTTGTTTATTTGACGTTGTTGTTGTTGACGTTGTTGTTGTTATTGTTTATTTGACGTATTTGTTGTTGTATATTTGACGTTGTTCTTGTTTATTTGACGTTGTTCTTGTTGTTGTTTATTTGACGTTGTTGTTGTTGACGTTGTTGTTGTTGTTATTGTTGTTGTTGTTGTTGTTTATTTGACGTTGTTATTGTTGTTGTTGTTGTTTATTTGACGATGTTGTTGTTGTTGTTGTTTAGTTGACGTTGTTGTTGTTGTTTATTTGACGTTGTTGTTGTTGTGGTTTATTTGATGTTGTTGTGGTTGTTGTTCATCTGACGTTGTTGTTGTTGTGTATTTGACGTTATTGTTATTGTTGACGTTGTTGTTGTTGTTGTTATTTATTTGACGCTATTGTTGTTGTTGTTGTTGTTGTTTATTTGACGTTGTTGTTGTTGTTGTTTGTTTGACGTTGTTGTTGTTGTTGTTGTTTATTTGACGTTGTTGTTGTTATTTATTTGACGTTGTTGTTGTTGTTGGTTATTTGACGTTGTTGTTGTTATTTATTTGACGTTGTTGTTGTTGTTGTTTATTTGACATTGTTGTTGTTGTTGTTGTTGTTGTTTATTTGACGATGTTGTTGTTGTTGTTCATTTGACGTTGTTGTTGTTGTTTATTTGACGTTGTTGTTGTTGTTGTTTATTTGATGTTGTTGTTGTTGTTGTTGTTTATTTGACGTTGTTGTTGTTGTTGTTTATTTGACGTTGTTGTTGTTTATTTGAAGTTGTTGTTGTTGTTATTGTTTATTTGACGTTGTTGTTGTTGTTGTTTATTTGACGTAGTTGTTGTTGACGTTGTTGTTGTTGTTGTTTATTTGACGTTTTTGTTGTTGATGTTGTTGTTGTTTTTGTTGTTGTTTATTTGATGTGGTTGTTGTTGTTTATTTGACGTTGTTGATGTTGTTGTTTATTTGACGTTGTTGTTATTGTTGTTGTTATTGTTGTTGTTGTTGTTTATTTGACGTTGTTGTTGTTGTTGTTTATTTGACGTTGTTGTTGTTATTTATTTGATGTTGTTGTTGTTGTTGTTTATTTGACATTGTTGTTGTTGTTGTTGTTGTTGTTGTTTATTTGACGTAGTTGTTGTTGTTGACGTTGTTGTTGTTGTTGTTTGTTTATTTGACGATTTTGTTGTTGTTGATGTTGTTGTTGTTGTTGTTGTTTATTTGACGTTGTTATTGTTGTTTATTTGACGTTATTGTTGTTGTTGACGTTGTTGATGTTGTTGTTATTTATTTGACATTATTGTTGTTGTTGTTGTTGATTATTTGACGTTGTTGTTGTTGTTTATTTGACGTTATTTTTGTTGTTGTTTATTTGACGGTGTTGTTGTTGTTTATTTGACGTTATTTTTGTTGTTGTTTATTTGACGTTGTTGTTGTTGTTGTTTATTTGACGTTGTTGTTGTTGTTGTTTATTTGACGTTGTTGTTGTTTATTTAACGTTGTTGTTGTTGTTTATTTGACGTAGTTGTTGTTGTTGTTGTTTGTTTGACGTTGTTGTTGTTGTTGTTGTTTATTTGACGTTGTTGTTGTTATTTATTTGACGTTGTTGTTATTGTTGTTGTTTATTTGACGTTGTTGTTGTTGTTGTTGTTGTTGTTGTTTATTTGACGTTGTTATTGTTTATTTGACGTTGTTGTTGTTGTTGTTCATTTGACGTTGTTGTTATTGTTTTTTATTTGACGTGGTTGTTGTTGTGTATTTGACGTTGTTGTTGTTGTTTTTGTTTATTTGACGTTGTTGTTGTTGACGTTGTTGTTGTTGTTATTGTTTATTTGACGTTGTTGTTGTTGTTTATTTGACATTATTATTGTTGATGTTGTTGTTTATTTGACGTTGTTGTTGTTGTTGTTTATGTGACGTTGTTGTTTTTGACGTTGTTGTTCTTGTTGTTGTTTATTTGACGTAGTTGTTGTTGTTGACGTTGTTGTTGTTGTTGTTTGTTTATTTGACGATTTTGTTATTGTTGATGTTGTTGTTGTTGTTGTTGTTGTTTATTTGACGTTGTTGTTGTTGTTGTTGTTTATTTGACATTGTTGTTGTTGACGTTGTTGTTATTGTTGTTGTTGATTTGACGTAGTTGTTGTTGTTGATGTTGTTGTTGTTTATTTGACGTTGTTGTTGTTGTTTATTTGACGTTGTTGTTGTTGTTTATTTGACGTTGTTGTTGTTGACGTTGTTGTTGTTATTGTTTATTTGACGTATTTGTTGTTGTATATTTGACGTTGTTCTTGTTTATTTGACGTTGTTCTTGTTGTTGTTTATTTGACGTTGTTGTTGTTGACGTTGTTGTTGTTGTTATTGTTGTTGTTGTTGTTTATTTGACGTTGTTATTGTTGTTGTTGTTGTTTATTTGACGATGTTGTTGTTGTTGTTGTTTAGTTGACGTTGTTGTTGTTGTTTATTTGACGTTGTTGTTGTTGTGGTTTATTTGACGTTGTTGTGGTTGTTGTTCATCTGACGTTGTTGTTGTTGTGTATTTGACGTTATTGTTATTGTTGACGTTGTTGTTGTTGTTGTTATTTATTTGACGCTATTGTTGTTGTTGTTGTTGTTGTTTATTTGACGTTGTTGTTGTTGTTGTTTGTTTGACGTTGTTGTTGTTGTTGTTTATTTGACGTTGTTGTTGTTATTTATTTGACGTTGTTATTGTTGTTGGTTATTTGACGTTGTTGTTGTTATTTATTTGACGTTGTTGTTGTTGTTATTGTTTATTTGACATTGTTGTTGTTGTTGTTGTTGTTGTTGTTGTTTATTTGACGATGTTGTTGTTGTTGTTCATTTGACGTTGTTGTTGTTGTTTATTTGACGTTGTTGTTGTTGTTGTTTATTTGATGTTGTTGTTGTTGTTGTTGTTTATTTGACGTTGTTGTTGTTGTTTATTTGACGTTGTTGTTGTTTATTTGACATTGTTGTTGTTGACGTTGTTGTTGTTGTTATTGTTTATTTGACGTTGTTGTTGTTGTTGTTGTTTATTTGACGTAGTTGTTGTTGACGTTGTTGTTGTTGTTGTTTATTTGACGTTTTTGTTGTTGATGTTGTTGTTGTTTTTGTTGTTGTTTATTTGATGTGGTTGTTGTTGTTTATTTGACGTTGTTGATGTTGTTGTTTATTTGACGTTGTTGTTATTGTTGTTGTTATTGTTGTTTTTGTTGTTGTTTATTTGACGTTGTTGTTGTTGTTGTTGTTTATTTGACGTTGTTGTTGTTGTTGTTTATTTGACGTTGTTGTTGTTATTTATTTGATGTTGTTGTTGTTGTTGTTTATTTGACATTGTTGTTGTTGTTGTTGTTGTTGTTTATTTGACGTAGTTGTTGTTGTTGACGTTGTTGTTGTTGTTGTTTGTTTATTTGACGATTTTGTTGTTGTTGATGTTGTTGTTGTTGTTGTTGTTTATTTGACGTTGTTATTGTTGTTTATTTGACGTTATTGTTGTTGTTGACGTTGTTGATGTTGTTGTTATTTATTTGACATTATTGTTGTTGTTGTTGTTGATTATTTGACGTTGTTGTTGTTGTTTATTTGACGTTATTTTTGTTGTTGTTTATTTGACGGTGTTGTTGTTGTTTATTTGACGTTATTTTTGTTGTTGTTTATTTGACGTTGTTGTTGTTGTTGTTGTTTATTTGACGTTGTTGTTGTTGTTTATTTGACGTTGTTGTTGTTTATTTAACGTTGTTGTTGTTGTTGTTTATTTGACGTAGTTGTTGTTGTTGTTGTTCATTTGACGTTGTTGTTATTGTTTTTTATTTGACGTTGTTGTTGTTGTGTATTTGACGTTGTTGTTGTTGTTTTTGTTTATTTGACGTTGTTGTTGTTGACGTTGTTGTTGTTGTTATTGTTTATTTGACGTTGTTGTTGTTGTTTATTTGACATTATTGTTGTTGATGTTGTTGTTTATTTGACGTTGTTGTTGTTGTTGTTTATGTGACGTTGTTGTTGTTGACGTTGTTGTTCTTGTTGTTGTTTATTTGACGTAGTTGTTGTTGTTGACGTTGTTGTTGTTGTTGTTTGTTTATTTGACAATTTTGTTGTTGTTGATGTTGTTGTTGTTGTTGTTGTTGTTTATTTGACATTGTTGTTGTTGTTGTTTATTTGACGTTGTTGTTGTTGACGTTGTTGTTATTGTTGTTGTTGATTTGACGTAGTTGTTGTTGTTGATGTTGTTGTTGTTTATTTGACGTTGTTGTTGTTGTTTATTTGACGTTGTTGTTGTTGTTTATTTGACGTTGTTGTTGTTGTTTATTTGACGTTGTTGTTGTTATTGTTTATTTGACGTATTTGTTGTTGTATATTTGACGTTGTTCTTGTTTATTTGACGTTGTTGTTGTTGTTGTTTATTTGACGTTGTTGTTGTTGACGTTGTTGTTGTTGTTATTGTTGTTGTTGTTGTTGTTTATTTGACGTTGTTCTTGTTGTTGTTGTTGTTTATTTGATGATGTTGTTGTTGTTGTTGTTTAGTTGACGTTGTTGTTGTTGTTTATTTGACGTTGTTGTTGTTGTGGTTTATTTGACGTTGTTGTGGTTGTTGTTCATCTGACGTTGTTGTTGTTGTGTATTTGACGTTATTGTTATTGTTGACGTTGTTGTTGTTGTTGTTGTTATTTATTTGACGCTATTGTTGTTGTTGTTATTGTTGTTTATTTGACGTTGTTGTTGTTGTTGTTGTTGTTTGTTTGATGTTGTTGTTGTTGTTGTTGTTGTTTATTTGACGTTGTTGTTGTTATTTATTTGACGTTGTTGTTGTTTTTGTATTTTTGACGTTGTTGTTGTTATTTATTTGACGTTGTTGTTGTTGTTGTTGTTTATTTGACATTGTTGTTGTTGTTGTTGTTGTTGTTTATTTGACGATGTTGTTGTTGTTGTTCATTTGACGTTGTTGTTGTTGTTTATTTGACGTTGTTGTTGTTGTTGTTTATTTGACGTTGTTGTTGTTGTTGTTGTTTATTTGACGTTGTTGTTGTTGTTTATTTGACGTTGTTGTTGTTGACGTTGTTGTTGTTGTTATTGTTTATTTGACGTTGTTGTTGTTGTTGTTTATTTGACGTAGTTGTTGTTGACGTTGTTGTTGTTGTTGTTGTTTATTTGACGTTTTTGTTGTTGTTGATGTTGTTGTTGTTTTTGTTGTTGTTTATTTGATGTGGTTGTTGTTGTTTATTTGACGTTGTTGATGTTGTTGTTTATTTGACGTTGTTGTTATTATTGTTGTTATTGTTGTTTTTGTTGTTGTTTATTTGACGTTGTTGTTGTTGTTGTTGTTTATTTGACGTTGTTGTTGTTGTTGTTTATTTGACGTTGTTGTTGTTATTTATTTGATGTTGTTGTTGTTGTTGTTTATTTGACATTGTTGTTGTTGTTGTTGTTTATTTGACGTTGTTGTTGTTGTTGTTGTTTATTTGACGTTGTTGTTGTTGACGTTGTTGTTGTTGTTGTTGTTGTTTATTTGACGTAGTTGTTGTTGTTGACGTTGTTGTTGTTGTTGTTTGTTTATTTGACGATTTTGTTGTTGTTGATGTTGTTGTTGTTGTTGTTTATTTGACGTTGTTATTGTTGTTTATTTGACGTTATTGTTGTTGTTGACGTTGTTGATGTTGTTGTTATTTATTTGACATTATTGTTGTTGTTGTTGTTGATTATTTGACGTTGTTGTTGTTGTTTATTTGACGTTATTTTTGTTGTTGTTTATTTGATGGTGTTGTTGTTGTTTATTTGACGTTATTTTTGTTGTTGTTTATTTGACGGTGTTGTTGTTGTTGTTGTTTATTTGACGTTGTTGTTGTTGTTTATTTGATGTTGTTGTTGTTTATTTAACGTTGTTGTTGTTGTTGTTTATTTGACGTAGTTGTTGTTGTTGTTGTTTGTTTGACGTTGTTGTTGTTGTTGTTTATTTGACGTTGTTGTTGTTATTTATTTGAAGTTGTTGTTATTGTTGTTGTTTATTTGACGTTGTTGTTGTTGTTGTTGTTGTTGTTGTTTATTTGACGTTGTTGTTGTTTATTTGACGTTGTTGTTGTTGTTGTTCATTTGACGTTGTTGTTATTGTTTTTTATTTGACGTTGTTGTTGTTGTTTATTTGACGTTGTTGTTGTTTATTTGACGTTGTTGTTGTTGTTTTTGTTTATTTGACGTTGTTGTTGTTGACGTTGTTGTTATTGACGTTGTTGTTGTTGTTATTGTTTATTTGACGTTGTTGTTGTTGTTTATTTGACGTAGTTGTTGTTGACGTTGTTGTTGTTGTTGTTTATTGACGTTTTTGTTGTTGTTGATGTTGTTGTTTTTTTTGTTGTTTATTTGATGTGGTTGTTGTTGTTTATTTGACGTTGTTGTTGTTGCTGTTGTTTTTTTGACGTTGTTGTTATTGTTGTTGTTATTGTTGTTTTTGTTGTTGTTTATTTGACGTTGTTCTTGTTGTTGTTGTTTATTTGACGTTGTTGTTGTTGTTGTTTATTTGGCGTTGTTGTTGTTATTTATTTGACATTGTTGTTGTTGTTGTTTATTTGACATTGTTGTTATTGTTGTTTATTTGACGTTGTTGTTGTTATTTATTTGATGTTGTTGTTGTTGTTGTTTATTTGACATTGTTGTTGTTGTTGTTGTTGTTGTTGTTTATTTGACGTAGTTGTTGTTGTTGACGTTGTTGTTGTTGTTGTTTGTTTATTTGACGATTTTGTTGTTGTTGATGTTGTTGTTGTTGTTGTTGTTTATTTGACGTTGTTATTGTTGTTTATTTGACGTTATTGTTGTTGTTGACGTTGTTGATGTTGTTGTTATTTATTTGACATTATTGTTGTTGTTGTTGTTGATTATTTGACGTTGTTGTTGTTGTTTATTTGACGTTATTTTTGTTGTTGTTTATTTGACGGTGTTGTTGTTGTTTATTTGACGTTATTTTTGTTGTTGTTTATTTGACGTTGTTGTTGTTGTTGTTTATTTGACGTTGTTGTTGTTGTTGTTTATTTGACGTTGTTGTTGTTTATTTAACGTTGTTGTTGTTGTTTATTTGACGTAGTTGTTGTTGTTGTTGTTTGTTTGACGTTGTTGTTGTTGTTGTTGTTTATTTGACGTTGTTGTTGTTATTTATTTGACGTTGTTGTTATTGTTGTTGTTTATTTGACGTTGTTGTTGTTGTTGTTGTTGTTGTTGTTTATTTGACGTTGTTATTGTTTATTTGACGTTGTTGTTGTTGTTGTTCATTTGACGTTGTTGTTATTGTTTTTTATTTGACGTGGTTGTTGTTGTGTATTTGACGTTGTTGTTGTTGTTTTTGTTTATTTGACGTTGTTGTTGTTGACGTTGTTGTTGTTGTTATTGTTTATTTGACGTTGTTGTTGTTGTTTATTTGACATTATTATTGTTGATGTTGTTGTTTATTTGACGTTGTTGTTGTTGTTGTTTATGTGACGTTGTTGTTTTTGACGTTGTTGTTCTTGTTGTTGTTTATTTGACGTAGTTGTTGTTGTTGACGTTGTTG
This sequence comes from Vicia faba, assembly GCA_948472305.1. NCBI lineage: Eukaryota > Viridiplantae > Streptophyta > Magnoliopsida > Fabales > Fabaceae > Vicia > Vicia faba. The sequence continues at coordinate 1,207,114,386 of OX451735.1, forward strand.
TTGTTGTTGTTTGTTTATTTGACGATTTTGTTATTGTTGATGTTGTTGTTGTTGTTGTTGTTGTTTATTTGACGTTGTTGTTGTTGTTGTTGTTTATTTGACATTGTTGTTGTTGACGTTGTTGTTATTGTTGTTGTTGATTTGACGTAGTTGTTGTTGTTGATGTTGTTGTTGTTTATTTGACGTTGTTGTTGTTGTTTATTTGACGTTGTTGTTGTTGTTTATTTGACGTTGTTGTTGTTGACGTTGTTGTTGTTATTGTTTATTTGACGTATTTGTTGTTGTATATTTGACGTTGTTCTTGTTTATTTGACGTTGTTCTTGTTGTTGTTTATTTGACGTTGTTGTTGTTGACGTTGTTGTTGTTGTTATTGTTGTTGTTGTTGTTTATTTGACGTTGTTATTGTTGTTGTTGTTGTTTATTTGACGATGTTGTTGTTGTTGTTGTTTAGTTGACGTTGTTGTTGTTGTTTATTTGACGTTGTTGTTGTTGTGGTTTATTTGACGTTGTTGTGGTTGTTGTTCATCTGACGTTGTTGTTGTTGTGTATTTGACGTTATTGTTATTGTTGACGTTGTTGTTGTTGTTGTTATTTATTTGACGCTATTGTTGTTGTTGTTGTTGTTGTTTATTTGACGTTGTTGTTGTTGTTGTTTGTTTGACGTTGTTGTTGTTGTTGTTGTTTATTTGACGTTGTTGTTGTTATTTATTTGACGTTGTTATTGTTGTTGGTTATTTGACGTTGTTGTTGTTATTTATTTGACGTTGTTGTTGTTGTTATTGTTTATTTGACATTGTTGTTGTTGTTGTTGTTGTTGTTGTTGTTGTTTATTTGACGATGTTGTTGTTGTTGTTCATTTGACGTTGTTGTTGTTGTTTATTTGACGTTGTTGTTGTTGTTGTTTATTTGATGTTGTTGTTGTTGTTGTTGTTTATTTGACGTTGTTGTTGTTGTTTATTTGACGTTGTTGTTGTTTATTTGACATTGTTGTTGTTGACGTTGTTGTTGTTGTTATTGTTTATTTGACGTTGTTGTTGTTGTTGTTGTTTATTTGACGTAGTTGTTGTTGACGTTGTTGTTGTTGTTGTTTATTTGACGTTTTTGTTGTTGATGTTGTTGTTGTTTTTGTTGTTGTTTATTTGATGTGGTTGTTGTTGTTTATTTGACGTTGTTGATGTTGTTGTTTATTTGACGTTGTTGTTATTGTTGTTGTTATTGTTGTTTTTGTTGTTGTTTATTTGACGTTGTTGTTGTTGTTGTTGTTTATTTGACGTTGTTGTTGTTGTTGTTTATTTGACGTTGTTGTTGTTATTTATTTGATGTTGTTGTTGTTGTTGTTTATTTGACATTGTTGTTGTTGTTGTTGTTGTTGTTTATTTGACGTAGTTGTTGTTGTTGACGTTGTTGTTGTTGTTGTTTGTTTATTTGACGATTTTGTTGTTGTTGATGTTGTTGTTGTTGTTGTTGTTTATTTGACGTTGTTATTGTTGTTTATTTGACGTTATTGTTGTTGTTGACGTTGTTGATGTTGTTGTTATTTATTTGACATTATTGTTGTTGTTGTTGTTGATTATTTGACGTTGTTGTTGTTGTTTATTTGACGTTATTTTTGTTGTTGTTTATTTGACGGTGTTGTTGTTGTTTATTTGACGTTATTTTTGTTGTTGTTTATTTGACGTTGTTGTTGTTGTTGTTGTTTATTTGACGTTGTTGTTGTTGTTTATTTGACGTTGTTGTTGTTTATTTAACGTTGTTGTTGTTGTTGTTTATTTGACGTAGTTGTTGTTGTTGTTGTTGTTCATTTGACGTTGTTGTTATTGTTTTTTATTTGACGTTGTTGTTGTTGTGTATTTGACGTTGTTGTTGTTGTTTTTGTTTATTTGACGTTGTTGTTGTTGACGTTGTTGTTGTTGTTATTGTTTATTTGACGTTGTTGTTGTTGTTTATTTGACATTATTGTTGTTGATGTTGTTGTTTATTTGACGTTGTTGTTGTTGTTGTTTATGTGACGTTGTTGTTGTTGACGTTGTTGTTCTTGTTGTTGTTTATTTGACGTAGTTGTTGTTGTTGACGTTGTTGTTGTTGTTGTTTGTTTATTTGACAATTTTGTTGTTGTTGATGTTGTTGTTGTTGTTGTTGTTGTTTATTTGACATTGTTGTTGTTGTTGTTTATTTGACGTTGTTGTTGTTGACGTTGTTGTTATTGTTGTTGTTGATTTGACGTAGTTGTTGTTGTTGATGTTGTTGTTGTTTATTTGACGTTGTTGTTGTTGTTTATTTGACGTTGTTGTTGTTGTTTATTTGACGTTGTTGTTGTTGTTTATTTGACGTTGTTGTTGTTGACGTTGTTGTTGTTATTGTTTATTTGACGTATTTGTTGTTGTATATTTGACGTTGTTCTTGTTTATTTGACGTTGTTGTTGTTGTTGTTTATTTGACGTTGTTGTTGTTGACGTTGTTGTTGTTGTTATTGTTGTTGTTGTTGTTGTTTATTTGACGTTGTTCTTGTTGTTGTTGTTGTTTATTTGATGATGTTGTTGTTGTTGTTGTTTAGTTGACGTTGTTGTTGTTGTTTATTTGACGTTGTTGTTGTTGTGGTTTATTTGACGTTGTTGTGGTTGTTGTTCATCTGACGTTGTTGTTGTTGTGTATTTGACGTTATTGTTATTGTTGACGTTGTTGTTGTTGTTGTTGTTATTTATTTGACGCTATTGTTGTTGTTGTTATTGTTGTTTATTTGACGTTGTTGTTGTTGTTGTTGTTGTTTGTTTGATGTTGTTGTTGTTGTTGTTGTTGTTTATTTGACGTTGTTGTTGTTATTTATTTGACGTTGTTGTTGTTTTTGTATTTTTGACGTTGTTGTTGTTATTTATTTGACGTTGTTGTTGTTGTTGTTGTTTATTTGACATTGTTGTTGTTGTTGTTGTTGTTGTTGTTTATTTGACGATGTTGTTGTTGTTGTTCATTTGACGTTGTTGTTGTTGTTTATTTGACGTTGTTGTTGTTGTTGTTTATTTGACGTTGTTGTTGTTGTTGTTGTTTATTTGACGTTGTTGTTGTTGTTTATTTGACGTTGTTGTTGTTGACGTTGTTGTTGTTGTTATTGTTTATTTGACGTTGTTGTTGTTGTTGTTTATTTGACGTAGTTGTTGTTGACGTTGTTGTTGTTGTTGTTGTTTATTTGACGTTTTTGTTGTTGTTGATGTTGTTGTTGTTTTTGTTGTTGTTTATTTGATGTGGTTGTTGTTGTTTATTTGACGTTGTTGATGTTGTTGTTTATTTGACGTTGTTGTTATTATTGTTGTTATTGTTGTTTTTGTTGTTGTTTATTTGACGTTGTTGTTGTTGTTGTTGTTTATTTGACGTTGTTGTTGTTGTTGTTTATTTGACGTTGTTGTTGTTATTTATTTGATGTTGTTGTTGTTGTTGTTTATTTGACATTGTTGTTGTTGTTGTTGTTTATTTGACGTTGTTGTTGTTGTTGTTGTTTATTTGACGTTGTTGTTGTTGACGTTGTTGTTGTTGTTGTTGTTGTTTATTTGACGTAGTTGTTGTTGTTGACGTTGTTGTTGTTGTTGTTTGTTTATTTGACGATTTTGTTGTTGTTGATGTTGTTGTTGTTGTTGTTTATTTGACGTTGTTATTGTTGTTTATTTGACGTTATTGTTGTTGTTGACGTTGTTGATGTTGTTGTTATTTATTTGACATTATTGTTGTTGTTGTTGTTGTTGATTATTTGACGTTGTTGTTGTTGTTTATTTGACGTTATTTTTGTTGTTGTTTATTTGATGGTGTTGTTGTTGTTTATTTGACGTTATTTTTGTTGTTGTTTATTTGACGGTGTTGTTGTTGTTGTTGTTTATTTGACGTTGTTGTTGTTGTTTATTTGATGTTGTTGTTGTTTATTTAACGTTGTTGTTGTTGTTGTTTATTTGACGTAGTTGTTGTTGTTGTTGTTGTTTGTTTGACGTTGTTGTTGTTGTTGTTTATTTGACGTTGTTGTTGTTATTTATTTGAAGTTGTTGTTATTGTTGTTGTTTATTTGACGTTGTTGTTGTTGTTGTTGTTGTTGTTGTTTATTTGACGTTGTTGTTGTTTATTTGACGTTGTTGTTGTTGTTGTTCATTTGACGTTGTTGTTATTGTTTTTTATTTGACGTTGTTGTTGTTGTTTATTTGACGTTGTTGTTGTTTATTTGACGTTGTTGTTGTTGTTTTTGTTTATTTGACGTTGTTGTTGTTGACGTTGTTGTTATTGACGTTGTTGTTGTTGTTATTGTTTATTTGACGTTGTTGTTGTTGTTTATTTGACGTAGTTGTTGTTGACGTTGTTGTTGTTGTTGTTTATTTGACGTTTTTGTTGTTGTTGATGTTGTTGTTTTTTTTGTTGTTTATTTGATGTGGTTGTTGTTGTTTATTTGACGTTGTTGTTGTTGCTGTTGTTTTTTTGACGTTGTTGTTATTGTTGTTGTTATTGTTGTTTTTGTTGTTGTTTATTTGACGTTGTTCTTGTTGTTGTTGTTTATTTGACGTTGTTGTTGTTGTTGTTTATTTGGCGTTGTTGTTGTTATTTATTTGACATTGTTGTTGTTGTTGTTTATTTGACATTGTTGTTATTGATGTTGTGGTTTATTTGACGTTGTTGTTGTTGTTGTTGTTGTTTATGTGACGTTGTTGTTGTTGACGTTGTTGTTCTTGTTGTTGTTTATTTGACGTAGTTGTTGTTGTTGACGTTGTTGTTGTTGTTGTTTGTTTATTTGACGATTTTGTTGTTGTTGATGTTGTTGTTGTTGTTGTTGTTTATTTGACGTTGTTGTTGTTGTTGTTTATTTGACGTTGTTGTTGTTGACGTTGTTGTTATTGTTGTTGTTTATTTGACGTAGTTGTTGTTGTTGATGTTGTTGTTGTTTATTTGACGTTGTTGTTGTTGTTTATTTGACGTTGTTGTTGTTATTGTTTATTTGACGTATTTGTTGTTGTATATTTGACGTTGTTGTTGTTTATTTGACGTTGTTGTTGTTGACGTTGTTGTTGTTGTTATTGTTGTTGTTGTTGTTTATTTGACGTTGTTATTGTTGTTGTTGTTGTTTATTTGACGATGTTGTTGTTGTTGTTGTTTAGTTGACGTTGTTGTTGTTGTTTATTTGACGTTGTTATTGTTGTGGTTTATTTGACGTTGTTGTGGTTGTTGTTGTTGTGTATTTGATGTTATTGTTGTTGTTGACGTTGTTGTTGTTGTTATTTATTTGCGCTATTGTTGTTGTTGTTGTTGTTTATTTGACGTTGTTGTTGTTATTTATTTGACGTTGTTGTTGTTGTTGTTTTATTTGACGTTGTTGTTGTTATTTATTTGACGTTGTTGTTGTTGTTATTTATTTGACATTGTTGTTGTTGTTGTTGTTGTTTATTTGACGATGTTGTTGTTGTTCTTCATTTGACGTTGTTGTTGTTGTTGTTTATTTGACGTTGTTGTTGTTGTTGTTGTTTATTTGACGTTGTTGTTGTTATTTATTTGACGTTGTTGTTGTTTATTTGACGTTGTTGTTGTTGACGTTGTTGTTGTTGTTATTGTTTATTTGACGTTGTTGTTGTTGTTGTTTATTTGACGTAGTTGTTGTTGTTGTTGTTGTTGTTGTTTATTTGACGTTTTTGTTGTTGTTGATGGTGTTGTTGTTTTTGTTGTTGTTTATTTGATGTGGTTGTTGTTGTTTATTTGACGTTGTTGTTGTTGTTTATTTGACGTTGTTGTTATTGTTGTTGTTATTGTTGTTTTTGTTGTTGTTTATTTGACGTTGTTGTTGTTGTTGTTGTTGTTTATTTGACGTTGTTGTTGTTGTTGTTGTTTATTTGACGTTGTTGTTGTTATTTATTTGACGTTGTTGTTGTTGTTGTTTATTTGACATTGTTGTTGTTGTTGTTGTTTATTTGATGTTGTTGTTGTTGTTGTTTATTTGACGTTGTTGTTGTTATTTATTTGACGTTGTTGTTGTTGTTTATTTGACGTAGTTGTTGTTGTTGACGTTGTTGTTGTTGTTGTTGTTTGTTTATTTGACGATTTTGTTGTTGTTGATGTTGTTGTTGTTGTTGTTTATTTGACGTTGTTGTTGTTGTTTATTTGACGTTATTGTTGTTGTTGACGTTGTTGATGTTTTTGTTATTTATTTGACATTATTGTTGTTGTTGTTGTTGTTGATTATTTGACGTTGTTGTTGTGGTTTATTTGACGTTATTTTTGTTGTTGTTTATTTGATGGTGTTGTTGTTGTTTATTTGACATTATTTTTGTTGTTGTTTATTTGACATTATTTTTGTTGTTGTTTATTTGACGGTGTTGTTGTTGTTGTTGTTGTTTATTTGACGTTGTTGTTGTTGTTTATTTGACGTTGTTGTTGTTGTTGACGTTGTTGTTGTTGTTGTTGTTGTTTATTTGACGTTAATGTTGTTGTTTATTTGACATTGTTTTTGTTGTTGTTGTTGTTGTTTATTTGACGTTGTTGTTGTTGTTGTTGTTTATTTGACGTTGTTGTTGTTGACGTTGTTGTTGTTGTTGTTATTGTTTATTTGACGTAGTTGTTGTTTGTGACGTTGTTGTTGTTGTTGTTCGTTTATTTGACGATTTTGTTGTTGTTGATGTTGTTGTTGTTGTTGTTTATTTGACGTTGTTGTTGTTGTTTATTTGACGTTATTGTTGTTGTTGACGTTGTTGTTGTTGTTGTTATTTATTTGACGTTATTGTTGTTGTTGTTTTTGTTGTTGTTGATTATTTGATGTTGTTGTTGTTGTTTATTTGACGTTATTTTTGTTGTTGTTTATTTAACGGTGTTGTTGTTGTTTATTTGACGTTATTTTTGTTGTTGTTTATTTAACAGTGTTGTTGTTGTTGTTTATTTGACGTTGTAGTTGTTGTTGTTGTTTATTTGATGTTGTTGTTGTTGTTGACGTTGTTGTTGTTGTTGTTGTTGTTGTTTATTTGACGTTGTTGTTGTTGACGTTGTTGTTGTTATTGTTTATTTGACGTTGTTGTTGTTGACGTTGTTGTTATTGTTGTTGTTTATTTGACGTGGTTGTTGTTGTTTATTTGACGTTGTTGTTGTTTATTTGACGTTGTTGTCATTATTGTTGTTATTGTTGTTTTTGTTATTGTTTATTTGACGTTGTTCTTATTGTTGTTGTTGTTTATTTGACGTTGTTGTTGTTGTTGTTTATTTGACGTTGTTGTTGTTATTTATTTGACGTTGATGTTGTTGTTGTTTATTTGACATTGTTGTTGTTGTTGTTGTTGTTGTTGTTTATTTGACGTTATTTTTGTTGTTATTTATTTGACGGTGTTGTTGTTGTTGTTGTTGTTTATTTGACGTTGTTGTTGTTGTTGTTTATTTGACGCTGTTGTTGTTGTTGTTTATTTAACATTGTTGTTGTTGTTGTTTATTTGACGTTGTTGTTGTTGTTGTTTGTTTGACGTTGTTGTTGTTGTTTATTTGACGTTGTTGTTGTTATTTATTTGACGTTGTTGTTATTGTTGTTGTTTATTTGACATTGTTGTTGTTGTTGTTATTGTTGTTGTTGTTGTTTATTTGACGTTGTTGTTGTTTATTTGACGTTGTTGTTGTTGTTGTTCATTTGACGTTGTTGTTATTGTTTTTTATTTGACGTTGTTGTTGTTGTTTATTTGACGTTGTTGTTGTTTATTTGACGTTGTTGTTGTTGTTTTTGTTTATTTGACGTTGTTGTTGTTGACATTGTTGTTGTTGTTATTGTTTATTTGACGTTGTTGTTGTTGTTGTTTATTTGACATAGTTGTTGTTGACGTTGTTGTTGTTGTTGTTTATTTGACGTTTTTGTTGTTGTTGATGTTGTTGTTGTTTTTGTTGTTTATTTGATGTGGTTGTTGTTGTTTATTTGACGTTGTTGTTGTTGCTGTTGTTTATTTGACGTTGTTGTTATTGTTGTTGTTATTGTTGTTTTTGTTGTTGTTTATTTGACGTTGTTCTTGTTGTTGTTGTTTATTTTACGTTGTTGTTGTTGTTGTTGTTTATTTGGCGTTGTTGTTGTTATTTATTTGACGTTGTTGTTGTTGTTGTTGTTTATTTGACATTGTTGTGTTGATGTTGTGGTTTATTTGACGTTGTTGTTGTTGTTGTTGTTTATGTGACGTTGTTGTTGTTAACGTTGTTGTTCTTGTTGTTGTTTATTTGACGTAGTTGTTGTTGTTGACGTTGTTGTTGTTGTTGTTTGTTTATTTGACGATTTTGTTGTTGTTGATGTTGTTGTTGTTGTTATTGTTTATTTGACGTTGTTGTTGTTGTTGTTTATTTGACGTTGTTGTTGTTGAAGTTGTTGTTATTGTTGTTGTTTATTTTACGTAGTTGTTGTTGTTGATGTTGTTGTTGTTTATTTGACGTTGTTGTTGTTGTTTATTTGACGTTGTTGTTGTTGACGTTGTTGTTGTTAATGTTTATTTGACGTATTTGTTGTTGTATATTTGACGTTGTTGTTGTTGTTGTTTATTTGACGTTGTTGTTGTTGACGTTGTTGTTGTTGTTATTGTTGTTGTTGTTGTTGTTGTTTATTTGACGTTGTTATTGTTGTTGTTGTTGTTTATTTGACGATGTTGTTGTTGTTGTTGTTTAGTTGACGTTTTTGTTGTTGTTTATTTGACGTTTTTGTTGTTGTTTATTTGACGATGTTGTTGTTGTTCTTCATTTGACGTTGTTGTTGTTGTTTATTTGACGTTGTTGTTGTTGTTGTTGTTTATTTGACGTTGTTGTTGTTATTTATTTGACGTTGTTGTTGTTTATTTGACGTTGTTGTTGTTGTTGTTGTTGTTTATTTGACGTTTTTGTTGTTGTTGATGGTGTTGTTGTTTTTGTTGTTGTTTATTTGATGTGGTTGTTGTTGTTTATTTGACGTTGTTGTTGTTGTTTATTTGACGTTGTTGTTATTGTTGTTGTTATTGTTGTTTTTGTTGTTGTTTATTTGACGTTGTTGTTGTTGTTGTTGTTTATTTGACGTTGTTGTTGTTGTTGTTGTTTATTTGACGTTGTTGTTGTTATTTATTTGACGTTGTTGTTGTTGTTGTTTATTTGACATTGTTGTTGTTGTTGTTTATTTGATGTTGTTGTTGTTGTTGTTGTTTATTTGACGTTGTTGTTGTTATTTATTTGACGTTGTTGTTGTTGTTTATTTGACGTAGTTGTTGTTGTTGACGTTGTTGTTGTTGTTGTTGTTGTTTGTTTATTTGACGATTTTGTTGTTGTTGATGTTGTTGTTGTTGTTGTTTATTTGACGTTGTTGTTGTTGTTTATTTGACGTTATTGTTGTTGTTGACGTTGTTGATGTTGTTGTTATTTATTTGACATTATTGTTGTTGTTGTTGTTGATTATTTGACGTTGTTGTTGTGGTTTATTTGACGTTATTTTTGTTGTTGTTTATTTGACGGTGTTGTTGTTGTTTATTTGACATTATTTTTGTTGTTGTTTATTTGACATTATTTTTGTTGTTGTTTATTTGACGGTGTTGTTGTTGTTGTTGTTTATTTGACGTTGTTGTTGTTGTTTATTTGACGTTGTTGTTGTTGTTGTTGACGTTGTTGTTGATGTTGTTGTTGTTGTTTATTTGACGTTGTTGTTGTTGTGGTTTATTTGACGTTGTTGTGGTTGTTGTTGTTGTGTATTTGATGTTATTGTTGTTGTTGACGTTGTTGTTGTTGTTGTTATTTATTTGCGCTATTGTTGTTGTTGTTGTTGTTGTTTATTTGACGTTGTTGTTGTTGTTGTTTGTTTGACGTTGTTGTTGTTGTTGTTTATTTGACGTTGTTGTTGTTATTTATTTGACGTTGTTGTTGTTGTTGTTTTATTTGACGTTGTTGTTGTTATTTATTTGACGTTGTTGTTGTTGTTGTTGTTGTTTATTTGACATTGTTGTTGTTGTTGTTGTTGTTTATTTGACGATGTTGTTGTTGTTCTTCATTTGACGTTGTTGTTGTTGTTTATTTGACGTTGTTGTTGTTGTTGTTGTTGTTTATTTGACGTTGTTGTTGTTATTTATTTGACGTTGTTGTTGTTTATTTGACGTTGTTGTTGTTGACGTTGTTGTTGTTGTTATTGTTTATTTGACGTTGTTGTTGTTGTTGTTTATTTGACGTAGTTGTTGTTGTTGTTGTTGTTGTTTATTTGACGTTTTTGTTGTTGTTGATGGTGTTGTTGTTTTTGTTGTTGTTTATTTGATGTGGTTGTTGTTGTTTATTTGACGTTGTTGTTGTTGTTTATTTGACGTTGTTGTTATTGTTGTTGTTATTGTTGTTTTTGTTGTTGTTTATTTGACGTTGTTGTTGTTGTTGTTGTTTATTTGACGTTGTTGTTGTTGTTGTTGTTTATTTGACGTTGTTGTTGTTGTTATTTATTTAACGTTGTTGTTGTTGTTGTTTATTTGACATTGTTGTTGTTGTTGTTTATTTGATGTTGTTGTTGTTGTTGTTGTTTATTTGACGTTGTTGTTGTTATTTATTTGACGTTGTTGTTGTTGTTTATTTGACGTAGTTATTGTTGTTTACGTTGTTGTTGTTGTTGTTGTTTGTTTATTTGACGATTTTGTTGTTGTTGATGTTGTTGTTGTTGTTGTTTATTTGACGTTGTTGTTGTTGTTTATTTGACGTTATTGTTGTTGTTGACGTTGTTGATGTTGTTGTTATTTATTTGACATTATTGTTGTTGTAGTTGTTGATTATTTGACGTTGTTGTTGTGGTTTATTTGACGTTATTTTTGTTGTTGTTTATTTGACGGTGTTGTTGTTGTTTATTTGACATTATTTTTGTTGTTGTTTATTTGACATTATTTTTGTTGTTGTTTATTTGACGGTGTTGTTGTTGTTATTGTTTATTTGACATTGTTGTTGTTGTTTATTTGACGTTGTTGTTGTTGTTGACGTTGTTGTTGTTGTTGTTGTTGTTGTTTATTTGACGTTAATGTTGTTGTTTATTTGACATTGTTGTTGTTGTTGTTGTTTATTTGACGTTGTTGTTGTTGTTTATTTGACGTTGTTGTTGTTGACGTTGTTGTTGTTGTTGTTATTGTTTATTTGACGTAGTTGTTGTTTGTGACGTTGTTGTTGTTGTTGTTCGTTTATTTGACGATTTTGTTGTTGTTGATGTTGTTGTTGTTGTTGTTGTTTATTTGACGTTGTTGTTGTTGTTTATTTGACGTTATTGTTGTTGTTGACGTTGTTGTTGTTGTTGTTATTTATTTGATGTTATTGTTGTTGTTGTTGTTGTTGTTGATTATTTGATGTTGTTGTTGTTGTTTATTTGACGTTATTTTTGTTGTTGTTTATTTGACGGTGTTGTTGTTGTTTATTTGACGTTATTTTTGTTGTTGTTTATTTAACAGTGTTGTTGTTGTTGTTGTTTATCTGACGTTGTAGTTGTTGTTGTTGTTTATTTGATGTTGTTGTTGTTGTTGACGTTGTTGTTGTTGTTGACGTTGTTGTTGTTGTTGTTTATTTGACGTTGTTGTTGTTGACGTTGTTGTTGTTGTTGTTGTTGTTATTGTTTATTTGACGTTGTTGTTGATGTTGTTGTTATTGTTGTTGTTTATTTGACGTGGTTGTTGTTGTTTATTTGACGTTGTTGTTGTTTATTTGACGTTGTTGTCATTATTGTTGTTATTGTTGTTTTTGTTGTTGTTTATTTGACGTTGTTCTTATTGTTGTTGTTGTTTATTTGACGTTGTTGTTGTTGTTGTTTATTTGACGTTGTTGTTGTTATTTATTTGACGTTGATGTTGTTGTTGTTTATTTGACATTGTTGTTGTTGTTGTTGTTGTTGTTGTTGTTGTTTATTTGACGTTATTTTTGTTGTTGTTTATTTGACGGTGTTGTTGTTGTTGTTGTTTATTTGACGTTGTTGTTGTTGTTTATTTGACGCTGTTGTTGTTGTTGTTTATTTAACGTTGTTGTTGTTGTTTATTTGACGTTGTTGTTGTTGTTGTTGTTTGTTTGACGTTGTTGTTGTTGTTTATTTGACGTTGTTGTTGTTATTTATTTGACGTTGTTGTTATTGTTGTTGTTTATTTGACATTGTTGTTGTTGTTGTTATTGTTGTTGTTGTTGTTTATTTGACGTTGTTGTTGTTTATTTGACGTTGTTGTTGTTGTTGTTGTTCATTTGACGTTGTTGTTATTGTTTTTTATTTGACGTTGTTGTTGTTGTTTATTTGACGTTGTTGTTGTTTATTTGACGTTGTTGTTGTTGTTTTTGTTTATTTGACGTTGTTGTTGTTGACGTTGTTGTTGTTGTTATTGTTGTTGTTTATTTGACATAGTTGTTGTTGACGTTGTTGTTGTTGTTGTTTATTTGACGTTTTTGTTGTTGTTGATGTTGTTGTTGTTTTTGTTGTTTATTTGATGTGGTTGTTGTTGTTTATTTGACGTTGTTGTTGTTGCTGTTGTTTATTTGACGTTGTTGTTATTGTTGTTGTTATTGTTGTTTTTGTTGTTGTTTATTTGACGTTGTTCTTGTTGTTGTTGTTGTTTATTTGACGTTGTTGTTGTTGTTTATTTGGCGTTGTTGTTGTTATTTATTTGACGTTGTTGTTGTTGTTGTTGTTTATTTGACATTGTTGTTGTTGATGTTGTGGTTTATTTGACGTTGTTGTTGTTGTTGTTGTTTATGTGACGTTGTTGTTGTTGACGTTGTTGTTCTTGTTGTTGTTTATTTGACGTAGTTGTTGTTGTTGACGTTGTTGTTGTTGTTGTTTGTTTATTTGACGATTTTGTTATTGTTGATGTTGTTGTTGTTGTTGTTATTGTTTATTTGACGTTGTTGTTGTTGTTTATTTGACGTTGTTGTTGTTGAAGTTGTTGTTATTGTTGTTGTTTATTTTACGTAGTTGTTGTTGTTGATGTTGTTGTTGTTTATTTGACGTTGTTGTTGTTGTTTATTTGACGTTGTTGTTGTTGACGTTGTTGTTGTTATTGTTATTGTTTATTTGACGTATTTGTTGTTGTATATTTGACATTGTTGTTGTTGTTGTTTATTTGACGTTGTTGTTGTTGACGTTGTTGTTGTTGTTATTGTTGTTGTTGTTGTTGTTTATTTGACGTTGTTATTGTTGTTGTTGTTGTTTATTTGACGATGTTGTTGTTGTTGTTGTTTAGTTGACGTTGTTGTTGTTGTTTATTTGACGTTGTTGTTGTTGTGGTTTATTTGACGTTGTTCAGGTTGTTGTTCATCTGACGTTGTTGTTGTTGTGTATTTGACGTTATTGTTGTTGTTGACGTTGTTGTTGTTGTTGTTATTTTTTTAACGCTATTGTTGTTGTTGTTGTTGTTTATTTGACGTTGTTGTTGTTGTTGTTGTTGTTTGTTTGACGTTGTTGTTGTTTATTTGACGTTGTTGTTGTTATTTATTTGACGTTGTTGTTGATGTTTATTTGACGTTGTTGTTGTTATTTATTTGACGTTGTTGTTGTTGTTGTTTATTTGACATTGTTGTTGTTGTTGTTGTTGTTGTTTATTTGACGATGTTGTTGTTGTTGTTCATTTGACGTTGTTGTTGTTGTTTATTTGACGTTGTTGTTGTTGTTGTTGTTTATTTGACGTTGTTGTTGTTGTTTATTTGACGTTGTTGTTGTTATTTATTTGACGTTGTTGTTGTTTATTTGACGTTGTTGTTGTTGACGTTGTTGTTGTTGTTATTGTTTATTTGACGTTGTTGTTGTTGTTGTTTATTTGACGTAGTTGTTGTTGACGTTGTTGTTGTTGTTGTTGTTTATTTGACGTTTTTGTTGTTGTTGATGTTGTTGTTGTTTTTGTTGTTGTTTATTTGATGTGGTTGTTATTGTTTATTTGACGTTGTTGTTGTTGTTTATTTGACGTTGTTGTTATTGTTGTTGTTGTTGTTTATTTGACGTTGTTGTTGTTGTTGTTGTTTATTTGACGTTGTTGTTGTTATTTATTTGACGTTGTTGTTGTTGTTTATTTGACATTGTTGTTGTTGTTTATTTGACGTTGTTGTTGTTGTTGTTGTTTATTTGACGTTGTTGTTGTTGACGTTGTTGTTGTTGTTGTTGTTGTTGTTGTTTATTTGACGTAGTTGTTGTTGTTGACGTTGTTGTTGTTTTTTGTTTGTTTATTTGACGATTTTGTTGTTGTTGATGATGTTGTTGTTGTTGTTTATTTGACGTTGTTGTTGTTGTTTATTTGACGTTATTGTTGTTGTTGACGTTGTTGATGTTGTTGTTATTTATTTGACATTATTCTTGTTGTTGTTGTTGTTGATTATTTGACATTGTTGTTGTTGTTTATTTGACGTTATTTTTGTTGTTGTTTATTTGACGGTGTTGTTGTTGTTTATTTGACGGTGTTGTTGTTGTTGTTGTTTATTTGACGTTGTTTTTGTTGTTTATTTGACGTTGTTCTTGTTGTTGACGTTGTTGTTGTTGTTGTTATTGTTTATTTGACGTTGTTGTTGTTGTTGTTTATTTGACATTGTTGTTGTTGTTGTTGTTGTTGTTTATTTGACGTTGTTGTTGTTGTTGTTTATTTGATGTTGTTGTTGTTGACGTTGTTGTTGTTGTTGTTTATTTGACGTAGTTGTTGTTGTTGTTGTTCGTTTATTTGACGATTTTTGTTGTTGTTGATGTTGTTGTTGTTGTTGTTTATTTGACGTTGTAGTTGTTGTTTATTTGACGTTATTGTTGTTGTTGACGTTGTTGTTGTTGTTGTTGTTTATTTGACGTTATTGTTGTTGTTGTTGTTGTTGATTATTTGATGTTGTTGTTGTTTATTTGACGTTATTTTTGTTGTTGTTTATTTGACGGTGTTGTTGTTGTTTATTTGACGTTATTTTTGTTGTTGTTTATTTAACGGTGTTGTTGTTGTTGTTTATTTGACGTTGTAGTTGTTGTTGTTGTTTATTTGACGTTGTTGTTGTTGACGTTGTTGTTGTTGTTATTGTTCATTTGACGTTGTTGTTGTTGACGTTGTTGTTATTGTTGTTGTTTATTTGACGTGGTTGTTGTTGTTTATTTGACGTTGTTGTTGTTGTTGTTTATTTGACGTTGTTGTCATTATTGTTGTTATTGTTATTTTTGTTGTTGTTTATTTGCCGTTGTTCTTCTTGTTGTTGTTTATTTGACGTTGTTGTTGTTGTTTATTTGACGTTGTTGTTGTTATTTATTTGACGTTGTTGTTGTTGTTGTTTTATTTGACATTGTTGTTGTTGTTGTTGTTGTTGTTGTTGTTTATTTGACGTTGTTGTTATTGTTGTTTATTTGACGTTGTTGTTATTGTTGTTGTTTATTTGACGTAGTTGTTGTTGACGTTGTTGTTGTTGTTTATTTGACGTTGTTGTTGTTGTTTATTTGACATTGTTGTTGTTGAAGTTGTTGTTATTGTTGTTGTTTATTTTACGTAGTTGTTGTTGTTGATGTTGTTGTTGTTTATTTGACGTTGTTGTTGTTATTTATTTGACGTTGTTGTTGTTGACGTTGTTGTTGTTAATGTTTATTTGACGTATTTGTTGTTGTATATTTGACGTTGTTGTTGTTGTTGTTTATTTGACGTTGTTGTTGTTGACGTTGTTGTTGTTGTTATTGTTGTTGTTGTTGTTGTTGTTGTTTATTTGACGTTGTTATTGTTGTTGTTGTTGTTTATTTGACGATGTTGTTGTTGTTGTTGTTTAGTTGACGTTTTTGTTGTTGTTTATTTGACGTTTTTGTTGTTGTTTATTTGACGATGTTGTTGTTGTTCTTCATTTGACGTTGTTGTTGTTGTTTATTTGACGTTGTTGTTGTTGTTGTTGTTTATTTGACGTTGTTGTTGTTATTTATTTGACGTTGTTGTTGTTTATTTGACGTTGTTGTTGTTGTTGTTGTTTATTTGACGTTTTTGTTGTTGTTGATGGTGTTGTTGTTTTTGTTGTTGTTTATTTGATGTGGTTGTTGTTGTTTATTTGACGTTGTTGTTGTTGTTTATTTGACGTTGTTGTTATTGTTGTTGTTATTGTTGTTTTTGTTGTTGTTTATTTGACGTTGTTGTTGTTGTTGTTGTTTATTTGACGTTGTTGTTGTTGTTGTTTATTTGACGTTGTTGTTGTTATTTATTTGACGTTGTTGTTGTTGTTGTTTATTTGACATTGTTGTTGTTGTTGTTTATTTGATGTTGTTGTTGTTGTTGTTGTTTATTTGACGTTGTTGTTGTTATTTATTTGACGTTGTTGTTGTTGTTTATTTGACGTAGTTGTTGTTGTTGACGTTGTTGTTGTTGTTGTTGTTTGTTTATTTGACGATTTTGTTGTTGTTGATGTTGTTGTTGTTGTTGTTTATTTGACGTTGTTGTTGTTGTTTATTTGACGTTATTGTTGTTGTTGACGTTGTTGATGTTGTTGTTATTTATTTGACATTATTGTTGTTGTTGTTGTTGATTATTTGACGTTGTTGTTGTGGTTTATTTGACGTTATTTTTGTTGTTGTTTATTTGACGGTGTTGTTGTTGTTTATTTGACATTATTTTTGTTGTTGTTTATTTGACATTATTTTTGTTGTTGTTTATTTGACGGTGTTGTTGTTGTTGTTGTTTATTTGACGTTGTTGTTGTTGTTTATTTGACGTTGTTGTTGTTGTTGACGTTGTTGTTGATGTTGTTGTTGTTGTTTATTTGACGTTGTTGTTGTTGTGGTTTATTTGACGTTGTTGTGGTTGTTGTTGTTGTGTATTTGATGTTATTGTTGTTGTTGACGTTGTTGTTGTTGTTGTTATTTATTTGCGCTATTGTTGTTGTTGTTGTTGTTTATTTGACGTTGTTGTTGTTGTTGTTTGTTTGACGTTGTTGTTGTTGTTGTTTATTTGACGTTGTTGTTGTTATTTATTTGACGTTGTTGTTGTTGTTGTTTTATTTGACGTTGTTGTTGTTATTTATTTGACGTTGTTGTTGTTGTTGTTGTTTATTTGACATTGTTGTTGTTGTTGTTGTTTATTTGACGATGTTGTTGTTGTTCTTCATTTGACGTTGTTGTTGTTGTTTATTTGACGTTGTTGTTGTTGTTGTTGTTGTTTATTTGACGTTGTTGTTGTTATTTATTTGACGTTGTTGTTGTTTATTTGACGTTGTTGTTGTTGTTGTTGTTTTATTTGACGTTGTTGTTGTTTATTTGACGTTGTTGTTGTTATTTATTTGACGTTGTTGTTGATGTTTATTTGACGTTGTTGTTGTTATTTATTTGACGTTGTTGTTGTTGTTGTTTATTTGACATTGTTGTTGTTGTTGTTGTTGTTTATTTGACGATGTTGTTGTTGTTGTTCATTTGACGTTGTTGTTGTTGTTTATTTGACGTTGTTGTTGTTGTTGTTGTTTATTTGACGTTGTTGTTGTTGTTTATTTGACGTTGTTGTTGTTATTTATTTGACGTTGTTGTTGTTTATTTGACGTTGTTGTTGTTGACGTTGTTGTTGTTGTTATTGTTTATTTGACGTTGTTGTTGTTGTTGTTGTTTATTTGACGTAGTTGTTGTTGACGTTGTTGTTGTTGTTGTTGTTTATTTGACGTTTTTGTTGTTGTTGATGTTGTTGTTGTTTTTGTTGTTGTTTATTTGATGTGGTTGTTATTGTTTATTTGACGTTGTTGTTGTTGTTTATTTGACGTTGTTGTTATTGTTGTTGTTATTGTTGTTTTTGTTGTTGTTTATTTGACGTTGTTGTTGTTGTTGTTTATTTGACGTTGTTGTTGTTGTTGTTGTTTATTTGACGTTGTTGTTGTTATTTATTTGACGTTGTTGTTGTTGTTTATTTGACATTGTTGTTGTTGTTTATTTGACGTTGTTGTTGTTGTTGTTGTTGTTTATTTGACGTTGTTGTTGTTGACGTTGTTGTTGTTGTTGTTGTTGTTGTTGTTTATTTGACGTAGTTGTTGTTGTTGACGTTGTTGTTGTTTTTTGTTTGTTTATTTGACGATTTTGTTGTTGTTGATGTTGTTGTTGTTGTTGTTTATTTGACGTTGTTGTTGTTGTTTATTTGACGTTATTGTTGTTGTTGACGTTGTTGATGTTGTTGTTATTTATTTGACATTATTCTTGTTGTTGTTGTTGTTGATTATTTGACATTGTTGTTGTTGTTTATTTGACGTTATTTTTGTTGTTGTTTATTTGACGGTGTTGTTGTTGTTTATTTGACATTATTTTTGTTGTTGTTTATTTGACGGTGTTGTTGTTGTTGTTGTTTATTTGACGTTGTTTTTGTTGTTTATTTGACGTTGTTCTTGTTGTTGACGTTGTTGTTGTTGTTGTTATTGTTTATTTGACGTTGTTGTTGTTGTTGTTTATTTGACATTGTTGTTGTTGTTGTTGTTGTTGTTTATTTGACGTTGTTGTTGTTGTTGTTTATTTGATGTTGTTGTTGTTGACGTTGTTGTTGTTGTTGTTTATTTGACGTAGTTGTTGTTGTTGTTGTTGTTCGTTTATTTGACGATTTTTGTTGTTGTTGATGTTGTTGTTGTTGTTGTTTATTTGACGTTGTAGTTGTTGTTTATTTGACGTTATTGTTGTTGTTGACGTTGTTGTTGTTGTTGTTGTTTATTTGACGTTATTGTTGTTGTTGTTGTTGTTGATTATTTGATGTTGTTGTTGTTTATTTGACGTTATTTTTGTTGTTGTTTATTTGACGGTGTTGTTGTTGTTTATTTGACGTTATTTTTGTTGTTGTTTATTTAACGGTGTTGTTGTTGTTGTTTATTTGACGTTGTAGTTGTTGTTGTTGTTTATTTGACGTTGTTGTTGTTGACGTTGTTGTTGTTGTTATTGTTCATTTGACGTTGTTGTTGTTGACGTTGTTGTTATTGTTGTTGTTTATTTGATGTGGTTGTTGTTGTTTATTTGACGTTGTTGTTGTTGTTGTTTATTTGACGTTGTTGTCATTATTGTTGTTATTGTTATTTTTGTTGTTGTTTATTTGCCGTTGTTCTTCTTGTTGTTGTTTATTTGACGTTGTTGTTGTTGTTGTTTATTTGACGTTGTTGTTGTTATTTATTTGACGTTGTTGTTGTTGTTGTTTTATTTGACATTGTTGTTGTTGTTGTTGTTGTTGTTGTTGTTTATTTGACGTTGTTGTTATTGTTGTTTATTTGACGTTGTTGTTATTGTTGTTGTTTATTTGACGTAGTTGTTGTTGACGTTGTTGTTGTTGTTTATTTGACGTTGTTGTTGTTGTTGTTTATTTGACGTTGTTGTTGTTGAAGTTGTTGTTATTGTTGTTGTTTATTTTACGTAGTTGTTGTTGTTGATGTTGTTGTTGTTTATTTGACGTTGTTGTTGTTATTTATTTGACGTTGTTGTTGTTGACGTTGTTGTTGTTAATGTTTATTTGACGTATTTGTTGTTGTATATTTGACGTTGTTGTTGTTGTTGTTTATTTGACGTTGTTGTTGTTGACGTTGTTGTTGTTGTTATTATTGTTGTTGTTGTTGTTGTTTATTTGACGTTGTTATTGTTGTTGTTGTTGTTTATTTGACGATGTTGTTGTTGTTGTTGTTTAGTTGACGTTTTTGTTGTTGTTTATTTGACGTTTTTGTTGTTGTTTATTTGACGATGTTGTTGTTGTTCTTCATTTGACGTTGTTGTTGTTGTTTATTTGACGTTGTTGTTGTTGTTGTTGTTTATTTGACGTTGTTGTTGTTATTTATTTGACGTTGTTGTTGTTTATTTGACGTTGTTGTTGTTGTTGTTGTTGTTTATTTGACGTTTTTGTTGTTGTTGATGGTGTTGTTGTTTTTGTTGTTGTTTATTTGATGTGGTTGTTGTTGTTTATTTGACGTTGTTGTTGTTGTTTATTTGACGTTGTTGTTATTGTTGTTGTTATTGTTGTTTTTGTTGTTGTTTATTTGACGTTGTTGTTGTTGTTGTTGTTTATTTGACGTTGTTGTTGTTGTTGTTGTTTATTTGACGTTGTTGTTGTTATTTATTTGACGTTGTTGTTGTTGTTGTTTATTTGACATTGTTGTTGTTGTTGTTTATTTGATGTTGTTGTTGTTGTTGTTGTTTATTTGACGTTGTTGTTGTTATTTATTTGACGTTGTTGTTGTTGTTTATTTGACGTAGTTGTTGTTGTTGACGTTGTTGTTGTTGTTGTTGTTTGTTTATTTGACGATTTTGTTGTTGTTGATGTTGTTGTTGTTGTTGTTTATTTGACGTTGTTGTTGTTGTTTATTTGACGTTATTGTTGTTGTTGACGTTGTTGATGTTGTTGTTATTTATTTGACATTATTGTTGTTGTTGTTGTTGATTATTTGACGTTGTTGTTGTGGTTTATTTGACGTTATTTTTGTTGTTGTTTATTTGACGGTGTTGTTGTTGTTTATTTGACATTATTTTTGTTGTTGTTTATTTGACATTATTTTTGTTGTTGTTTATTTGACGGTGTTGTTGTTGTTGTTGTTTATTTGACGTTGTTGTTGTTGTTTATTTGACGTTGTTGTTGTTGTTGACGTTGTTGTTGATGTTGTTGTTGTTGTTTATTTGACGTTGTTGTTGTTGTGGTTTATTTGACGTTGTTGTGGTTGTTGTTGTTGTGTATTTGATGTTATTGTTGTTGTTGACGTTGTTGTTGTTGTTGTTATTTATTTGCGCTATTGTTGTTGTTGTTGTTGTTTATTTGACGTTGTTGTTGTTGTTGTTTGTTTGACGTTGTTGTTGTTGTTGTTTATTTGACGTTGTTGTTGTTATTTATTTGACGTTGTTGTTGTTGTTGTTTTATTTGACGTTGTTGTTGTTATTTATTTGACGTTGTTGTTGTTGTTGTTGTTTATTTGACATTGTTGTTGTTGTTGTTGTTGTTGTTTATTTGACGATGTTGTTGTTGTTCTTCATTTGACGTTGTTGTTGTTGTTTATTTGACGTTGTTGTTGTTGTTGTTGTTGTTTATTTGACGTTGTTGTTGTTATTTATTTGACGTTGTTGTTGTTTATTTGACGTTGTTGTTGTTGTTGTTGTTTTATTTGACGTTGTTGTTGTTTATTTGACGTTGTTGTTGTTATTTATTTGACGTTGTTGTTGATGTTTATTTGACGTTGTTGTTGTTATTTATTTGACGTTGTTGTTGTTGTTGTTTATTTGACATTGTTGTTGTTGTTGTTGTTGTTGTTTATTTGACGATGTTGTTGTTGTTGTTCATTTGACGTTGTTGTTGTTGTTTATTTGACGTTGTTGTTGTTGTTGTTGTTTATTTGACGTTGTTGTTGTTGTTTATTTGACGTTGTTGTTGTTATTTATTTGACGTTGTTGTTGTTTATTTGACGTTGTTGTTGTTGACGTTGTTGTTGTTGTTATTGTTTATTTGACGTTGTTGTTGTTGTTGTTTATTTGACGTAGTTGTTGTTGACGTTGTTGTTGTTGTTGTTTATTTGACGTTTTTGTTGTTGTTGATGTTGTTGTTGTTTTTGTTGTTGTTTATTTGATGTGGTTGTTATTGTTTATTTGACGTTGTTGTTGTTGTTTATTTGACGTTGTTGTTATTGTTGTTGTTATTGTTGTTTTTGTTGTTGTTTATTTGACGTTGTTGTTGTTGTTGTTTATTTGACGTTGTTGTTGTTGTTGTTGTTTATTTGACGTTGTTGCTGTTATTTATTTGACGTTGTTGTTGTTGTTTATTTGACATTGTTGTTGTTGTTTATTTGACGTTGTTGTTGTTGTTGTTTATTTGACGTTGTTGTTGTTGTTGTTGTTTATTTGACGTTGTTGTTGTTGACGTTGTTGTTGTTGTTGTTGTTGTTGTTGTTTATTTGACGTAGTTGTTGTTGTTGACGTTGTTGTTGTTTTTTGTTTGTTTATTTGACGATTTTGTTGTTGTTGATGTTGTTGTTGTTGTTGTTTATTTGACGTTGTTGTTGTTGTTTATTTGACGTTATTGTTGTTGTTGACGTTGTTGATGTTGTTGTTATTTATTTGACATTATTGTTGTTGTTGTTGTTGTTGATTATTTGACATTGTTGTTGTTGTTTATTTGACGTTATTTTTGTTGTTGTTTATTTGACGGTGTTGTTGTTGTTTATTTGACATTATTTTTGTTGTTGTTTATTTGACGGTGTTGTTGTTGTTGTTGTTTATTTGACGTTGTTTTTGTTGTTTATTTGACGTTGTTCTTGTTGTTGACGTTGTTGTTGTTGTTGTTATTGTTTATTTGACGTTGTTGTTGTTGTTGTTTATTTGACATTGTTGTTGTTGTTGTTGTTGTTGTTTATTTGACGTTGTTGTTGTTGTTGTTTATTTGATGTTGTTGTTGTTGACGTTGTTGTTGTTGTTGTTGTTGTTTATTTGACGTAGTTGTTGTTGTTGTTGTTGTTCGTTTATTTGACAATTTTTGTTGTTGTTGATGTTGTTGTTGTTGTTGTTTATTTGACGTTGTAGTTGTTGTTTATTTGACGTTATTGTTGTTGTTGACGTTGTTGTTGTTGTTGTTGTTTATTTGACGTTATTGTTGTTGTTGTTGTTGTTGATTATTTGATGTTGTTGTTGTTTATTTGACGTTATTTTTGTTGTTGTTTATTTGACGGTGTTGTTGTTGTTTATTTGACGTTATTTTTGTTGTTGTTTATTTAACGGTGTTGTTGTTGTTGTTTATTTGACGTTGTAGTTGTTGTTGTTGTTTATTTGACGTTGTTGTTGTTGACGTTGTTGTTGTTGTTATTGTTCATTTGACGTTGTTGTTGTTGACGTTGTTGTTATTGTTGTTGTTTATTTGACGTGGTTGTTGTTGTTTATTTGACGTTGTTGTTGTTGTTTATTTGACGTTGTTGTCATTATTGTTGTTATTGTTATTTTTGTTGTTGTTTATTTGCCGTTGTTCTTCTTGTTGTTGTTTATTTGACGTTGTTGTTGTTGTTGTTTATTTGACGTTGTTGTTGTTATTTATTTGACGTTGTTGTTGTTGTTGTTTTATTTGACATTGTTGTTGTTGTTGTTGTTGTTGTTGTTTATTTGACGTTGTTGTTATTGTTGTTTATTTGACGTTGTTGTTATTGTTGTTGTTTATTTGACGTAGTTGTTGTTGACGTTGTTGTTGTTGTTTATTTGACGTTGTTGTTGTTGTTGTTTATTTGACGTTGTTGTTGTTGAAGTTGTTGTTATTGTTGTTGTTTATTTTACGTAGTTGTTGTTGTTGATGTTGTTGTTGTTTATTTGACGTTGTTGTTGTTGTTTATTTGACGTTGTTGTTGTTGACGTTGTTGTTGTTAATGTTTATTTGACGTATTTGTTGTTGTATATTTGACGTTGTTGTTGTTGTTGTTTATTTGACGTTGTTGTTGTTGACGTTGTTGTTGTTGTTATTGTTGTTGTTGTTGTTGTTGTTTATTTGACGTTGTTATTGTTGTTGTTGTTGTTTATTTGACGATGTTGTTGTTGTTGTTGTTTAGTTGACGTTTTTGTTGTTGTTTATTTGACGTTTTTGTTGTTGTTTATTTGACGATGTTGTTGTTGTTCTTCATTTGACGTTGTTGTTGTTGTTTATTTGACGTTGTTGTTGTTGTTGTTGTTTATTTGACGTTGTTGTTGTTATTTATTTGACGTTGTTGTTGTTTATTTGACGTTGTTGTTGTTGTTGTTGTTTATTTGACGTTTTTGTTGTTGTTGATGGTGTTGTTGTTTTTGTTGTTGTTTATTTGATGTGGTTGTTGTTGTTTATTTGATGTTGTTGTTGTTGTTTATTTGACGTTGTTGTTATTGTTGTTGTTATTGTTGTTTTTGTTGTTGTTTATTTGACGTTGTTGTTGTTGTTGTTGTTTATTTGACGTTGTTGTTGTTGTTGTTGTTTATTTGACGTTGTTGTTGTTATTTATTTGACGTTGTTGTTGTTGTTGTTTATTTGACATTGTTGTTGTTGTTGTTTATTTGATGTTGTTGTTGTTGTTGTTGTTTATTTGACGTTGTTGTTGTTATTTATTTGACGTTGTTGTTGTTGTTTATTTGACGTAGTTGTTGTTGTTGACGTTGTTGTTGTTGTTGTTGTTTGTTTATTTGACGATTTTGTTGTTGTTGATGTTGTTGTTGTTGTTGTTTATTTGACGTTGTTGTTGTTGTTTATTTGACGTTATTGTTGTTGTTGACGTTGTTGATGTTGTTGTTATTTATTTGACATTATTGTTGTTGTTGTTGTTGATTATTTGACGTTGTTGTTGTGGTTTATTTGACGTTATTTTTGTTGTTGTTTATTTGACGGTGTTGTTGTTGTTTATTTGACATTATTTTTGTTGTTGTTTATTTGACATTATTTTTGTTGTTGTTTATTTGACGGTGTTGTTGTTGTTGTTGTTTATTTGACGTTGTTGTTGTTGTTTATTTGACGTTGTTGTTGTTGTTGACGTTGTTGTTGATGTTGTTGTTGTTGTTTATTTGACGTTGTTGTTGTTGTGGTTTATTTGACGTTGTTGTGGTTGTTGTTGTTGTGTATTTGATGTTATTGTTGTTGTTGACGTTGTTGTTGTTGTTGTTATTTATTTGCGCTATTATTGTTGTTGTTGTTGTTTATTTGACGTTGTTGTTGTTGTTGTTTGTTTGACGTTGTTGTTGTTGTTGTTTATTTGACGTTGTTGTTGTTATTTATTTGACGTTGTTGTTGTTGTTGTTTTATTTGACGTTGTTGTTGTTATTTATTTGACGTTGTTGTTGTTGTTGTTGTTTATTTGACATTGTTGTTGTTGTTGTTGTTGTTTATTTGACGATGTTGTTGTTGTTCTTCATTTGACATTGTTGTTGTTGTTTATTTGACGTTGTTGTTGTTGTTGTTGTTTATTTGACGTTGTTGTTGTTATTTATTTGACGTTGTTGTTGTTTATTTGACGTTGTTGTTGTTGACGTTGTTGTTGTTGTTATTGTTTATTTGACGTTGTTGTTGTTGTTGTTTATTTGACGTAGTTGTTGTTGTTGTTGTTGTTGTTTATTTGACGTTTTTGTTGTTGTTGATGGTGTTGTTGTTTTTGTTGTTGTTTATTTGCTGTGGTTGTTGTTGTTTATTTGACGTTGTTGTTGTTGTTTATTTGACGTTGTTGTTATTGTTGTTGTTATTGTTGTTTTTGTTGTTGTTTATTTGACGTTGTTGTTGTTGTTGTTGTTGTTTATTTGACGTTGTTGTTGTTGTTGTTGTTTATTTGACGTTGTTGTTGTTATTTATTTAACGTTGTTGTTGTTGTTGTTTATTTGACATTGTTGTTGTTGTTGTTTATTTGATGTTGTTGTTGTTGTTGTTGTTTATTTGACGTTGTTGTTGTTATTTATTTGACGTTGTTGTTGTTGTTTATTTGACGTAGTTGTTGTTGTTGACGTTGTTGTTGTTGTTGTTGTTTGTTTATTTGACGATTTTGTTGTTGTTGATGTTGTTGTTGTTGTTGTTTATTTGACGTTGTTGTTGTTGTTTATTTGACGTTATTGTTGTTGTTGACGTTGTTGATGTTGTTGTTATTTATTTGACATTATTGTTGTTGTAGTTGTTGATTATTTGACGTTGTTGTTGTGGTTTATTTGACGTTATTTTTGTTGTTGTTT
Organism: Vicia faba; assembly: GCA_948472305.1. Lineage (NCBI taxonomy): Eukaryota > Viridiplantae > Streptophyta > Magnoliopsida > Fabales > Fabaceae > Vicia > Vicia faba. The sequence continues at coordinate 1,207,139,905 of OX451735.1, forward strand.
ATTTGACGGTGTTGTTGTTGTTGTTTATTTGACATTATTTTTGTTGTTGTTTATTTGACATTATTTTTGTTGTTGTTTATTTGACGGTGTTGTTGTTGTTGTTGTTTATTTGACGTTGTTGTTGTTGTTTATTTGACGTTGTTGTTGTTGTTGACGTTGTTGTTGATGTTGTTGTTGTTGTTTATTTGACGTTGTTGTTGTTGTGGTTTATTTGACGTTGTTGTGGTTGTTGTTGTTGTGTATTTGATGTTATTGTTGTTGTTGACGTTGTTGTTGTTGTTGTTATTTATTTGCGCTATTGTTGTTGTTGTTGTTGTTTATTTGACGTTGTTGTTGTTGTTGTTTGTTTGACGTTGTTGTTGTTGTTGTTTATTTGACGTTGTTGTTGTTATTTATTTGACGTTGTTGTTGTTGTTGTTTTATTTGACGTTGTTGTTGTTATTTATTTGACGTTGTTGTTGTTGTTGTTGTTTATTTGACATTGTTGTTGTTGTTGTTGTTGTTTATTTGACGATGTTGTTGTTGTTCTTCATTTGACGTTGTTGTTGTTGTTTATTTGACGTTGTTGTTGTTGTTGTTGTTGTTGTTTATTTGACGTTGTTGTTGTTATTTATTTGACGTTGTTGTTGTTTATTTGACGTTGTTGTTGTTGACGTTGTTGTTGTTGTTATTGTTTATTTGACGTTGTTGTTGTTGTTGTTTATTTGACGTAGTTGTTGTTGTTGTTGTTGTTGTTTATTTGACGTTTTTGTTGTTGTTGATGGTGTTGTTGTTTTTGTTGTTGTTTATTTGATGTGGTTGTTGTTGTTTATTTGACGTTGTTGTTGTTGTTTATTTGACGTTGTTGTTATTGTTGTTGTTATTGTTGTTTTTGTTGTTGTTTATTTGACGTTGTTGTTGTTGTTGTTGTTTATTTGACGTTGTTGTTGTTGTTGTTGTTTATTTGACGTTGTTGTTGTTATTTATTTAACGTTGTTGTTGTTGTTATTTATTTGACATTGTTGTTGTGGTTGTTTATTTGATGTTGTTGTTGTTGTTGTTGTTTATTTGACGTTGTTGTTGTTATTTATTTGACGTTGTTGTTGTTGTTTATTTGACGTTATTTTTGTTGTTGTTTATTTGACGGTGTTGTTGTTGTTTATTTGACGTTATTTTTGTTGTTGTTTATTTAACAGTGTTGTTGTTGTTGTTGTTTATCTGACGTTGTAGTTGTTGTTGTTGTTTATTTGATGTTGTTGTTGTTGTTGACGTTGTTGTTGTTGTTGACGTTGTTGTTGTTGTTGTTTATTTGACGTTGTTGTTGTTGACGTTGTTGTTGTTGTTATTGTTTATTTGACGTTGTTGTTGACGTTGTTGTTATTGTTGTTGTTTATTTGACGTGGTTGTTGTTGTTTATTTGACGTTGTTGTTGTTTATTTGACGTTGTTGTCATTATTGTTGTTATTGTTGTTTTTGTTGTTGTTTATTTGACGTTGTTCTTATTGTTGTTGTTGTTTATTTGACGTTGTTGTTGTTGTTGTTTATTTGACGTTGTTGTTGTTATTTATTTGACGTTGATGTTGTTGTTGTTTATTTGACATTGTTGTTGTTGTTGTTGTTGTTGTTGTTGTTGTTTATTTGACGTTATTTTTGTTGTTGTTTATTTGACGGTGTTGTTGTTGTTGTTGTTTATTTGACGTTGTTGTTGTTGTTTATTTGACGCTGTTGTTGTTGTTGTTTATTTAACGTTGTTGTTGTTGTTTATTTGACGTTGTTGTTGTTGTTGTTGTTTGTTTGACGTTGTTGTTGTTGTTTATTTGACGTTGTTGTTGTTATTTATTTGACGTTGTTGTTATTGTTGTTGTTTATTTGACATTGTTGTTGTTGTTGTTATTGTTGTTGTTGTTGTTTATTTGACGTTGTTGTTGTTGTTGTTCATTTGACGTTGTTGTTATTGTTTTTTATTTGACGTTGTTGTTGTTGTTTATTTGACGTTGTTGTTGTTTATTTGACGTTGTTGTTGTTGTTTTTGTTTATTTGACGTTGTTGTTGTTGACGTTGTTGTTGTTGTTATTGTTGTTGTTTATTTGACATAGTTGTTGTTGACGTTGTTGTTGTTGTTGTTTATTTGACGTTTTTGTTGTTGTTGATGTTGTTGTTGTTTTTGTTGTTTATTTGATGTGGTTGTTGTTGTTTATTTGACGTTGTTGTTGTTGCTGTTGTTTATTTGACGTTGTTGTTATTGTTGTTGTTATTGTTGTTTTTGTTGTTGTTTATTTGACGTTGTTCTTGTTGTTGTTGTTGTTTATTTGACGTTGTTGTTGTTGTTGTTTATTTGGCGTTGTTGTTGTTATTTATTTGACGTTGTTGTTGTTGTTGTTGTTTATTTGACATTGTTGTTGTTGATGTTGTGGTTTATTTGACGTTGTTGTTGTTGTTGTTTATGTGACGTTGTTGTTGTTGACGTTGTTGTTCTTGTTGTTGTTTATTTGACGTAGTTGTTGTTGTTGACGTTGTTGTTGTTGTTGTTTGTTTATTTGACGATTTTGTTGTTGTTGATGTTGTTGTTGTTGTTGTTATTGTTTATTTGACGTTGTTGTTGTTGTTGTTTATTTGACGTTGTTGTTGTTGAAGTTGTTGTTATTGTTGTTGTTTATTTTACGTAGTTGTTGTTGTTGATGTTGTTGTTGTTTATTTGACGTTGTTGTTGTTGTTTATTTGACGTTGTTGTTGTTGACGTTGTTGTTGTTATTGTTTATTTGACGTATTTGTTGTTGTATATTTGACATTGTTGTTGTTGTTGTTTATTTGACGTTGTTGTTGTTGACGTTGTTGTTGTTGTTATTGTTGTTGTTGTTGTTGTTTATTTGACGTTGTTATTGTTGTTGTTGTTGTTTATTTGACGATGTTGTTGTTGTTGTTGTTTAGTTGACGTTGTTGTTGTTGTTTATTTGACGTTGTTGTTGTTGTGGTTTATTTGACGTTGTTCAGGTTGTTGTTCATCTGACGTTGTTGTTGTTGTGTATTTGACGTTATTGTTGTTGTTGACGTTGTTGTTGTTGTTGTTATTTTTTTAACGCTATTGTTGTTGTTGTTGTTGTTTATTTGACGTTGTTGTTGTTGTTGTTTGTTTGACGTTGTTGTTGTTTATTTGACGTTGTTGTTGTTATTTATTTGACGTTGTTGTTGATGTTTATTTGACGTTGTTGTTGTTATTTATTTGACGTTGTTGTTGTTGTTGTTTATTTGACATTGTTGTTGTTGTTGTTGTTGTTGTTTATTTGACGATGTTGTTGTTGTTGTTCATTTGACGTTGTTGTTGTTGTTTATTTGACGTTGTTGTTGTTGTTGTTGTTTATTTGACGTTGTTGTTGTTGTTTATTTGACGTTGTTGTTGTTATTTATTTGACGTTGTTGTTGTTTATTTGACGTTGTTGTTGTTGACGTTGTTGTTGTTGTTATTGTTTATTTGACGTTGTTGTTGTTGTTGTTTATTTGACGTAGTTGTTGTTGACGTTGTTGTTGTTGTTGTTGTTTATTTGACGTTTTTGTTGTTGTTGATGTTGTTGTTGTTTTTGTTGTTGTTTATTTGATGTGGTTGTTATTGTTTATTTGACGTTGTTGTTGTTGTTTATTTGACGTTGTTGTTATTGTTGTTGTTATTGTTGTTTTTGTTGTTGTTTATTTGACGTTGTTGTTGTTGTTGTTTATTTGACGTTGTTGTTGTTGTTGTTGTTTATTTGACGTTGTTGTTGTTATTTATTTGACGTTGTTGTTGTTGTTTATTTGACATTGTTGTTGTTGTTTATTTGACGTTGTTGTTGTTGTTGTTGTTTATTTGACGTTGTTGTTGTTGACGTTGTTGTTGTTGTTGTTGTTGTTGTTTATTTGACGTAGTTGTTGTTGTTGACGTTGTTGTTGTTTTTTGTTTGTTTATTTGACGATGTTGTTGTTGTTGATGTTGTTGTTGTTGTTGTTTATTTGACGTTGTTGTTGTTGTTTATTTGACGTTATTGTTGTTGTTGACGTTGTTGATGTTGTTGTTATTTATTTGACATTATTGTTGTTGTTGTTGTTGTTGATTATTTGACGTTGTTGTTGTTGTTTATTTGACGTTATTTTTGTTGTTGTTTATTTGACGGTGTTGTTGTTGTTTATTTGACATTATTTTTGTTGTTGTTTATTTGACGGTGTTGTTGTTGTTGTTGTTTATTTGACGTTGTTTTTGTTGTTTATTTGACGTTGTTCTTGTTGTTGACGTTGTTGTTGTTGTTGTTATTGTTTATTTGACGTTGTTGTTGTTGTTGTTTATTTGACATTGTTGTTGTTGTTGTTGTTGTTGTTTATTTGACGTTGTTGTTGTTGTTGTTTATTTGATGTTGTTGTTGTTGACGTTGTTGTTGTTGTTGTTGTTGTTTATTTGACGTAGTTGTTGTTGTTGTTGTTGTTCGTTTATTTGACGATTTTTGTTGTTGTTGATGTTGTTGTTGTTGTTGTTTATTTGACGTTGTAGTTGTTGTTTATTTGACGTTATTGTTGTTGTTGACGTTGTTGTTGTTGTTGTTGTTTATTTGACGTTATTGTTGTTGTTGTTGTTGTTGATTATTTGATGTTGTTGTTGTTTATTTGACGTTATTTTTGTTGTTGTTTATTTGACGGTGTTGTTGTTGTTTATTTGACGTTATTTTTGTTGTTGTTTATTTAACGGTGTTGTTGTTGTTGTTTATTTGACGTTGTAGTTGTTGTTGTTGTTTATTTGACGTTGTTGTTGTTGACGTTGTTGTTGTTGTTATTGTTCATTTGACGTTGTTGTTGTTGACGTTGTTGTTATTGTTGTTGTTTATTTGACGTGGTTGTTGTTGTTTATTTGACGTTGTTGTTGTTGTTTATTTGACGTTGTTGTCATTATTGTTGTTATTGTTATTTTTGTTGTTGTTTATTTGCCGTTGTTCTTCTTGTTGTTGTTTATTTGACGTTGTTGTTGTTGTTGTTTATTTGACGTTGTTGTTGTTATTTATTTGACGTTGTTGTTGTTGTTGTTTTATTTGACATTGTTGTTGTTGTTGTTGTTGTTGTTGTTTATTTGACGTTGTTGTTATTGTTGTTTATTTGACGTTGTTGTTATTGTTGTTGTTTATTTGACGTAGTTGTTGTTGACGTTGTTGTTGTTGTTTATTTGACGTTTTTGTTGTTGTTGATGTTGTTGATGTTTTTGTTGTTGTTTATTTGATGTGGTTGTTGTTGTTTATTTGACGTTGTTGTTGTTGTTGTTTATTTGACGTTGTTGTTATTGTTGTTGTTATTGTTGTTTTTGTTGTTATTTATTTGACGTTGTTCTTGTTGTTGTTGTTTATTTGACGTTGTTATTATTGTTTTTTCGTTGACGTTGTTGTTGTTATTTATTTGACGTTGTTGTTATTGTTGTTTATTTGACATTGTTGTTGTTGTTGTTGTTGTTTATTTGACGTTGTTGTTGTTGTTATTGTTGTTGTTTATTTGACGTTGTTGTTGTTGACGTTGTTGTTGTTGTTTATTTGACGTAGTTGTTGTTGTTGACGTTGTTGTTGTTGTTTTTAGTTTATTTGACGATTTTGTTGTTGTTGATGTTGTTGTTGTTGTTGTTTATTAGACGTTGTTGTTTATTTGACGTTATTGTTGTTGTTGACGTTGTTGTTGTTGTTGTTATTTATTTGGCGTTATTGTTGTTGTTGTTGATTATTTGACGTTATTGTTGTTGTTTATTTGACGTTATTTTTGTTGTTGTTTATTTGATGGTGTTGTTGTTATTTATTTGACGATATTTTTGTTGTTGTTTATTTGACGGTGTTGTTGTTGTTGTTGTTGTTTATTTGACGTTGTTGTTGTTGTTGTTTATTTGACGTTGTTGTTGTTGTTGACGTTGTTGTTGTTGTTGTTGTTGTTTATTTGACGTTGTTGTTGTTGTTGTTGTTTATTTGACATTGTTGTTGTTGTTGTTGTTGTTGTTTATTTGACGTTGTTGTTGTTGTTGTTGTTTATTTGACGTTGCTGTTGTTGTTGTTTATTTGACGTTGTTGTTGTTGACGTTGTTGTTGTTGTTGTTGTTGTTTATTTGACGTAGTTTTTTTTGTTGACGTTGTTGTTGTTGTTGTTCATTTATTTGACGATTTTGTTGTTGTTGATGTTGTTGTTGTTGTTGTTGTTTATTTGACGTTATTGTTGTTGTTGACGTTGTTGTTGTTGTTGTTATTTATTTGACGTTATTGTTGTTGTTGTTGTTTATTTGACGTTATTTTTGTTGTTGTTTATTTGACGGTGTTGTTGTTGTTTATTTGACGTTATTTTTGTTGTTGTTTATTTAACGGTGTTGTTGTTGTTGTTGTTTATTTGACATTGTTGTTGTTGTTGTTGTTGTTGTTGTTGTTTATTTGACGTTGTTGTTGTTGTTGACGTTGTTGTTGTTGTTGTTGTTGTTTATTTGACGTTGTTGTTGTTGACGTTGTTATTGTTGTTATTGTTTATTTGATGTTGTTGTTGTTGTTATTGTTTATTTGACGTTGTTGTTGTTGTTGTTGTTTATTTGACGTAGTTGTTGTTGACGTTGTTGTTATTGTTGTTGTTTATTTGACGTTTTTGTTGTTGTTGATGTTGTTGTTGTTTTTGTTGTTGTTTATTTGATGTGGTTGTTCTTGTTTATTTGACGTTGTTGTTGTTGTTGTTTATTTGACGTTGTTTTCATTATTGTTGTTATTGTTGTTTTTGTTGTTGTTTATTTGACGTTGTTCTTGTTGTTGTTTATTTGACATTGTTGTTGTTGTTGTTGTTTATTTGACGTTGTTGTTATTGTTGTTTATTTGACGTTGTTGTTATTGTTGTTGATTATTTGACGTAGTTGTTGTTGACGTAGTTGTTGTTGTTGTTGTTTATTTGACGTTTTTGTTGTTGTTGATGTTGTTGTTGTTTTTGTTGTTGTTTATTTGATGTGGTTGTTGTTGTTTATTTGACGTTGTTGTTGTTGTTGTTGTTTATTTGCCGTTGTTGTTATTGTTGTTGTTATTGTTGTTTTTGTTGTTGTTTATTTGACGTTGTTCTTGTTGTTGTTGTTTATTTCACGTTGTTGTTGTTGTTGTCTATTTGACGTTGTTGTTGTTATTTATTTGACGTTGTTGTGGTTGTTGTTTATTTGACATTGTTGTTGTTGTTGTTGTTGTTGTTGTTTATATGACGTTGTTGTTGTTGTTGTTGTTTATTTGACGTTGTTGTTGTTGACGTTGTTGTTGTTGTTGTTGTTTATTTGACGTAGTTGTTGTTGTTGACGTTGTTGTTGTTGTTGTTCGTTTATTTGACGATTTTGTTGTTGTGGATGTTGTTGTTGTTGTTGTTTATTTGACGTTGTTGTTGTTGTTTATTTGTTTTTATTGTTGTTGTTGACGTTGTTGTTGTTGTTGTTGTTATTTATTTGGCGTTATTGTTGTTGATTATTTGACGTTATTGTTGTTGTTTATTTGACGTTATTTTTGTTGTTGTTTATTTGACGGTGTTGTTGTTGTTTATTTGACGTTATTTTTGTTGTTGTTTATTTGACGGTGTTGTTGTTTATTTGACGTTGTTGTTGTTGTTGTTTATTTGACGTTGTTGTTGTTGTTGACGTTGATGTTGTTGTTGTTTATTTGACGTTGTTGTTGTTGTTGTTTAATTGACATTGTTGTTGTTGTTGTTTATTTGACGTTGTTGTTGTTGTCGTTGTTGTTTATTTGACGTTGTTGTTGTTGACGTTGTTGTTGTTGTTGTTGTTTATTTGACGTAGTTGTTGTTGTTGATGTTGTTGTTGTTGTTGTTGTTCGTTTATTTGACGATTTTGTTGTTGTTGATGTTGTTGTTGTTGTTGTTGTTGTTTATTTGACATTGTTGTTGTTGTTTATTTTACGTTATTGTTGTTGTTGACGTTGTTGTTGTTGTTGTTATTTATTTGACGTTATTGTTGTTGTTGTTGTTGATTATTTGACGTTGTTGTTGTTATTTATTTGACGATTTTGTTGTTGTTGATGTTGTTGTTGTTGTTGTTTATTTGATGTGGTTGTTGTTGTTTATTTGACGTTGTTGTTGTTGTTTATTTGACGTTGTTGTTATTGTTGTTGTTATTGTTGTTTTTGTTGTTGTTTATTTGACGTTGTTGTTGTTGTTGTTGTTTATTTGACGTTGTTGTTGTTGTTGTTGTTTATTTGACGTTGTTGTTGTTATTTATTTGACGTTGTTGTTGTTGTTGTTTATTTGACATTGTTGTTGTTGTTGTTGTTTATTTGACGTTGTTGTTGTTGTTGTTGTTTATTTGACGTTGTTGTTGTTGACTTTGTTGTTGTTGTTGTTGTTGTTTATTTGACGTAGTTGTTGTTGTTGACGTTGTTGTTGTTGTTTGTTTGTTTATTTGACGATTTTGTTGTTGTTGATGTTGTTGTTGTTGTTGTTTATTTGACGTTGTTGTTGTTGTTTATTTGACGTTATTGTTGTTGTTGACGTTGTTGATGTTGTTGTTATTTATTTGACATTATTGTTGTTGTTGTTGTTGTTGATTATTTGACGTTGTTGTTGTTGTTTATTTGACGTTATTTTTGTTGTTGTTTATTTGACGGTGTTGTTGTTGTTTATTTGACATTATTTTTGTTGTTGTTTATTTGACGGTGTTGTTGTTGTTGTTGTTTATTTGACGTTGTTTTTGTTGTTTATTTGATGTTGTTGTTGTTGACGTTGTTGTTGTTGTTGACGTTGTTGTTGTTGTTGTTTATTTGACGTTGTTGTTGTTGTTGTTATTTATTTGACATTGTTGTTGTTGTTGTTGTTGGTATTTATTTGACGTTGTTGTTGTTGTTTATTTGACGTTGTTATTGTTGACGTTGTTGTTGTTGTTGTTGTTGTTTATTTGACGTAGTTGTTGTTGTTGACGTTGTTGTTGTTGTTGTTCGTTTATTTGACGATTTTGTTGTTGTTGATGTTGTTGTTGTTGTTGTTTATTTGACGTTGTTGTTGTTGTTTATTTGACGTTATTGTTGTTGTTGACGTTGTTGTTGTTGTTGTTATTTATTTGACGTTATTGTTGTTGTTGTTGTTGTTGTTGTTGTTGATTATTTGATGTTATTGTTGTTGTTGTTTATTTGACGTTATTTTTGTTGTTGTTTATTTGACAGTGTTGTTGTTGTTTATTTGACGTTATTTTTGTTGTTGTTTATTTAACAGTATTGTTGCTGTTGTTGTTTATTTGACGTTGTAGTTGTTGTTGTTGTTTATTTGACGTTGTTGTTGTTGTTGTTGACGTTGTTGTTGTTGTTGACGTTGTTGTTGTTGTTGTTGTTTATTTGACGTTGTTGTTGTTGACGTTGTTGTTGTTATTGTTTATTTGACGTTGTTGTTGTTGACGTTGTTGTTATTGTTGTTGTTTATTTGACGTGGTTGTTGTTGTTTATTTGACGTTGTTGTTGTTGTTTATTTGACGTTGTTGTCATTATTGTTGTTATTGTTGTTTTTGTTGTTGTTTATTTGACGTTGTTCTTGTTGTTGTTGTTTATTTGACGTTGTTGTTGTTGTTTATTTGACGTTGTTGTTGTTATTTATTTGACGTTGTTGTTGTTGTTGTTTATTTGACATTGTTGTTGTTGTTGTTGTTGTTTATTTGACGTTGTTGTTATTGTTGTTTATTTGACGATGTTGTTATTGTTGTTGTTTATTTGACGTAGTTGTTGTTGACGTTGTTGTTGTTTATTTGACGTTTTTGTTGTTGTCGATGTTGTTGTTGTTTTTGTTGTTGTTTATTTGATGTGGTTGTTGTTGTTTATTTGACGTTGTTGTTGTTGTTGTTTATTTGACGTTGTTGTTATTGTTGTTGTTATTGTTGTTTTTGTTGTTATTTATTTGACGTTGTTCTTGTTGTTGTTGTTTATTTGACGTTGTTATTGTTGTTGTTTATTTGACGTTGTTGTTGTTATTTATTTGACGTTGTTGTTGTTGTTGTTGTTTATTTGACATTGTTGTTGTTGTTGTTGTTGTTGTTTATTTGACGTTGTTGTTGTTGTTGTTGTTGTTGTTTATTTGACGTTGTTGTTGTTGACGTTGTTGTTGTTGTTGTTTATTTGACGTTGTTGTTGTTGTTGTTGTTTATTTGACGTTGTTGTTGTTATTTATTTGACGTTGTTGTTGTTGTTGTTTATTTGACATTGTTGTTGTTGTTGTTGTTTATTTGACGTTGTTGTTGTTGTTGTTGTTTATTTGACGTTGTTGTTGTTGACGTTGTTGTTGTTGTTGTTGTTGTTTATTTGACGTAGTTGTTATTGTTGACGTTGTTGTTGTTGTTGTTTGTTTATTTGACGATTTTGTTGTTGTTGATGTTGTTGTTGTTGTTGTTTATTTGACGTTGTTGTTGTTGTTTATTTGACGTTATTGTTGTTGTTGACGTTGTTGATGTTGTTGTTATTTATTTGACATTATTGTTGTTGTTGTTGTTGTTGATTATTTGACGTTGTTGTTGTTATTTATTTGACGTTATTTTTGTTGTTGTTTATTTGACGGTGTTGTTGTTGTTTATTTGACATTATTTTCGTTGTTGTTTATTTGACGGTGTTGTTGTTGTTGTTGTTTATTTGACGTTGTTTTTGTTGTTTATTTGATGTTGTTGTTGTTGTTGACGTTGTTGTTGTTGTTGTTTATTTGACGTTGTTGTTGTTGTTATTTATTTGACATTGTTGTTGTTGTTGTTGTTGTTATTTATTTGACGTTGTTGTTGTTGTTGTTTATTTGACGTTGTTAATATTGACGTTGTTGTTGTTGTTGTTTATTTGACGTAGTTGTTGTTGTTGACGTTGTTGTTGTTGTTGTTCGTTTATTTGACGATTTTGTTGTTGTTGCTGTTGTTGTTGTTGTTGTTTATTTGACGTTATTGTTGTTGTTGACGTTGTTGTTGTTGTTGTTATTTATTTGACGTTATTGTTGTTGTTGTTGTTGTTGTTGTTGATTATTTGATGTTATTGTTGTTGTTGTTTATTTGACGTTATTTTTGTTGTTGTTTATTTGACGGTGTTGTTGTTGTTTATTTGACGTTATTTTTGTTGTTGTTTATTTAACAGTGTTGTTGCTGTTGTTGTTTATTTGACGTTGTAGTTGTTGTTGTTGTTTATTTGACGTTGTTGTTGTTGTTGACGTTGTTGTTGTTGTTGACGTTGTTGTTGTTGTTGTTTATTTGACGTTGTTGTTGTTGACGCTGTTGTTGTTATTGTTTATTTGATGTTGTTGTTGTTGACGTTGTTGTTATTGTTGTTGTTTATTTGACGTGGTTGTTGTTGTTTATTTGACGTTGTTGTTGTTGTTTATTTGACGTTGTTGTCATTATTGTTGTTATTGTTGTTTTTGTTGTTGTGTATTTGACGTTGTTCTTGTTGTTGTTGTTTATTTGACGTTGTTGTTGTTGTTTATTTGACGTTGTTGTTGTTATTTATTTGACGTTGTTGTTGTTGTTGTTTATTTGACATTGTTGTTGTTGTTGTTGTTGTTGTTTATTTGACGTTGTTGTTATTGTTGTTTATTTGACGTTGTTGTTATTGTTGTTGTTTATTTGACGTAGTTGTTGTTGACGTTGTTGTTGTTTATTTGACGTTTTTGTTGTTGTTGATGTTGTTGTTGTTTTTGTTGTTGTTTATTTGATGTGGTTGTTGTTGTTTATTTGACGTTGTTGTTGTTGTTTATTTGACGTTGTTGTTATTGTTGTTTTTGTTGTTATTTATTTGACGTTGTTCTTGTTGTTGTTGTTTATTTGACGTTGTTATTGTTGTTGTTTATTTGACGTTGTTGTTGTTATTTATTTGACGTTGTTGTTGTTGTTGTTGTTTATTTGACATTGTTGTTGTTGTTGTTGTTGTTTATTTGACGTTGTTGTTGTTGTTGTTGTTGTTTATTTGACGTTGTTGTTGTTGACGTTGTTGTTGTTGTTGTTTATTTGACGTTGTTGTTGTTGTTGTTGTTTATTTGACGTTGTTGTTGTTATTTATTTGACGTTGTTGTTGTTGTTGTTTATTTGACATTGTTGTTGTTGTTGTTGTTTATTTGACGTTGTTGTTGTTGTTGTTGTTGTTTATTTGACGTTGTTGTTGTTGACGTTGCTGTTGTTGTTGTTGTTTATTTGACGTAGTTGTTGTTGTTGACGTTGTTGTTGTTGTTGTTTGTTTATTTGACGATTTTGTTGTTGTTGATGTTGTTGTTGTTGTTGTTTATTTGACGTTGTTGTTGTTGTTTATTTGACGTTATTGTTGTTGTTGTTGACGTTGTTGATGTTGTTGTTATTTATTTGACATTATTGTTGTTGTTGTTGTTGTTGATTATTTGATGTTGTTGTTGTTGTTTATTTGACGTTATTTTTGTTGTTGTTTATTTGATGGTGTTGTTGTTGTTTATTTGACATTATTTTTGTTGTTGTTTATTTGACGGTGTTGTTGGTGTTGTTGTTTATTTGACGTTGTTTTTGTTGTTTATTTGATGTTGTTGTTGTTGTTGACGTTGTTGTTGTTGTTGTTTATTTGACGTTGTTGTTGTTGTTATTTATTTGACATTGTTGTTGTTGTTGTTGTTGTTATTTATTTGACGTTGTTGTTGTTGTTTATTTGACGTTGTTATTATTGACGTTGTTGTTGTTGTTGTTGTTTATTTGACGTAGTTGTTGTTGTTGACGTTGTTGTTGTTGTTGTTCGTTTATTTGACGATTTTGTTGTTGTTGATGTTGTTGTTGTTGTTGTTTATTTGACGTTGTTGTTGTTGTTGTTTATTTGACGTTATTGTTGTTGTTGACGTTGTTGTTGTTGTTGTTATTTATTTGACGTTATTGTTGTTGTTGTTGTTGTTGTTGATTATTTGATGTTATTGTTGTTGTTGTTTATTTGACGTTATTTTTGTTGTTGTTTATTTGACGGTGTTGTTGTTGTTTATTTGACGTTGTTGTTGTTATTTATTTGACGTTGTTGTTGTTGTTGTTGTTTATTTGACATTGTTGTTGTTGTTGTTGTTGTTGTTGTTTATTTGACGTTGTTGTTGTTGTTGTTGTTGTTGTTTATTTGACGTTGTTGTTGTTGACGTTGTTGTTGTTGTTGTTTATTTGACGTTGTTGTTGTTGTTGTTGTTTATTTGACGTTGTTGTTGTTATTTATTTGACGTTGTTGTTGTTGTTGTTTATTTGACATTGTTGTTGTTGTTGTTGTTTATTTGACGTTGTTGTTGTTGTTGTTGTTTATTTGACGTTGTTGTTGTTGACGTTGTTGTTGTTGTTGTTGTTGTTTATTTGACGTAGTTGTTGTTGTTGACGTTGTTGTTGTTGTTGTTTGTTTATTTGACGATTTTGTTGTTGTTGATGTTGTTGTTGTTGTTTATTTGACGTTGTTGTTGTTGTTTATTTGACGTTATTGTTGTTGTTGACGTTGTTGATGTTGTTGTTATTTATTTGACATTATTGTTGTTGTTGTTGTTGTTGATTTTTTGACGTTGTTGTTGTTATTTATTTGACGTTATTTTTGTTGTTGTTTATTTGACGGTGTTGTTGTTGTTTATTTGACATTATTTTCGTTGTTGTTTATTTGACGGTGTTGTTGTTGTTGTTGTTTATTTGACGTTGTTTTTGTTGTTTATTTGATGTTGTTGTTGTTGTTGACGTTGTTGTTGTTGTTGTTTATTTGACGTTGTTGTTGTTGTTATTTATTTGACATTGTTGTTGTTGTTGTTGTTATTTATTTGACGTTGTTGTTGTTGTTGTTGTTTATTTGACGTTGTTAATATTGACGTTGTTGTTGTTGTTGTTTATTTGACGTAGTTGTTGTTGTTGACGTTGTTGTTGTTGTTGTTCGTTTATTTGACGATTTTGTTGTTGTTGCTGTTGTTGTTGTTGTTGTTTATTTGACGTTATTGTTGTTGTTGACGTTGTTGTTGTTGTTGTTATTTATTTGACGTTATTGTTGTTGTTGTTGTTGTTGTTGTTGATTATTTGATGTTATTGTTGTTGTTGTTTATTTGACGTTATTTTTGTTGTTGTTTATTTGACGGTGTTGTTGTTGTTTATTTGACGTTATTTTTGTTGTTGTTTATTTAACAGTGTTGTTGCTGTTGTTGTTTATTTGACGTTGTAGTTGTTGTTGTTGTTTATTTGACGTTGTTGTTGTTGTTGTTGACGTTGTTGTTGTTGTTGACGTTGTTGTTGTTGTTGTTTATTTGACGTTGTTGTTGTTGACGCTGTTGTTGTTATTGTTTATTTGATGTTGTTGTTGTTGACGTTGTTGTTATTGTTGTTGTTTATTTGACGTGGTTGTTGTTGTTTATTTGACGTTGTTTTTGTTGTTTATTTGACGTTGTTGTCATTATTGTTGTTATTGTTGTTTTTGTTGTTGTGTATTTGACGTTGTTCTTGTTGTTGTTGTTTATTTGACGTTGTTGTTGTTGTTTATTTGACGTTGTTGTTGTTATTTATTTGACGTTGTTGTTGTTGTTGTTTATTTGACATTGTTGTTGTTGTTGTTGTTGTTGTTTATTTGACGTTGTTGTTATTGTTGTTTATTTGACGTTGTTGTTATTGTTGTTGTTTATTTGACGTAGTTGTTGTTGACGTTGTTGTTGTTTATTTGACGTTTTTGTTGTTGTTGATGTTGTTGTTGTTTTTGTTGTTGTTTATTTGATGTGGTTGTTGTTGTTTATTTGACGTTGTTGTTGTTGTTTATTTGACGTTGTTGTTATTGTTGTTGTTATTGTTGTTTTTGTTGTTATTTATTTGACGTTGTTCTTGTTGTTGTTGTTTATTTGACGTTGTTATTGTTGTTGTTTATTTGACGTTGTTGTTGTTATTTATTTGACGTTGTTGTTGTTGTTGTTGTTTATTTGACATTGTTGTTGTTGTTGTTGTTGTTTATTTGACGTTGTTGTTGTTGTTGTTTATTTGACGTTGTTGTTGTTGACGTTGTTGTTGTTGTTGTTTATTTGACGTTGTTGTTGTTGTTGTTGTTTATTTGACGTTGTTGTTGTTATTTATTTGACGTTGTTGTTGTTGTTTATTTGACATTGTTGTTGTTGTTGTTGTTTATTTGACGTTGTTGTTGTTGTTGTTGTTGTTTATTTGACGTTGTTGTTGTTGACGTTGCTGTTGTTGTTGTTGTTTATTTGACGTAGTTGTTGTTGTTGACGTTGTTGTTGTTGTTGTTTGTTTATTTGACGATTTTGTTGTTGTTGATGTTGTTGTTGTTGTTGTTGTTTATTTGACGTTGTTGTTGTTGTTTATTTGACGTTATTGTTGTTGTTGTTGACGTTGTTGATGTTGTTGTTATTTATTTGACATTATTGTTGTTGTTGTTGTTGTTGATTATTTGATGTTGTTGTTGTTGTTTATTTGACGTTATTTTTGTTGTTGTTTATTTGACGGTGTTGTTGTTGTTTATTTGACATTATTTTTGTTGTTGTTTATTTGACGGTGTTGTTGGTGTTGTTGTTTATTTGACGTTGTTTTTGTTGTTTATTTGATGTTGTTGTTGTTGTTGACGTTGTTGTTGTTGTTGTTTATTTGACGTTGTTGTTGTTGTTATTTATTTGACATTGTTGTTGTTGTTGTTGTTGTTATTTATTTGACGTTGTTGTTGTTGTTTATTTGACGTTGTTATTATTGACGTTGTTGTTGTTGTTGTTGTTGTTTATTTGACGTAGTTGTTGTTGTTGACGTTGTTGTTGTTGTTGTTCGTTTATTTGACGATTTTGTTGTTGTTGTTGATGTTGTTGTTGTTGTTTATTTGACGTTGTTGTTGTTGTTGTTTATTTGACGTTATTGTTGTTGTTGACGTTGTTGTTGTTGTTGTTATTTATTTGACGTTATTGTTGTTGTTGTTGTTGTTGTTGATTATTTGATGTTATTGTTGTTGTTGTTTATTTGACGTTATTTTTGTTGTTGTTTATTTGACGGTGTTGTTGTTGTTTATTTGACGTTATTTTTGTTGTTGTTTATTTAACAGTGTTGTTGTTGTTGTTTATTTGACGTTGTAGTTGTTGTTGTTGTTTATTTGACGTTGTTGTTGTTGTTGTTGACGTTGTTGTTGTTGTTTATTTGACGTTGTTGTTGTTGACGTTGTTGTTGTTATTGTTTATTTGACGTTGTTGTTGTTGTTGACGTTGTTGTTATTGTTGTTGTTTATTTGACGTGGTTGTTGTTGTTTATTTGACGTTGTTGTTGTTGTTTATTTGACGTTGTTGTCATTATTGTTGTTATTGTTGTTTTTGTTGTTGTTTATTTGATGTTGTTCTTGTTGTTGTTGTTTATTTGACGTTGTTGTTGTTGTTGTTTATTTGACGTTGTTGTTGTTATTTATTTGACGTTGTTGTTGTTGTTGTTTATTTGACATTGTTGTTGTTGTTATTGTTGTTTATTTGACGTTGTTGTTATTGTTGTTGTTTATTTGACGTAGTTGTTGTTGACGTTGTTTATTTGACGTAGTTGTTGTTGACGTTGTTGTTGTTGTTTATTTGACGTTTTTGTTGTTGTTGATGTTGTTGATGTTTTTGTTGTTGTTTATTTGATGTGGTTGTTGTTGTTTATTTGACGTTGTTGTTGTTGTTGTTTATTTGACGTTGTTGTTATTGTTGTTGTTATTGTTGTTTTTGTTGTTATTTATTTGACGTTGTTCTTGTTGTTGTTGTTTATTTGACGTTGTTATTATTGTTGTTTCGTTGACGTTGTTGTTGTTATTTATTTGACGTTGTTGTTATTGTTGTTTATTTGACATTGTTGTTGTTGTTGTTGTTGTTTATTTGACGTTGTTGTTGTTGTTATTGTTGTTGTTTATTTGACGTTGTTGTTGTTGACGTTGTTGTTGTTGTTTATTTGACGTGGTTGTTGTTGTTGACGTTGTTGTTGTTGTTTTTAGTTTATTTGACGATTTTGTTGTTGTTGATGTTGTTGTTGTTGTTGTTTATTAGACGTTGTTGTTTATTTGACGTTATTGTTGTTGTTGACGTTGTTGTTGTTGTTGTTATTTATTTGGCGTTATTGTTGTTGTTGTTGATTATTTGACGTTATTGTTGTTGTTTATTTGACGTTATTTTTGTTGTTGTTTATTTGATGGTGTTGTTGTTATTTATTTGACGATATTTTTGTTGTTGTTTATTTGACGGTGTTGTTGTTGTTGTTGTTGTTGTTTATTTGACGTTGTTGTTGTTGTTGTTTATTTGACGTTGTTGTTGTTGTTGACGTTGTTGTTGTTGTTGTTGTTGTTTATTTGACGTTGTTGTTGTTGTTGTTGTTTATTTGACATTGTTGTTGTTGTTGTTGTTGTTGTTGTTTATTTGACGTTGTTGTTGTTGTTGTTGTTGTTTATTTGACGTTGCTGTTGTTGTTGTTTATTTGACGTTGTTGTTGTTGACGTTGTTGTTGTTGTTGTTGTTGTTTATTTGACGTAGTTTTTGTTGTTGACGTTGTTGTTGTTGTTGTTCATTTATTTGACGATTTTGTTGTTGTTGATGTTGTTGTTGTTGTTGTTGTTTATTTGACGTTATTGTTGTTGTTGACGTTGTTGTTGTTGTTGTTATTTATTTGACGTTATTGTTGTTGTTGTTGTTTATTTGACGTTATTTTTGTTGTTGTTTATTTGACGGTGTTGTTGTTGTTTATTTGACGTTATTGTTGTTGTTGTTGTCTATTTGACGTTATTTTTGTTGTTGTTTATTTGACGGTGTTGTTGTTGTTTATTTGACGTTATTTTTGTTGTTGTTTATTTAACGGTGTTGTTGTTGTTGTTGTTTATTTGACATTGTTGTTGTTGTTGTTGTTGTTGTTGTTGTTTATTTGACGTTGTTGTTGTTGTTGACGTTGTTGTTGTTGTTGTTGTTGTTTATTTGACGTTGTTGTTGTTGACGTTGTTATTGTTGTTATTGTTTATTTGACGTTGTTGTTGTTGTTATTGTTTATTTGACGTTGTTGTTGTTGTTGTTGTTTATTTGACGTAGTTGTTGTTGACGTTGTTGTTATTGTTGTTGTTTATTTGACGTTTTTGTTGTTGTTGATGTTGTTGTTGTTTTTGTTGTTGTTTATTTGATGTGGTTGTTCTTGTTTATTTGACGTTGTTGTTGTTGTTGTTGTTTATTTGACGTTGTTTTCATTATTGTTGTTATTGTTGTTTTTGTTGTTGTTTATTTGACGTTGTTCTTGTTGTTGTTTATTTGACATTGTTGTTGTTGTTGTTGTTTATTTGACGTTGTTGTTATTGTTGTTTATTTGACGTTGTTGTTATTGTTGTTGATTATTTGACGTAGTTGTTGTTGACGTAGTTGTTGTTGTTGTTGTTTATTTGACGTTTTTGTTGTTGTTGATGTTGTTGTTGTTTTTGTTGTTGTTTATTTGATGTGGTTGTTGTTGTTTATTTGACGTTGTTGTTGTTGTTGTTGTTTATTTGCCGTTGTTGTTATTGTTGTTGTTATTGTTGTTTTTGTTGTTGTTTATTTGACGTTGTTCTTGTTGTTGTTGTTTATTTCACGTTGTTGTTGTTGTTGTTTATTTGACGTTGTTGTTGTTATTTATTTGACGTTGTTGTGGTTGTTGTTTATTTGACATTGTTGTTGTTGTTGTTGTTGTTTATATGACGTTGTTGTTGTTGTTGTTGTTTATTTGACGTTGTTGTTGTTGACGTTGTTGTTGTTGTTGTTGTTTATTTGACGTAGTTGTTGTTGTTGACGTTGTTGTTGTTGTTGTTCGTTTATTTGACGATTTTGTTGTTGTGGATGTTGTTGTTGTTGTTGTTTATTTGACGTTGTTGTTGTTGTTTATTTGTTGTTATTGTTGTTGTTGACGTTGTTGTTGTTGTTGTTATTTATTTGGCGTTATTGTTGTTGATTATTTGACGTTATTGTTGTTGTTTATTTGACGTTATTTTTGTTGTTGTTTATTTGACGGTGTTGTTGTTGTTTATTTGACGTTATTTTTGTTGTTGTTTATTTGACGGTGTTGTTGTTTATTTGACGTTGTTGTTGTTGTTGTTTATTTGACGTTGTTGTTGTTGTTGACGTTGATGTTGTTGTTGTTTATTTGACGTTGTTGTTGTTGTTGTTTAATTGACATTGTTGTTGTTGTTGTTTATTTGACGTTGTTGTTGTTGTCGTTGTTGTTTATTTGACGTTGTTGTTGTTGACGTTGTTGTTGTTGTTGTTGTTTATTTGACGTAGTTGTTGTTGTTGATGTTGTTGTTGTTGTTGTTGTTCGTTTATTTGACGATTTTGTTGTTGTTGATGTTGTTGTTGTTGTTGTTGTTGTTTATTTGACATTGTTGTTGTTGTTTATTTTACGTTATTGTTGTTGTTGACGTTGTTGTTGTTGTTGTTATTTATTTGACGTTATTGTTGTTGTTGTTGTTGATTATTTGACGTTGTTGTTGTTATTTATTTGACGATTTTGTTGTTGTTGATGATGTTGTTGTTGTTGTTGTTTATTTGATGTGGTTGTTGTTGTTTATTTGACGTTGTTGTTGTTGTTTATTTGACGTTGTTGTTATTGTTGTGGTTATTGTTGTTTTTGTTGTTGTTTATTTGACGTTGTTGTTGTTGTTGTTGTTTATTTGACGTTGTTGTTGTTGTTGTTGTTTATTTGACGTTGTTGTTGTTATTTATTTGACGTTGTTGTTGTTGTTGTTTATTTGACATTGTTGTTGTTGTTGTTGTTTATTTGACGTTGTTGTTGTTGTTGTTGTTTATTTGACGTTGTTGTTGTTGACTTTGTTGTTGTTGTTGTTGTTGTTTATTTGACGTAGTTGTTGTTGTTGACGTTGTTGTTGTTGTTTGTTTGTTTATTTGACGATTTTGTTGTTGTTGATGTTGTTGTTGTTGTTGTTTATTTGACGTTGTTGTTGTTGTTTATTTGACGTTATTGTTGTTGTTGACGTTGTTGATGTTGTTGTTATTTATTTGACATTATTGTTGTTGTTGTTGTTGTTGATTATTTGACGTTGTTGTTGTTATTTATTTGACGTTATTTTTGTTGTTGTTTATTTGACGGTGTTGTTGTTGTTTATTTGACATTATTTTCGTTGTTGTTTATTTGACGGTGTTGTTGTTGTTGTTGTTTATTTGACGTTGTTTTTGTTGTTTATTTGATGTTGTTGTTGTTGTTGACGTTGTTGTTGTTGTTGTTTATTTGACGTTGCTGTTGTTGTTATTTATTTGACATTGTTGTTGTTGTTGTTGTTGTTATTTATTTGACGTTGTTGTTGTTGTTGTTTATTTGACGTTGTTAATATTGACGTTGTTGTTGTTGTTGTTTATTTGACGTAGTTGTTGTTGTTGACGTTGTTGTTGTTGTTGTTCGTTTATTTGACGATTTTGTTGTTGTTGCTGTTGTTGTTGTTGTTGTTTATTTGACGTTATTGTTGTTGTTGACGTTGTTGTTGTTGTTGTTATTTATTTGACGTTATTGTTGTTGTTGTTGTTGTTGTTGTTGATTATTTGATGTTATTGTTGTTGTTGTTTATTTGACGTTATTTTTGTTGTTGTTTATTTGACGGTGTTGTTGTTGTTTATTTGACGTTATTTTTGTTGTTGTTTATTTAACAGTGTTGTTGCTGTTGTTGTTTATTTGACGTTGTAGTTGTTGTTGTTGTTTATTTGACGTTGTTGTTGTTGTTGTTGACGTTGTTGTTGTTGTTGACGTTGTTGTTGTTGTTGTTTATTTGACGTTGTTGTTGTTGACGCTGTTGTTGTTATTGTTTATTTGATGTTGTTGTTGTTGACGTTGTTGTTATTGTTGTTGTTTATTTGACGTGGTTGTTGTTGTTTATTTGACGTTGTTGTTGTTGTTTATTTGACGTTGTTGTCATTATTGTTGTTATTGTTGTTTTTGTTGTTGTGTATTTGACGTTGTTCTTGTTGTTGTTGTTTATTTGACGTTGTTGTTGTTGTTTATTTGACGTTGTTGTTGTTATTTATTTGACGTTGTTGTTGTTGTTGTTTATTTGACATTGTTGTTGTTGTTGTTGTTGTTGTTTATTTGACGTTGTTGTTATTGTTGTTTATTTGACGTTGTTGTTATTGTTGTTGTTTATTTGACGTAGTTGTTGTTGACGTTGTTGTTGTTTATTTGACGTTTTTGTTGTTGTTGATGTTGTTGTTGTTTTTGTTGTTGTTTATTTGATGTGGTTGTTGTTGTTTATTTGACGTTGTTGTTGTTGTTTATTTGACGTTGTTGTTATTGTTGTTGTTATTGTTGTTTTTGTTGTTATTTATTTGACGTTGTTCTTGTTGTTGTTGTTTATTTGACGTTGTTATTGTTGTTGTTTATTTGACGTTGTTGTTGTTATTTATTTGACGTTGTTGTTGTTGTTGTTGTTTATTTGACATTGTTGTTGTTGTTGTTGTTGTTTATTTGACGTTGTTGTTGTTGTTGTTGTTTATTTGACGTTGTTGTTGTTGACGTTGTTGTTGTTGTTGTTTATTTGACGTTGTTGTTGTTGTTGTTGTTTATTTGACGTTGTTGTTGTTATTTATTTGACGTTGTTGTTGTTGTTGTTTATTTGACATTGTTGTTGTTGTTGTTGTTTATTTGACGTTGTTGTTGTTGTTGTTGTTGTTTATTTGACGTTGTTGTTGTTGACGTTGCTGTTGTTGTTGTTGTTTATTTGACGTAGTTGTTGTTGTTGACGTTGTTGTTGTTTTTGTTTGTTTATTTGACGATTTTGTTGTTGTTGATGTTGTTGTTGTTTATTTGACGTTGTTGTTGTTGTTTATTTGACGTTATTGTTGTTGTTGTTGACGTTGTTGATGTTGTTGTTATTTATTTGACATTATTGTTGTTGTTGTTGTTGTTGATTATTTGATGTTGTTGTTGTTGTTTATTTGACGTTATTTTTGTTGTTGTTTATTTGACGGTGTTGTTGTTGTTTATTTGACATTATTTTTGTTGTTGTTTATTTGACGGTGTTGTTGGTGTTGTTGTTTATTTGACGTTGTTTTTGTTGTTTATTTGATGTTGTTGTTGTTGTTGACGTTGTTGTTGTTGTTGTTTATTTGACGTTGTTGTTGTTGTTATTTATTTGACATTGTTGTTGTTGTTGTTGTTGTTGTTGTTATTTATTTGACGTTGTTGTTGTTGTTTATTTGACGTTGTTATTATTGACGTTGTTGTTGTTGTTGTTGTTGTTTATTTGACGTAGTTGTTGTTGTTGACGTTGTTGTTGTTGTTGTTCGTTTATTTGACGATTTTGTTGTTGTTGATGTTGTTGTTGTTGTTGTTTATTTGACGTTGTTGTTGTTGTTGTTGTTTATTTGACGTTATTGTTGTTGTTGACGTTGTTGTTGTTGTTGTTATTTATTTGACGTTATTGTTGTTGTTGTTGTTGTTGATTATTTGATGTTATTGTTGTTGTTGTTTATTTGACGTTATTTTTGTTGTTGTTTATTTGACGGTGTTGTTGTTGTTTATTTGACGTTATTTTTGTTGTTGTTTATTTAACAGTGTTGTTGTTGTTGTTTATTTGACGTTGTAGTCGTTGTTGTTGTTTATTTGACGTTGTTGTTGTTGTTGTTGACGTTGTTGTTGTTGTTTATTTGACGTTGTTGTTGTTGACGTTGTTGTTGTTATTGTTTATTTGACGTTGTTGTTGTTGTTGACGTTGTTGTTATTGTTGTTGTTTATTTGACGTGGTTGTTGTTGTTTATTTGACGTTGTTGTTGTTGTTTATTTGACGTTGTTGTCATTATTATTGTTATTGTTGTTTTTGTTGTTGTTTATTTGACGTTGTTCTTGTTGTTGTTGTTTATTTGACGTTGTTGTTGTTGTTGTTTATTTGACGTTGTTGTTGTTATTTATTTGACGTTGTTGTTGTTGTTGTTTATTTGACATTGTTGTTGTTGTTATTGTTGTTTATTTGACGTTGTTGTTATTGTTGTTGTTTATTTGACGTAGTTGTTGTTGACGTTGTTTATTTGACGTAGTTGTTGTTGACGTTGTTGTTGTTGTTTATTTGACGTTTTTGTTGTTGTTGATGTTGTTGATGTTTTTGTTGTTGTTTATTTGATGTGGTTGTTGTTGTTTATTTGACGTTGTTGTTGTTGTTGTTTATTTGACGTTGTTGTTATTGTTGTTGTTATTGTTGTTTTTGTTGTTATTTATTTGACGTTGTTCTTGTTGTTGTTGTTTATTTGACGTTGTTATTATTGTTGTTTCGTTGACGTTGTTGTTGTTATTTATTTGACGTTGTTGTTATTGTTGTTTATTTGACATTGTTGTTGTTGTTGTTGTTGTTGTTTATTTGACGTTGTTGTTGTTGTTGTTATTGTTGTTGTTTATTTGACGTTGTTGTTGTTGACGTTGTTGTTGTTGTTTATTTGACGTAGTTGTTGTTGTTGACGTTGTTGTTGTTGTTTTTAGTTTATTTGACGATTTTGTTGTTGTTGATGTTGTTGTTGTTGTTGTTTATTAGACGTTGTTGTTTATTTGACGTTATTGTTGTTGTTGACGTTGTTGTTGTTGTTGTTATTTATTTGGCGTTATTGTTGTTGTTGTTGATTATTTGACGTTATTGTTGTTGTTTATTTGACGTTATTTTTGTTGTTGTTTATTTGATGGTGTTGTTGTTATTTATTTGACGATATTTTTGTTGTTGTTTATTTGACGGTGTTGTTGTTGTTGTTGTTGTTTATTTGACGTTGTTGTTGTTGTTGTTTATTTGACGTTGTTGTTGTTGTTGACGTTGTTGTTGTTGTTGTTGTTGTTTATTTGACGTTGTTGTTGTTGTTGTTGTTTATTTGACATTGTTGTTGTTGTTGTTGTTGTTGTTGTTTATTTGACGTTGTTGTTGTTGTTGTTGTTGTTTATTTGACGTTGCTGTTGTTGTTGTTTATTTGACGTTGTTGTTGTTGACGTTGTTGTTGTTGTTGTTGTTGTTTATTTGACGTAGTTTTTGTTGTTGACGTTGTTGTTGTTGTTGTTCATTTATTTGACGATTTTGTTGTTGTTGATGTTGTTGTTGTTGTTGTTGTTTATTTGACGTTATTGTTGTTGTTGACGTTGTTGTTGTTGTTGTTATTTATTTGACGTTATTGTTGTTGTTGTTGTTTATTTGACGTTATTTTTGTTGTTGTTTATTTGACGGTGTTGTTGTTGTTTATTTGACGTTATTGTTGTTGTTGTTGTTTATTTGACGTTATTTTTGTTGTTGTTTATTTGACGGTGTTGTTGTTGTTTATTTGACGTTATTTTTGTTGTTGTTTATTTAACGGTGTTGTTGTTGTTGTTGTTTATTTGACATTGTTGTTGTTGTTGTTGTTGTTGTTGTTGTTTATTTGACGTTGTTGTTGTTGTTGACGTTGTTGTTGTTGTTGTTGTTGTTTATTTGACGTTGTTGTTGTTGACGTTGTTATTGTTGTTATTGTTTATTTGACGTTGTTGTTGTTGTTATTGTTTATTTGACGTTGTTGTTGTTGTTGTTGTTTATTTGACGTAGTTGTTGTTGACGTTGTTGTTATTGTTGTTGTTTATTTGACGTTTTTGTTGTTGTTGATGTTGTTGTTGTTTTTGTTGTTGTTTATTTGATGTGGTTGTTCTTGTTTATTTGACGTTGTTGTTGTTGTTGTTTATTTGACGTTGTTTTCATTATTGTTGTTATTGTTGTTTTTGTTGTTGTTTATTTGACGTTGTTCTTGTTGTTGTTTATTTGACATTGTTGTTGTTGTTGTTGTTTATTTGACGTTGTTGTTATTGTTGTTTATTTGACGTTGTTGTTATTGTTGTTGATTATTTGACGTAGTTGTTGTTGACGTAGTTGTTGTTGTTGTTGTTTATTTGACGTTTTTGTTGTTGTTGATGTTGTTGTTGTTTTTGTTGTTGTTTATTTGATGTGGTTGTTGTTGTTTATTTGACGTTGTTGTTGTTGTTGTTGTTTATTTGCCGTTGTTGTTATTGTTGTTGTTATTGTTGTTTTTGTTGTTGTTTATTTGACGTTGTTCTTGTTGTTGTTGTTTATTTCACGTTGTTGTTGTTGTTGTTTATTTGACGTTGTTGTTGTTATATATTTGACGTTGTTGTGGTTGTTGTTTATTTGACATTGTTGTTGTTGTTGTTGTTGTTTATATGACGTTGTTGTTGTTGTTGTTGTTTATTTGACGTTGTTGTTGTTGACGTTGTTGTTGTTGTTGTTGTTTATTTGACGTAGTTGTTGTTGTTGACGTTGTTGTTGTTGTTGTTCGTTTATTTGACGATTTTGTTGTTGTGGATGTTGTTGTTGTTGTTGTTTATTTGACGTTGTTGTTGTTGTTTATTTGTTGTTATTGTTGTTGTTGACGTTGTTGTTGTTGTTGTTATTTATTTGGCGTTATTGTTGTTGATTATTTGACGTTATTGTTGTTGTTTATTTGACGTTATTTTTGTTGTTGTTTATTTGACGGTGTTGTTGTTGTTTATTTGACGTTATTTTTGTTGTTGTTTATTTGACGGTGTTGTTGTTTATTTGACGTTGTTGTTGTTGTTGTTTATTTGACGTTGTTGTTGTTGTTGACGTTGATGTTGTTGTTGTTTATTTGACGTTGTTGTTGTTGTTGTTTAATTGACATTGTTGTTGTTGTTGTTTATTTGACGTTGTTGTTGTTGTCGTTGTTGTTTATTTGACGTTGTTGTTGTTGACGTTGTTGTTGTTGTTGTTGTTTATTTGACGTAGTTGTTGTTGTTGATGTTGTTGTTGTTGTTGTTGTTCGTTTATTTGACGATTTTGTTGTTGTTGATGTTGTTGTTGTTGTTGTTGTTGTTGTTTATTTGACATTGTTGTTGTTGTTTATTTTACGTTATTGTTGTTGTTGACGTTGTTGTTGTTGTTGTTATTTATTTGACGTTATTGTTGTTGTTGTTGTTGATTATTTGACGTTGTTGTTGTTATTTATTTGACGATTTTGTTGTTGTTGATGTTGTTGTTGTTGTTGTTGTTTATTTGATGTGGTTGTTGTTGTTTATTTGACGTTGTTGTTGTTGTTTATTTGACGTTGTTGTTATTGTTGTTGTTATTGTTGTTTTTGTTGTTGTTTATTTGACGTTGTTGTTGTTGTTGTTGTTTATTTGACGTTGTTGTTGTTGTTGTTGTTTATTTGACGTTGTTGTTGTTATTTATTTGACGTTGTTGTTGTTGTTGTTTATTTGACATTGTTGTTGTTGTTGTTGTTTATTTGACGTTGTTGTTGTTGTTGTTGTTGTTTATTTGACGTTGTTGTTGTTGACTTTGTTGTTGTTGTTGTTGTTGTTTATTTGACGTAGTTGTTGTTGTTGACGTTGTTGTTGTTGTTTGTTTGTTTATTTGACGATTTTGTTGTTGTTGATGTTGTTGTTGTTGTTGTTTATTTGACGTTGTTGTTGTTGTTTATTTGACGTTATTGTTGTTGTTGACGTTGTTGATGTTGTTGTTATTTATTTGACATTATTGTTGTTGTTGTTGTTGTTGATTATTTGACGTTGTTGTTGTTGTTTATTTGACGTTATTTTTGTTGTTGTTTATTTGACGGTGTTGTTGTTGTTTATTTGACATTATTTTTGTTGTTGTTTATTTGACGGTGTTGTTGTTGTTGTTGTTTATTTGACGTTGTTTTTGTTGTTTATTTGATGTTGTTGTTGTTGACGTTGTTGTTGTTGTTGACGTTGTTGTTGTTGTTGTTTATTTGACGTTGTTGTTGTTGTTGTTATTTATTTGACATTGTTGTTGTTGTTGTTGTTGGTATTTATTTGACGTTGTTGTTGTTGTTTATTTGACGTTGTTATTGTTGACGTTGTTGTTGTTGTTGTTGTTGTTTATTTGACGTAGTTGTTGTTGTTGACGTTGTTGTTGTTGTTGTTCGTTTATTTGACGATTTTGTTGTTGTTGATGTTGTTGTTGTTGTTGTTTATTTGACGTTGTTGTTGTTGTTTATTTGACATTATTGTTGTTGTTGACGTTGTTGTTGTTGTTGTTATTTATTTGACGTTATTGTTGTTGTTGTTGTTGTTGTTGTTGTTGATTATTTGATGTTATTGTTGTTGTTGTTTATTTGACGTTATTTTTGTTGTTGTTTATTTGACAGTGTTGTTGTTGTTTATTTGACGTTATTTTTGTTGTTGTTTATTTAACAGTATTGTTGCTGTTGTTGTTTATTTGACGTTGTAGTTGTTGTTGTTGTTTATTTGACGTTGTTGTTGTTGTTGTTGACGTTGTTGTTGTTGTTGACGTTGTTGTTGTTGTTGTTGTTTATTTGACGTTGTTGTTGTTGACGTTGTTGTTGTTGACGTTGTTGTTGTTATTGTTTATTTGACGTTGTTGTTGTTGACGTTGTTGTTATTGTTGTTGTTTATTTGACGTGGTTGTTGTTGTTTATTTGACGTTGTTGTTGTTGTTTATTTGACGTTGTTGTCATTATTGTTGTTATTGTTGTTTTTGTTGTTGTTTATTTTACGTTGTTCTTGTTGTTGTTGTTTATTTGACGTTGTTGTTGTTGTTTATTTGACGTTGTTGTTGTTATTTATTTGACGTTGTTGTTGTTGTTGTTTATTTGACATTGTTGTTGTTGTTGTTGTTTATTTGACGTTGTTGTTATTGTTGTTTATTTGACGATGTTGTTATTGTTGTTGTTTATTTGACGTAGTTGTTGTTGACGTTGTTGTTGTTTATTTGACGTTTTTGTTGTTGTCGATGTTGTTGTTGTTTTTGTTGTTGTTTATTTGATGTGGTTGTTGTTGTTTATTTGACGTTGTTGTTGTTGTTGTTTATTTGACGTTGTTGTTATTGTTGTTGTTATTGTTGTTTTTGTTGTTATTTATTTGACGTTGTTCTTGTTGTTGTTGTTTATTTGACGTTGTTATTGTTGTTGTTTATTTGACGTTGTTGTTGTTATTTATTTGACGTTGTTGTTGTTGTTGTTGTTTATTTGACATTGTTGTTGTTGTTGTTGTTGTTGTTTATTTGACGTTGTTGTTGTTGTTGTTGTTGTTTATTTGACGTTGTTGTTGTTGACGTTGTTGTTGTTGTTGTTTATTTGACGTTGTTGTTGTTGTTGTTGTTTATTTGACGTTGTTGTTGTTATTTATTTGACGTTGTTGTTGTTGTTGTTTATTTGACATTGTTGTTGTTGTTGTTGTTTATTTGACGTTGTTGTTGTTGTTGTTGTTTATTTGACGTTGTTGTTGTTGACGTTGTTGTTGTTGTTGTTGTTGTTTATTTGACGTAGTTGTTGTTGTTGACGTTGTTGTTGTTGTTGTTTGTTTATTTGACGATTTTGTTGTTGTTGATGTTGTTGTTGTTTACTTGACGTTGTTGTTGTTGTTTATTTGACGTTATTGTTGTTGTTGACGTTGTTGATGTTGTTGTTATTTATTTGACATTATTGTTGTTGTTGTTGTTGTTGATTATTTGACGTTGTTGTTGTTATTTATTTGACGTTATTTTTGTTGTTGTTTATTTGACGGTGTTGTTGTTGTTTATTTGACATTATTTTCGTTGTTGTTTATTTGACGGTGTTGTTGTTGTTGTTGTTTATTTGACGTTGTTTTTGTTGTTTATTTGATGTTGTTGTTGTTGTTGACGTTGTTGTTGTTGTTGTTTATTTGACGTTGTTGTTGTTGTTATTTATTTGACATTGTTGTTGTTGTTGTTGTTGTTATTTATTTGACGTTGTTGTTGTTGTTGTTTATTTGACGTTGTTAATATTGACGTTGTTGTTGTTGTTGTTTATTTGACGTAGTTGTTGTTGTTGACGTTGTTGTTGTTGTTGTTCGTTTATTTGACGATTTTGTTGTTGTTGCTGTTGTTGTTGTTGTTGTTTATTTGACGTTATTGTTGTTGTTGACGTTGTTGTTGTTGTTGTTATTTATTTGACGTTATTGTTGTTGTTGTTGTTGTTGTTGTTGATTATTTGATGTTATTGTTGTTGTTGTTTATTTGACGTTATTTTTGTTGTTGTTTATTTGACGGTGTTGTTGTTGTTTATTTGACGTTATTTTTGTTGTTGTTTATTTAACAGTGTTGTTGCTGTTGTTGTTTATTTGACGTTGTAGTTGTTGTTGTTGTTTATTTGACGTTGTTGTTGTTGTTGTTGACGTTGTTGTTGTTGTTGACGTTGTTGTTGTTGTTGTTTATTTGACGTTGTTGTTGTTGACGCTGTTGTTGTTATTGTTTATTTGATGTTGTTGTTGTTGACGTTGTTGTTATTGTTGTTGTTTATTTGACGTGGTTGTTGTTGTTTATTTGACGTTGTTGTTGTTGTTTATTTGACGTTGTTGTCATTATTGTTGTTATTGTTGTTTTTGTTGTTGTGTATTTGACGTTGTTCTTGTTGTTGTTGTTTATTTGACGTTGTTGTTGTTGTTTATTTGACGTTGTTGTTGTTATTTATTTGACGTTGTTGTTGTTGTTGTTTATTTGACATTGTTGTTGTTGTTGTTTATTTGACGTTGTTGTTATTGTTGTTTATTTGACGTTGTTGTTATTGTTGTTGTTTATTTGACGTAGTTGTTGTTGACGTTGTTGTTGTTTATTTGACGTTTTTGTTGTTGTTGATGTTGTTGTTGTTTTTGTTGTTGTTTATTTGATGTGGTTGTTGTTGTTTATTTGACGTTGTTGTTGTTGTTTATTTGACGTTGTTGTTATTGTTGTTGTTATTGTTGTTTTTGTTGTTATTTATTTGACGTTGTTCTTGTTGTTGTTGTTTATTTGACGTTGTTATTGTTGTTGTTTATTTGACGTTGTTGTTGTTATTTATTTGACGTTGTTGTTGTTGTTGTAGTTTATTTGACATTGTTGTTGTTGTTGTTGTTGTTTATTTGACGTTGTTATTGTTGTTGTTGTTTATTTGACGTTGTTGTTGTTGACGTTGTTGTTGTTGTTGTTTATTTGACGTTGTTGTTGTTGTTGTTGTTTATTTGACGTTGTTGTTGTTATTTATTTGACGTTGTTGTTGTTGTTGTTTATTTGACATTGTTGTTGTTGTTGTTGTTTATTTGACGTTGTTGTTGTTGTTGTTGTTTATTTGACGTTGTTGTTGTTGACGTTGCTGTTGTTGTTGTTGTTTATTTGACGTAGTTGTTGTTGTTGACGTTGTTGTTGTTGTTGTTTGTTTATTTGACGATTTTGTTGTTGTTGATGTTGTTGTTGTTGTTGTTTATTTGACGTTGTTGTTGTTGTTTATTTGACGTTATTGTTGTTGTTGTTGACGTTGTTGATGTTGTTGTTATTTATTTGACATTATTGTTGTTGTTGTTGTTGTTGATTATTTGATGTTGTTGTTGTTGTTTATTTGACGTTATTTTTGTTGTTGTTTATTTGACGGTGTTGTTGTTGTTTATTTGACATTATTTTTGTTGTTGTTTATTTGACGGTGTTGTTGGTGTTGTTGTTTATTTGACGTTGTTTTTGTTGTTTATTTGATGTTGTTGTTGTTGTTGACGTTGTTGTTGTTGTTGTTTATTTGACGTTGTTGTTGTTGTTATTTATTTGACATTGTTGTTGTTGTTGTTGTTGTTATTTATTTGACGTTGTTGTTGTTGTTTATTTGACGTTGTTATTATTGACGTTGTTGTTGTTGTTGTTGTTGTTTATTTGACGTAGTTGTTGTTGTTGACGTTGTTGTTGTTGTTGTTCGTTTATTTGACGATTTTGTTGTTGTTGATGTTGTTGTTGTTGTTGTTTATTTGACGTTGTTGTTGTTGTTGTTTATTTGACGTTATTGTTGTTGTTGACGTTGTTGTTGTTGTTGTTATTTATTTGACGTTATTGTTGTTGTTGTTGTTGTTGTTGATTATTTGATGTTATTGTTGTTGTTGTTTATTTGACGTTATTTTTGTTGTTGTTTATTTGACGGTGTTGTTGTTGTTTATTTGACGTTATTTTTGTTGTTGTTTATTTAACAGTGTTGTTGTTGTTGTTTATTTGACGTTGTAGTTGTTGTTGTTGTTTATTTGACGTTGTTGTTGTTGTTGTTGACGTTGTTGTTGTTGTTTATTTGACGTTGTTGTTGTTGACGTTGTTGTTGTTATTGTTTATTTGACGTTGTTGTTGTTGTTGACGTTGTTGTTATTGTTGTTGTTTATTTGACGTGGTTGTTGTTGTTTATTTGACGTTGTTGTTGTTGTTTATTTGACGTTGTTGTCATTATTGTTGTTATTGTTGTTTTTGTTGTTGTTTATTTGACGTTGTTCTTGTTGTTGTTGTTTATTTGACGTTGTTGTTGTTGTTGTTTATTTGACGTTGTTGTTGTTATTTATTTGACGTTGTTGTTGTTGTTGTTTATTTGACATTGTTGTTGTTGTTGTTGTTGTTTATTTGACGTTGTTGTTATTGTTGTTGTTTATTTGACGTAGTTGTTGTTGACGTTGTTGTTGTTTATTTGACGTTTTTGTTGTTGTTGTTGATGTTGTTGTTGTTTTTGTTGTTGTTTATTTGATGTGGTTGTTGTTGTTTATTTGACGTTGTTGTTGTTGTTGTTGTTTATTTGACGTTGTTGTTATTGTTGTTGTTATTGTTGTTTTTGTTGTTATTCATTTGACGTTGTTCTTGTTGTTGTTGTTTATTTGACGTTGTTATTGTTGTTGTTTATTTGACGTTGTTGTTGTTATTTATTTGACGTTGTTGTTGTTGTTGTTTATTTGACATTGTTGTTGTTGTTGTTGTTGTTTATTTGACGTTGTTGTTGTTGTTGTTGTTTATTTGACGTTGTTGTTGTTGACGTTGTTGACGTTGTTGTTGTTGTTTATTTGACGTTGTTGTTGTTGTTGTTTATTTGACGTAGTTGTTGTTGACGTTGTTGTTGTTGTTGTTGTTTATTTGACGTTTTTGTTGTTGTTGATGTTGTTGTTTTTTTTGTTGTTTATTTGATGTGGTTGTTGTTGTTTATTTGACGTTGTTGTTGTTGCTGTTGTTTATTTGACGTTGTTGTTATTGTTGTTGTTATTGTTGTTTTTGTTGTTGTTTATTTGACGTTGTTCTTGTTGTTGTTGTTTATTTGACGTTGTTGTTGTTGTTGTTTATTTGGCGTTGTTGTTGTTATTTATTTGACATTGTTGTTGTTGTTGTTTATTTGACATTGTTGTTATTGATGTTGTGGTTTATTTGACGTTGTTGTTGTTGTTTATGTGACGTTGTTGTTGTTGACGTTGTTGTTCTTGTTGTTGTTTATTTGACGTAGTTGTTGTTGTTGACGTTGTTGTTGTTGTTGTTTGTTTATTTGACGATTTTGTTGTTGTTGATGTTGTTGTTGTTGTTGTTGTTTATTTGACGTTGTTGTTGTTGTTGTTTATTTGACGTTGTTGTTGTTGACGTTGTTCTTATTGTTGTTGTTTATTTGACGTAGTTGTTGTTGTTGATGTTGTTGTTGTTTATTTGACGTTGTTGTTGTTGTTTATTTGACGTTGTTGTTGTTATTGTTTATTTGACGTATTTGTTGTTGTATATTTGACGTTGTTGTTGTTTATTTGACGTTGTTGTTGTTGACGTTGTTGTTGTTGTTATTGTTGTTGTTGTTGTTTATTTGACGTTGTTATTGTTGTTGTTGTTGTTTATTTGACGATGTTGTTGTTATTGTTGTTTATTTGACGTTGTTGTTGTTGTGGTTTATTTGACGTTGTTGTGGTTGTTGTAGTTGTGTATTTGATGTTATTGTTGTTGTTGACGTTGTTGTTGTTGTTGTTATTTATTTGCGCTATTGTTGTTGTTGTTGTTGTTTATTTGACGTTGTTGTTGTTGTTGTTTGTTTGACGTTGTTGTTGTTGTTGTTTATTTGACGTTGTTGTTGTTATTTATTTGACGTTGTTGTTGTTGTTATTTTATTTGACGTTGTTGTTGTTATTTATTTGACGTTGTTGTTGTTGTTGTTGTTTATTTGACATTGTTGTTGTTGTTGTTGTTGTTTATTTGACGATGTTGTTGTTGTTCTTCATTTGACGTTGTTGTTGTTGTTTATTTGACGTTGTTGTTGTTGTTGTTGTTTATTTGACGTTGTTGTTGTTATTTATTTGACGTTGTTGTTGTTTATTTGACGTTGTTGTTGTTGACGTTGTTGTTGTTGTTATTGTTTATTTGACGTTGTTGTTGTTGTTGTTTATTTGACGTAGTTGTTGTTGTTGTTGTTGTTGTTTATTTGACGTTTTTGTTGTTGTTGATGGTGTTGTTGTTTTTGTTGTTGTTTATTTGATGTGGTTGTTGTTGTTTATTTGACGTTGTTGTTGTTGTTTATTTGACGTTGTTGTTATTGTTGTTGTTATTGTTGTTTTTGTTGTTGTTTATTTGACGTTGTTGTTGTTGTTGTTTATTTGACGTTGTTGTTGTTGTTGTTGTTTATTTGACGTTGTTGTTGTTATTTATTTGACGTTGTTGTTGTTGTTGTTGTTTATTTGACATTGTTGTTGTTGTTGTTTATTTGATGTTGTTGTTGTTGTTGTTTATTTGACGTTGTTGTTGTTATTTATTTGACGTTGTTGTTGTTGTTTATTTGACGTAGTTGTTGTTGTTGACGTTGTTGTTGTTGTTGTTGTTTGTTTATTTGACGATTTTGTTGTTGTTGATGTTGTTGTTGTTGTTGTTTATTTGACGTTGTTGTTGTTGTTTATTTGACGTTATTGTTGTTGTTGACGTTGTTGATGTTGTTGTTATTTATTTGACATTATTGTTGTTGTTGTTGGTGATTATTTGACGTTGTTGTCGTGGTTTATTTGACGTTATTTTTGTTGTTGTTTATTTGACGGTGTTGTTGTTGTTTATTTGACATTATTTTTGTTGTTGTTTATTTGACATTATTTTTGTTGTTGTTTATTTGACATTATTTTTGTTGTTGTTTATTTGACGGTGTTGTTGTTGTTGTTGTTGTTTATTTGATGTTGTTGTTGTTGTTTATTTGACGTTGTTGTTGTTGTTGACGTTGTTGTTGTTGTTGTTGTTGTTTATTTGACGTTAATGTTGTTGTTTATTTGACATTGTTGTTGTTGTTGTTGTTGTTGTTTATTTGACGTTGTTGTTGTTGACGTTGTTGTTGTTGTTGTTATTGTTTATTTGACGTAGTTGTTGTTTGTGACGTTGTTGTTGTTGTTCGTTTATTTGACGATTTTGTTGTTGTTGATGTTGTTGTTATTGTTGTTGTTTATTTGACGTTGTTGTTGTTGTTTATTTGACGTTATTGTTGTTGTTGACGTTGTTGTTGTTGTTGTTATTTATTTGACGTTATTGTTGTTGTTGTTGTTGTTGTTGTTGATTATTTGATGTTGTTGTTGTTGTTGTTTATTTGACGTTATTTTTGTTGTTGTTTATTTGACGGTGTTGTTGTTGTTTATTTGACGTTATTTTTGTTGTTGTTTATTTAACAGTGTTGTTGTTGTTGTTGTTTATTTGACGTTGTAGTTGTTGTTGTTGTTTATTTGATGTTGTTGTTGTTGTTAACGGTGTTGATGTTGTTGTTGTTTATTTGACGTTGTAGTTGTTGTTGTTGTTGTTTATTTGACGTTGTTGTTGTTGACGTTGTTGTTGTTGTTATTGTTTATTTGACGTTGTTGTTGACGTTGTTGTTATTGTTGTTGTTTATTTGACGTGGTTGTTGTTGTTTATTTGACGTTGTTGTTGTTTATTTGACGTTGTTGTCATTATTGTTGTTATTGTTGTTTTTGTTGTTGTTTATTTGACATTGTTCTTATTGTTGTTGTTGTTTATTTGACGTTGTTGTTGTTGTTGTTTATTTGACGTTGTTGTTGTTATTTATTTGACGTTGATGTTGTTGTTGTTTATTTGACATTGTTGTTGTTGTTGTTGTTGTTGTTGTTTATTTGACGTTATTTTTGTTGTTGTTTATTTGACGGTGTTGTTGTTGTTGTTGTTTATTTGACGTTGTTGTTGTTGTTTATTTGACGCTGTTGTTGTTGTTGTTTATTTAACGTTGTTGTTGTTGTTGTTTATTTGACGTTGTTGTTGTTGTTGTTTGTTTGACGTTGTTGTTGTTGTTTATTTGACGTTGTTGTTGTTATTTATTTGACGTTGTTGTTATTGTTGTTGTTTATTTGACATCGTTGTTGTTGTTGTTATTGTTGTTGTTGTTGTTTATTTGACGTTGTTGTTGTTTATTTGACGTTGTTGTTGTTGTTGTTCATTTGACGTTGTTGTTATTGTTTTTTATTTGACGTTGTTGTTGTTGTTTATTTGACGTTGTTGTTGTTTATTTGACGTTGTTGTTGTTGACGTTGTTGTTGTTGTTATTGTTGTTGTTTATTTGACATAGTTGTTGTTGACGTTGTTGTTGTTGTTGTTTATTTGACGTTTTTGTTGTTGTTGATGTTGTTGTTGTTTTTGTTGTTTATTTGATGTGGTTGTTGTTGTTTATTTGACGTTGTTGTTGTTGCTGTTGTTTATTTGACGTTGTTGTTATTGTTGTTGTTATTGTTGTTTTTGTTGTTGTTTATTTGACGTTGTTCTTGTTGTTGTTGTTTATTTGACGTTGTTGTTGTTGTTGTTGTTTATTTGGCGTTGTTGTTGTTATTTATTTGACGTTGTTGTTGTTGTTGTTGTTTATTTGACATTGTTGTTGTTGATGTTGTGGTTTATTTGACGTTGTTGTTGTTGTTGTTGTTTATGTGACGTTGTTGTTGTTGACGTTGTTGTTCTTGTTGTTGTTTATTTGACGTAGTTGTTGTTGTTGACGTTGTTGTTGTTGTTGTTGTTTGTTTATTTGACGATTTTGTTGTTGTTGATGTTGTTGTTGTTGTTATTGTTTATTTGACGTTGTTGTTGTTGTTGTTTATTTGACGTTGTTGTTGTTGAAGTTGTTGTTATTGTTGTTGTTTATTTTACGTAGTTGTTGTTGTTGATGTTGTTGTTGTTTATTTGACGTTGTTGTTGTTGTTTATTTGACGTTGTTGTTGTTGACGTTGTTGTTGTTATTGTTTATTTGACGTATTTGTTGTTGTATATTTGACGTTGTTGTTGTTGTTGTTTATTTGACGTTGTTGTTGTTGACGTTGTTGTTGTTGTTATTGTTGTTGTTGTTGTTGTTTATTTGACGTTGTTATTGTTGCTGTTGTTGTTGTTTATTTGACGATGTTGTTGTTGTTGTTGTTTAGTTGACGTTGTTGTTGTTGTTTATTTGACGTTGTTGTTGTTGTGGTTTATTTGACGTTGTTCAGGTTGTTGTTCATCTGACGTTGTTGTTGTTGTGTATTTGACGTTATTGTTGTTGTTGACGTTGTTGTTGTTGTTGTTATTTATTTAACGCTATTGTTGTTGTTGTTGTTGTTTATTTGACGTTGTTGTTGTTGTTGTTTGTTTGACGTTGTTGTTGTTTATTTGACGTTGTTGTTGTTATTTATTTGACGTTGTTGTTGATGTTTATTTGACGTTGATGTTGTTATTTATTTGACGTTGTTGTTGTTGTTTATTTGACATTGTTGTTGTTGTTGTTGTTGTTGTTGTTGTTTATTTGACGATGTTGTTGTTGTTGTTCATTTGACGTTGTTGTTGTTGTTTATTTGACGTTGTTGTTGTTGTTGTTGTTTATTTGACGTTGTTGTTGTTGTTGTTTATTTGACGTTGTTGTTGTTATTTATTTGACGTTGTTGTTGTTTATTTGACGTTGTTG
This sequence comes from Vicia faba, assembly GCA_948472305.1. NCBI lineage: Eukaryota > Viridiplantae > Streptophyta > Magnoliopsida > Fabales > Fabaceae > Vicia > Vicia faba. The sequence continues at coordinate 1,207,176,445 of OX451735.1, forward strand.
TTGTTGACGTTGTTGTTGTTGTTATTGTTTATTTGACGTTGTTGTTGTTGTTGTTTATTTGACGTAGTTGTTGTTGACGTTGTTGTTGTTGTTGTTGTTTATTTGACGTTTTTGTTGTTGTTGATGTTGTTGTTGTTTTTGTTGTTGTTTATTTGATGTGGTTGTTATTGTTTATTTGACGTTGTTGTTGTTGTTTATTTGACGTTGTTGTTATTGTTGTTGTTATTGTTGTTTTTGTTGTTGTTTATTTGACGTTGTTGTTGTTGTTGTTTATTTGACGTTGTTGTTGTTGTTGTTTATTTGACGTTGTTGTTGTTATTTATTTGACGTTGTTGTTGTTGTTTATTTGACATTGTTGTTGTTGTTTATTTGACGTTGTTGTTTATTTGACGTTGTTGTTGTTGACGTTGTTGTTGTTGTTGTTGTTTATTTGACGTAGTTCTTGTTGTTGACGTTGTTGTTGTTTTTTGTTTGTTTATTTGACGATTTTGTTGTTGTTGATGTTGTTGTTGTTGTTGTTTATTTGACGTTGTTGTTGTTGTTTATTTGACGTTATTGTTGTTGTTGACGTTGTTGATGTTGTTGTTATTTATTTGACATTATTGTTGTTGTTGTTGTTGTTGATTATTTGACGTTGTTGTTGTTGTTTATTTGACGTTATTTTTGTTGTTGTTTATTTGACGGTGTTGTTGTTGTTTATTTGACATTATTTTTGTTGTTGTTTATTTGACGGTGTTGTTGTTGTTGTTGTTTATTTGACGTTGTTTTTGTTGTTTATTTGACGTTGTTCTTGTTGTTGACGTTGTTCTTGTTGTTGTTATTGTTTATTTGACATTGTTGTTGTTGTTGTTTATTTGACATTGTTGTTGTTGTTGTTGTTGTTTATTTGACGTTGTTGTTGTTGTTGTTTATTTGATGTTGTTGTTGTTGACGTTGTTGTTGTTGTTGTTGTTGTTTATTTGACGTAGTTGTTGTTGTTGTTGTTGTTCGTTTATTTGACGATTTTTGTTGTTGTTGATGTTGTTGTTGTTGTTGTTTATTTGACGTTGTTGTTGTTGTTTATTTGACGTTATTGTTGTTGTTGACGTTGTTGTTGTTGTTGTTGTTTATTTGACGTTATTGTTGTTGTTGTTGTTGTTGTTGATTATTTGATGTTGTTGTTGTTGTTTATTTGACGTTATTTTTGTTGTTGTTTATTTGACGGTGTTGTTGTTGTTTATTTGACGTTATTTTTGTTGTTGTTTATTTAACGGTGTTGATGTTGTTGTTGTTTATTTGGCGTTGTAGTTGTTGTTGTTGTTGTTGTTTATTTGACGTTTTTGTTGTTGTTGATGGTGTTGTTGTTTTTGTTGTTGTTTATTTGATGTGGTTGTTGTTGTTTATTTGACGTTGTTGTTGTTGTTTATTTGACGTTGTTGTTATTGTTGTTGTTATTGTTGTTTTTGTTGTTGTTTATTTGACGTTGTTGTTGTTGTTGTTTATTTGACGTTGTTGTTGTTGTTGTTGTTTATTTGACGTTGTTGTTGTTATTTATTTGACGTTGTTGTTGTTGTTGTTGTTTATTTGACATTGTTGTTGTTGTTGTTTATTTGATGTTGTTGTTGTTGTTGTTTATTTGACGTTGTTGTTGTTATTTATTTGACGTTGTTGTTGTTGTTTATTTGACGTAGTTGTTGTTGTTGACGTTGTTGTTGTTGTTGTTGTTTGTTTATTTGACGATTTTGTTGTTGTTGATGTTGTTGTTGTTGTTGTTTATTTGACGTTGTTGTTGTTGTTTATTTGACGTTATTGTTGTTGTTGACGTTGTTGATGTTGTTGTTATTTATTTGACATTATTGTTGTTGTTGTTGGTGATTATTTGACGTTGTTGTCGTGGTTTATTTGACGTTATTTTTGTTGTTGTTTATTTGACGGTGTTGTTGTTGTTTATTTGACATTATTTTTGTTGTTGTTTATTTGACATTATTTTTGTTGTTGTTTATTTGACATTATTTTTGTTGTTGTTTATTTGACGGTGTTGTTGTTGTTGTTGTTGTTTATTTGATGTTGTTGTTGTTGTTTATTTGACGTTGTTGTTGTTGTTGACGTTGTTGTTGTTGTTGTTGTTGTTGTTTATTTGACGTTAATGTTGTTGTTTATTTGACATTGTTGTTGTTGTTGTTGTTGTTGTTTATTTGACGTTGTTGTTGTTGACGTTGTTGTTGTTGTTGTTATTGTTTATTTGACGTAGTTGTTGTTTGTGACGTTGTTGTTGTTGTTCGTTTATTTGACGATTTTGTTGTTGTTGATGTTGTTGTTATTGTTGTTGTTTATTTGACGTTGTTGTTGTTGTTTATTTGACGTTATTGTTGTTGTTGACGTTGTTGTTGTTGTTGTTATTTATTTGACGTTATTGTTGTTGTTGTTGTTGTTGTTGTTGATTATTTGATGTTGTTGTTGTTGTTGTTTATTTGACGTTATTTTTGTTGTTGTTTATTTGACGGTGTTGTTGTTGTTTATTTGACGTTATTTTTGTTGTTGTTTATTTAACAGTGTTGTTGTTGTTGTTGTTTATTTGACGTTGTAGTTGTTGTTGTTGTTTATTTGATGTTGTTGTTGTTGTTAACGGTGTTGATGTTGTTGTTGTTTATTTGACGTTGTAGTTGTTGTTGTTGTTGTTTATTTGACGTTGTTGTTGTTGACGTTGTTGTTGTTGTTATTGTTTATTTGACGTTGTTGTTGACGTTGTTGTTATTGTTGTTGTTTATTTGACGTGGTTGTTGTTGTTTATTTGACGTTGTTGTTGTTTATTTGACGTTGTTGTCATTATTGTTGTTATTGTTGTTTTTGTTGTTGTTTATTTGACATTGTTCTTATTGTTGTTGTTGTTTATTTGACGTTGTTGTTGTTGTTGTTTATTTGACGTTGTTGTTGTTATTTATTTGACGTTGATGTTGTTGTTGTTTATTTGACATTGTTGTTGTTGTTGTTGTTGTTGTTGTTTATTTGACGTTATTTTTGTTGTTGTTTATTTGACGGTGTTGTTGTTGTTGTTGTTTATTTGACGTTGTTGTTGTTGTTTATTTGACGCTGTTGTTGTTGTTGTTTATTTAACGTTGTTGTTGTTGTTGTTTATTTGACGTTGTTGTTGTTGTTGTTTGTTTGACGTTGTTGTTGTTGTTTATTTGACGTTGTTGTTGTTATTTATTTGACGTTGTTGTTATTGTTGTTGTTTATTTGACATCGTTGTTGTTGTTGTTATTGTTGTTGTTGTTGTTTATTTGACGTTGTTGTTGTTTATTTGACGTTGTTGTTGTTGTTGTTCATTTGACGTTGTTGTTATTGTTTTTTATTTGACGTTGTTGTTGTTGTTTATTTGACGTTGTTGTTGTTTATTTGACGTTGTTGTTGTTGACGTTGTTGTTGTTGTTATTGTTGTTGTTTATTTGACATAGTTGTTGTTGACGTTGTTGTTGTTGTTGTTTATTTGACGTTTTTGTTGTTGTTGATGTTGTTGTTGTTTTTGTTGTTTATTTGATGTGGTTGTTGTTGTTTATTTGACGTTGTTGTTGTTGCTGTTGTTTATTTGACGTTGTTGTTATTGTTGTTGTTATTGTTGTTTTTGTTGTTGTTTATTTGACGTTGTTCTTGTTGTTGTTGTTTATTTGACGTTGTTGTTGTTGTTGTTGTTTATTTGGCGTTGTTGTTGTTATTTATTTGACGTTGTTGTTGTTGTTGTTGTTTATTTGACATTGTTGTTGTTGATGTTGTGGTTTATTTGACGTTGTTGTTGTTGTTGTTGTTTATGTGACGTTGTTGTTGTTGACGTTGTTGTTCTTGTTGTTGTTTATTTGACGTAGTTGTTGTTGTTGACGTTGTTGTTGTTGTTGTTTGTTTATTTGACGATTTTGTTGTTGTTGATGTTGTTGTTGTTGTTATTGTTTATTTGACGTTGTTGTTGTTGTTGTTTATTTGACGTTGTTGTTGTTGAAGTTGTTGTTATTGTTGTTGTTTATTTTACGTAGTTGTTGTTGTTGATGTTGTTGTTGTTTATTTGACGTTGTTGTTGTTGTTTATTTGACGTTGTTGTTGTTGACGTTGTTGTTGTTATTGTTTATTTGACGTATTTGTTGTTGTATATTTGACGTTGTTGTTGTTGTTGTTTATTTGACGTTGTTGTTGTTGACGTTGTTGTTGTTGTTATTGTTGTTGTTGTTGTTGTTTATTTGACGTTGTTATTGTTGCTGTTGTTGTTGTTTATTTGACGATGTTGTTGTTGTTGTTGTTTAGTTGACGTTGTTGTTGTTGTTTATTTGACGTTGTTGTTGTTGTGGTTTATTTGACGTTGTTCAGGTTGTTGTTCATCTGACGTTGTTGTTGTTGTGTATTTGACGTTATTGTTGTTGTTGACGTTGTTGTTGTTGTTGTTATTTATTTAACGCTATTGTTGTTGTTGTTGTTGTTTATTTGACGTTGTTGTTGTTGTTGTTTGTTTGACGTTGTTGTTGTTTATTTGACGTTGTTGTTGTTATTTATTTGACGTTGTTGTTGATGTTTATTTGACGTTGATGTTGTTATTTATTTGACGTTGTTGTTGTTGTTTATTTGACATTGTTGTTGTTGTTGTTGTTGTTGTTGTTGTTTATTTGACGATGTTGTTGTTGTTGTTCATTTGACGTTGTTGTTGTTGTTTATTTGACGTTGTTGTTGTTGTTGTTGTTTATTTGACGTTGTTGTTGTTGTTGTTTATTTGACGTTGTTGTTGTTATTTATTTGACGTTGTTGTTGTTTATTTGACGTTGTTGTTGTTGACGTTGTTGTTGTTGTTATTGTTTATTTGACGTTGTTGTTGTTGTTGTTTATTTGACGTAGTTGTTGTTGACGTTGTTGTTGTTGTTGTTGTTTATTTGACGTTTTTGTTGTTGTTGATGTTGTTGTTGTTTTTGTTGTTGTTTATTTGATGTGGTTGTTATTGTTTATTTGACGTTGTTGTTGTTGTTTATTTGACGTTGTTGTTATTGTTGTTGTTATTGTTGTTTTTGTTGTTGTTTATTTGACGTTGTTGTTGTTGTTGTTTATTTGACGTTGTTGTTGTTGTTGTTTATTTGACGTTGTTGTTGTTATTTATTTGACGTTGTTGTTGTTGTTTATTTGACATTGTTGTTGTTGTTTATTTGACGTTGTTGTTTATTTGACGTTGTTGTTGTTGACGTTGTTGTTGTTGTTGTTGTTTATTTGACGTAGTTCTTGTTGTTGACGTTGTTGTTGTTTTTTGTTTGTTTATTTGACGATTTTGTTGTTGTTGATGTTGTTGTTGTTGTTGTTTATTTGACGTTGTTGTTGTTGTTTATTTGACGTTATTGTTGTTGTTGACGTTGTTGATGTTGTTGTTATTTATTTGACATTATTGTTGTTGTTGTTGTTGTTGATTATTTGACGTTGTTGTTGTTGTTTATTTGACGTTATTTTTGTTGTTGTTTATTTGACGGTGTTGTTGTTGTTTATTTGACATTATTTTTGTTGTTGTTTATTTGACGGTGTTGTTGTTGTTGTTGTTTATTTGACGTTGTTTTTGTTGTTTATTTGACGTTGTTCTTGTTGTTGACGTTGTTCTTGTTGTTGTTATTGTTTATTTGACATTGTTGTTGTTGTTGTTTATTTGACATTGTTGTTGTTGTTGTTGTTGTTTATTTGACGTTGTTGTTGTTGTTGTTTATTTGATGTTGTTGTTGTTGACGTTGTTGTTGTTGTTGTTGTTGTTTATTTGACGTAGTTGTTGTTGTTGTTGTTGTTCGTTTATTTGACGATTTTTGTTGTTGTTGATGTTGTTGTTGTTGTTGTTTATTTGACGTTGTTGTTGTTGTTTATTTGACGTTATTGTTGTTGTTGACGTTGTTGTTGTTGTTGTTGTTTATTTGACGTTATTGTTGTTGTTGTTGTTGTTGTTGATTATTTGATGTTGTTGTTGTTGTTTATTTGACGTTATTTTTGTTGTTGTTTATTTGACGGTGTTGTTGTTGTTTATTTGACGTTATTTTTGTTGTTGTTTATTTAACGGTGTTGATGTTGTTGTTGTTTATTTGGCGTTGTAGTTGTTGTTGTTGTTTATTTGACGTTGTTGTTGTTGACGTTGTTGTTGTTGTTGTTATTGTTTATTTGACGTTGTTGTTGTTGACGTTGTTGTTATTGTTGTTGTTTATTTGACGTGGTTGTTGTTGTTTATTTGACGTTGTTGTTGTTGTTTATTTGACGTTGTTGTCATTATTGTTGTTATTGTTATTTTTGTTGTTGTTTATTTTCCGTTGTTCTTGTTGTTGTTGTTTATTTGACGTTGTTGTTGTTGTTGTTTATTTGACGTTGTTGTTGTTATTTATTTGACGTTGTTGTTGTTGTTGTTTTATTTGACATTGTTGTTGTTGTTGTTGTTGTTGTTGTTTATTTGACGTTGTTGTTATTGTTGTTTATTTGACGTTGTTGTTATTGTTGTTGTTTATTTGACGTAGTTGTTGTTGACGTTGTTGTTGTTGTTTATTTGACGTTTTTGTTGTTGTTGATGTTGTTGATGTTTTTGTTGTTGTTTATTTGATGTGGTTGTTGTTGTTTATTTGACGTTGTTGTTGTTGTTGTTGTTTATTTGACGTTGTTGTTATTGTTGTTGTTATTGTTGTTTTTGTTGTTATTTATTTGACGTTGTTCTTGTTGTTGTTGTTTATTTGACGTTGTTATTATTGTTGTTTCGTTGACGTTGTTGTTGTTATTTATTTGACGTTGTTGTTGTTGTTTATTTGACATTGTTGTTATTGTTGTTGTTGTTGTTGTTGTTGTTTATTTGACGTTGTTGTTGTTGTTATTGTTGTTGTTTATTTGACGTTGTTGTTGTTGACGTTGTTGTTGTTGTTGTTGTTTATTTGACGTAGTTGTTGTTGTTGACGTTGTTGTTGTTGTTGTTAGTTTATTTGACGATTTTGTTGTTGTTGATGTTGTTGTTGTTGTTGTTTATTAGACGTTGTTGTTTATTTGACGTTATTGTTGTTGTTGACGTTGTTGTTGTTGTTGTTATTTATTTGGCGTTATTGTTGTTGTTGTTGATTATTTGACGTTGTTGTTGTTGTTTATTTGACGTTATTTTTGTTGTTGTTTATTTGATGGTGTTATTGTTGTTTATTTGACGATATTTTTGTTGTTGTTTATTTGACGGTGTTGTTGTTGTTGTTGTTGTTTATTTGACGTTGTTGTTGTTGTTGTTTATTTGACGTTGTTGTTGTTGTTGACGTTGTTGTTGTTGTTGTTGTTGTTTATTTGACGTTGTTGTTGTTGTTGTTTATTTGACATTGTTGTTGTTGTTGTTGTTGTTTATTTGACGTTGTTGTTGTTGTTGTTTATTTGACGTTGTTGTTGTTGTTGTTTATTTGACGTTGTTGTTGTTGACGTTGTTGTTGTTGTTGTTGTTGTTTATTTGACGTAGTTTTTGTTGTTGACGTTGTTGTTGTTGTTGTTCATTTATTTGACGATTTTGTTGTTGTTGATGTTGTTGTTGTTGTTGTTTATTTGACGTTATTGTTGTTGTTGACGTTGTTGTTGTTGTTGTTATTTATTTGACGTTATTGTTGTTGTTGTTGTTTATTTGACGTTATTTTTGTTGTTGTTTATTTGACGGTGTTGTTGTTGTTTATTTGACGTTATTTTTGTTGTTGTTTATTTAACGGTGTTGTTGTTGTTGTTGTTTATTTGACATTGTTGTTGTTGTTGTTGTTGTTGTTGTTTATTTGACGTTGTTGTTGTTGTTGTTTATTTGACGTTGTTGTTGTTGTTGACGTTGTTGTTGTTGTTGTTGTTTATTTGACGTTGTTGTTGTTGACGTTGTTATTGTTGTTATTGTTTATTTGACGTTGTTGTTGTTGTTATTGTTTATTTGACGTTGTTGTTGTTGTTGTTGTTGTTTATTTGACGTAGTTGTTGTTGACGTTGTTGTTATTGTTGTTGTTTATTTGACGTTTTTGTTGTTGTTGATGTTGTTGTTGTTTTTGTTGTTGTTTATTTGATGTGGTTGTTCTTGTTTATTTGACGTTGTTGTTGTTGTTGTTTATTTGACGTTGTTGTCATTATTGTTGTTATTGTTGTTGTTTATTTGACGTTGTTCTTGTTGTTGTTTATTTGACATTGTTGTTGTTGTTGTTGTTTATTTGACGTTGTTGTTATTGTTGTTTATTTGACGTTGTTGTTATTGTTGTTGATTATTTGACGTAGTTGTTGTTGACGTAGTTGTTGTTGTTGTTGTTTATTTGACGTTTTTGTTGTTGTTGATGTTGTTGTTGTTTTTGTTGTTGTTTATTTGATGTGGTTGTTGTTGTTTATTTGACGTTGTTGTTGTTGTTGTTTATTTGCCGTTGTTGTTATTGTTGTTGTTATTGTTGTTTTTGTTGTTGTTTATTTGACGTTGTTCTTGTTGTTGTTGTTTATTTGACGTTGTTGTTGTTTATTTGACGTTGTTGTTGTTATTTATTTGACGTTGTTCTTGTTGTTGTTTATTTGACATTGTTGTTGTTGTTGTTGTTGTTTATATGACGTTGTTGTTGTTGTTGTTGTTTATTTGACGTTGTTGTTGTTGACGTTGTTGTTGTTGTTGTTGTTGTTTATTTGACGTAGTTGTTGTTGTTGACGTTGTTGTTGTTGTTGTTCGTTTATTTGACGATTTTGTTGTTGTGGATGTTGTTGTTGTTGTTGTTGTTGTTTATTTGACGTTGTTGTTGTTGTTTATTTGTTGTTATTGTTGTTGTTGACGTTGTTGTTGTTGTTGTTATTTATTTGGCGTTATTGTTGTTGATTATTTGACGTTATTGTTGTTGTTTATTTGACGTTATTTTTGTTGTTGTTTATTTGACGATGTTGTTGTTGTTGTTGTTTAGTTGACGTTGTTGTTGTTGTTTATTTGACGTTGTTGTTGTTGTGGTTTATTTGACGTTGTTCAGGTTGTTGTTCATCTGACGTTGTTGTTGTTGTGTATTTGACGTTATTGTTGTTGTTGACGTTGTTGTTGTTGTTGTTATTTATTTAACGCTATTGTTGTTGTTGTTGTTGTTTATTTGACGTTGTTGTTGTTGTTGTTTGTTTGACGTTGTTGTTGTTTATTTGACGTTGTTGTTGTTATTTATTTGACGTTGTTGTTGATGTTTATTTGACGTTGATGTTGTTATTTATTTGACGTTGTTGTTGTTGTTTATTTGACATTGTTGTTGTTGTTGTTGTTGTTGTTGTTGTTTATTTGACGATGTTGTTGTTGTTGTTCATTTGACGTTGTTGTTGTTGTTTATTTGACGTTGTTGTTGTTGTTGTTGTTTATTTGACGTTGTTGTTGTTGTTGTTTATTTGACGTTGTTGTTGTTATTTATTTGACGTTGTTGTTGTTTATTTGACGTTGTTGTTGTTGACGTTGTTGTTGTTGTTATTGTTTATTTGACGTTGTTGTTGTTGTTGTTTATTTGACGTAGTTGTTGTTGACGTTGTTGTTGTTGTTGTTGTTTATTTGACGTTTTTGTTGTTGTTGATGTTGTTGTTGTTTTTGTTGTTGTTTATTTGATGTGGTTGTTATTGTTTATTTGACGTTGTTGTTGTTGTTTATTTGACGTTGTTGTTATTGTTGTTGTTATTGTTGTTTTTGTTGTTGTTTATTTGACGTTGTTGTTGTTGTTGTTTATTTGACGTTGTTGTTGTTGTTGTTTATTTGACGTTGTTGTTGTTATTTATTTGACGTTGTTGTTGTTGTTTATTTGACATTGTTGTTGTTGTTTATTTGACGTTGTTGTTTATTTGACGTTGTTGTTGTTGACGTTGTTGTTGTTGTTGTTGTTGTTGTTTATTTGACGTAGTTCTTGTTGTTGACGTTGTTGTTGTTTTTTGTTTGTTTATTTGACGATTTTGTTGTTGTTGATGTTGTTGTTGTTGTTGTTTATTTGACGTTGTTGTTGTTGTTTATTTGACGTTATTGTTGTTGTTGACGTTGTTGATGTTGTTGTTATTTATTTGACATTATTGTTGTTGTTGTTGTTGTTGATTATTTGACGTTGTTGTTGTTGTTTATTTGACGTTATTTTTGTTGTTGTTTATTTGACGGTGTTGTTGTTGTTTATTTGACATTATTTTTGTTGTTGTTTATTTGACGGTGTTGTTGTTGTTGTTGTTTATTTGACGTTGTTTTTGTTGTTTATTTGACGTTGTTCTTGTTGTTGACGTTGTTCTTGTTGTTGTTATTGTTTATTTGACGTTGTTGTTGTTGTTGTTTATTTGACATTGTTGTTGTTGTTGTTGTTGTTTATTTGACGTTGTTGTTGTTGTTGTTTATTTGATGTTGTTGTTGTTGACGTTGTTGTTGTTGTTGTTATTGTTTATTTGACGTAGTTGTTGTTGTTGTTGTTGTTCGTTTATTTGACGATTTTTGTTGTTGTTGATGTTGTTGTTGTTGTTGTTTATTTGACGTTGTTGTTGTTGTTTATTTGACGTTATTGTTGTTGTTGACGTTGTTGTTGTTGTTGTTGTTTATTTGACGTTATTGTTGTTGTTGTTGTTGTTGTTGATTATTTGATGTTGTTGTTGTTGTTTATTTGACGTTATTTTTGTTGTTGTTTATTTGACGGTGTTGTTGTTGTTTATTTGACGTTATTTTTGTTGTTGTTTATTTAACGGTGTTGATGTTGTTGTTGTTTATTTGACGTTGTAGTAGTTGTTGTTGTTTATTTGACGTTGTTGTTGTTGACGTTGTTGTTGTTGTTATTGTTTATTTGACGTTGTTGTTGTTGACGTTGTTGTTATTGTTGTTGTTTATTTGACGTGGTTGTTGTTGTTTATTTGACGTTGTTGTTGTTGTTTATTTGACGTTGTTGTCATTATTGTTGTTATTGTTATTTTTGTTGTTGTTTATTTTCCGTTGTTCTTGTTGTTGTTGTTTATTTGACGTTGTTGTTGTTGTTGTTGTTTATTTGACGTTGTTGTTGTTATTTATTTGACGTTGTTGTTGTTGTTGTTTTATTTGACATTGTTGTTGTTGTTGTTGTTGTTGTTGTTTATTTGACGTTGTTGTTATTGTTGTTTATTTGACGTTGTTGTTATTGTTGTTGTTTATTTGACGTAGTTGTTGTTGACGTTGTTGTTGTTGTTTATTTGACGTTTTTGTTGTTGTTGATGTTGTTGATGTTTTTGTTGTTGTTTATTTGATGTGGTTGTTGTTGTTTATTTGACGTTGTTGTTGTTGTTGTTGTTTATTTGACGTTGTTGTTATTGTTGTTGTTATTGTTGTTTTTGTTGTTATTTATTTGACGTTGTTCTTGTTGTTGTTGTTTATTTGACGTTGTTATTATTGTTGTTTCGTTGACGTTGTTGTTGTTATTTATTTGACGTTGTTGTTGTTGTTTATTTGACATTGTTGTTGTTGTTGTTGTTGTTGTTGTTGTTTATTTGACGTTGTTGTTGTTGTTATTGTTGTTGTTTATTTGACGTTGTTGTTGTTGACGTTGTTGTTGTTGTTGTTGTTTATTTGACGTAGTTGTTGTTGTTGACGTTGTTGTTGTTGTTGTTAGTTTATTTGATGATTTTGTTGTTGTTGATGTTGTTGTTGTTGTTGTTTATTAGACGTTGTTGTTTATTTGACGTTATTGTTGTTGTTGACGTTGTTGTTGTTGTTGTTATTTATTTGGCGTTATTGTTGTTGTTGTTGATTATTTGACGTTGTTGTTGTTGTTTATTTGACGTTATTTTTGTTGTTGTTTATTTGATGGTGTTGTTGTTGTTTATTTGACGATATTTTTGTTGTTGTTTATTTGACGGTGTTGTTGTTGTTGTTGTTGTTTATTTGACGTTGTTGTTGTTGTTGTTTATTTGACGTTGTTGTTGTTGTTGACGTTGTTGTTGTTGTTGTTGTTGTTTATTTGACGTTGTTGTTGTTGTTGTTTATTTGACATTGTTGTTGTTGTTGTTGTTGTTTATTTGACGTTGTTGTTGTTGTTGTTGTTTATTTGACGTTGTTGTTGTTGTTGTTTATTTGACGTTGTTGTTGTTGACGTTGTTGTTGTTGTTGTTGTTGTTTATTTGACGTAGTTTTTGTTGTTGACGTTGTTGTTGTTGTTGTTCATTTATTTGACGATTTTGTTGTTGTTGATGTTGTTGTTGTTGTTGTTTATTTGACGTTATTGTTGTTGTTGACGTTGTTGTTGTTGTTGTTATTTATTTGACGTTATTGTTGTTGTTGTTGTTTATTTGACGTTATTTTTGTTGTTGTTTATTTGACGGTGTTGTTGTTGTTTATTTGACGTTATTTTTGTTGTTGTTTATTTAACGGTGTTGTTGTTGTTGTTTATTTGACATTGTTGTTGTTGTTGTTGTTGTTGTTGTTTATTTGACGTTGTTGTTGTTGTTGTTTATTTGACGTTGTTGTTGTTGTTGACGTTGTTGTTGTTGTTGTTGTTTATTTGACGTTGTTGTTGTTGACGTTGTTATTGTTGTTATTGTTTATTTGACGTTGTTGTTGTTGTTATTGTTTATTTGACGTTGTTGTTGTTGTTGTTGTTGTTTATTTGACGTAGTTGTTGTTGACGTTGTTGTTATTGTTGTTGTTTATTTGACGTGGTTGTTGTTGTTTATTTGACGTTGTTGTTGTTGTTTATTTGACGTTGTTGTCATTATTGTTGTTATTGTTATTTTTGTTGTTGTTTATTTTCCGTTGTTCTTGTTGTTGTTGTTTATTTGACGTTGTTGTTGTTGTTGTTTATTTGACGTTGTTGTTGTTATTTATTTGACGTTGTTGTTGTTGTTGTTTTATTTGACATTGTTGTTGTTGTTGTTGTTGTTGTTGTTTATTTGACGTTGTTGTTATTGTTGTTTATTTGACGTTGTTGTTATTGTTGTTGTTTATTTGACGTAGTTGTTGTTGACGTTGTTGTTGTTGTTTATTTGACGTTTTTGTTGTTGTTGATGTTGTTGATGTTTTTGTTGTTGTTTATTTGATGTGGTTGTTGTTGTTTATTTGACGTTGTTGTTGTTGTTGTTTATTTGACGTTGTTGTTATTGTTGTTGTTATTGTTGTTTTTGTTGTTATTTATTTGACGTTGTTCTTGTTGTTGTTGTTTATTTGACGTTGTTATTATTGTTGTTTCGTTGACGTTGTTGTTGTTATTTATTTGACGTTGTTGTTGTTGTTTATTTGACATTGTTGTTGTTGTTGTTGTTGTTGTTGTTGTTTATTTGACGTTGTTGTTGTTGTTATTGTTGTTGTTTATTTGACGTTGTTGTTGTTGACGTTGTTGTTGTTGTTGTTGTTTATTTGACGTAGTTGTTGTTGTTGACGTTGTTGTTGTTGTTGTTAGTTTATTTGACGATTTTGTTGTTGTTGATGTTGTTGTTGTTGTTGTTTATTAGACGTTGTTGTTTATTTGACGTTATTTTTGTTGTTGACGTTGTTGTTGTTGTTGTTATTTATTTGGCGTTATTGTTGTTGTTGTTGATTATTTGACGTTGTTGTTGTTGTTTATTTGACGTTATTTTTGTTGTTGTTTATTTGATGGTGTTGTTGTTGTTTATTTGACGATATTTTTGTTGTTGTTTATTTGACGGTGTTGTTGTTGTTGTTGTTGTTTATTTGACGTTGTTGTTGTTGTTGTTTATTTGACGTTGTTGTTGTTGTTGACGTTGTTGTTGTTGTTGTTGTTGTTTATTTGACGTTGTTGTTGTTGTTGTTTATTTGACATTGTTGTTGTTGTTGTTGTTGTTTATTTGACGTTGTTGTTGTTGTTGTTGTTTATTTGACGTTGTTGTTGTTGTTGTTTATTTGACGTTGTTGTTGTTGACGTTGTTGTTGTTGTTGTTGTTGTTTATTTGACGTAGTTTTTGTTGTTGACGTTGTTGTTGTTGTTGTTCATTTATTTGACGATTTTGTTGTTGTTGATGTTGTTGTTGTTGTTGTTTATTTGACGTTATTGTTGTTGTTGACGTTGTTGTTGTTGTTGTTATTTATTTGAAGTTATTGTTGTTGTTGTTGTTTATTTGACGTTATTTTTGTTGTTGTTTATTTGACGGTGTTGTTGTTGTTTATTTGACGTTATTTTTGTTGTTGTTTATTTAACGGTGTTGTTGTTGTTGTTGTTTATTTGACATTGTTGTTGTTGTTGTTGTTGTTGTTTATTTGACGTTGTTGTTGTTGTTGTTTATTTGACGTTGTTGTTGTTGTTGACGTTGTTGTTGTTGTTGTTGTTTATTTGACGTTGTTGTTGTTGACGTTGTTATTGTTGTTATTGTTTATTTGACGTTGTTGTTGTTGTTATTGTTTATTTGACGTTGTTGTTGTTGTTGTTGTTGTTTATTTGACGTAGTTGTTGTTGACGTTGTTGTTATTGTTGTTGTTTATTTGACGTTTTTGTTGTTGTTGATGTTGTTGTTGTCTTTGTTGTTGTTTATTTGATGTGGTTGTTCTTGTTTATTTGACATTATTGTTGTTGTTGTTTATTTGACGTTGTTGTCATTATTGTTGTTATTGTTGTTGTTTATTTGACGTTGTTCTTGTTTTTGTTTATTTGACATTGTTGTTGTTGTTGTTGTTTATTTGACGTTGTTGTTATTGTTGTTTATTTGACGTTGTTGTTATTGTTGTTGATTATTTGACGTAGTTGTTGTTGACGTAGTTGTTGTTGTTGTTGTTTATTTGACGTTTTTGTTGTTGTTGATGTTGTTGTTGTTTTTGTTGTTGTTTATTTGATGTGGTTGTTGTTGTTTATTTGACGTTGTTGTTGTTGTTGTTTATTTGTCGTTGTTGTTATTGTTGTTGTTATTGTTGTTTTTGTTGTTGTTTATTTGACGTTGTTCTTGTTGTTGTTGTTTATTTGACGTTGTTGTTGTTGTTGTTTATTTGACGTTGTTGTTGTTATTTATTTGACGTTGTTCTTGTTGTTGTTTATTTGACATTGTTGTTGTTGTTGTTGTTGTTTATATGACGTTGTTGTTGTTGTTGTTGTTTATTTGACGTTGTTGTTGTTGACGTTGTTGTTGTTGTTGTTGTTGTTGTTGTTTATTTGACGTAGTTGTTGTTGTTGACGTTGTTGTTGTTGTTGTTCGTTTATTTGACGATTTTGTTGTTGTGGATGTTGTTGTTGTTGTTGTTGTTTATTTGACGTTGTTGTTGTTGTTTATTTGTTGTTATTGTTGTTGTTGACGTTGTTGTTGTTGTTGTTATTTATTTGGCGTTATTGTTGTTGATTATTTGACGTTATTGTTGTTGTTTATTTGACGTTATTTTTGTTGTTGTTTATTTGACGGTGTTGTTGTTGTTTATTTGACGTTATTTTTGTTGTTGTTTATTTGACGGTGTTGTTGTTTATTTGACGTTGTTGTTGTTGTTGTTTATTTGATGTTGTTGTTGTTGTTGACGTTGATGTTGTTGTTGTTTATTTGACGTTGTTGTTGTTGTTGTTTATTTGACATTGTTGTTGTTGTTGTTGTTTATTTGACGTTGTTGTTGTTGTCGTTGTTGTTTATTTGACGTTGTTGTTGTTGACGTTGTTGTTGTTGTTGTTGTTTATTTGACGTAGTTGTTGTTGTTGATGTTGTTGTTGTTGTTGTTCGTTTATTTGACGATTTTGTTGTTGTTGATGTTGTTGTTGTTGTTGTTGTTGTTTATTTGACATTGTTGTTGTTGTTTATTTTACGTTATTGTTGTTGTTGACGTTGTTGTTGTTGTTGTTATTTATTTGACGTTATTGTTGTTGTTGTTGTTGATTATTTGACGTTGTTGTTGTTATTTATTTGACGATTTTGTTGTTGTTGATGTTGTTGTTGTTGTTGTTTATTTGATGTGGTTGTTGTTGTTTATTTGACGTTGTTGTTGTTGTTTATTTGACGTTGTTGTTATTGTTGTTGTTATTGTTGTTTTTGTTGTTGTTTATTTGACGTTGTTGTTGTTGTTGTTGTTTATTTGACGTTGTTGTTATTGTTGTTTATTTGACGTTGTTGTTGTTATTTATTTGACGTTGTTGTTGTTGTTGTTTATTTGACATTGTTGTTGTTGTTTATTTGACGTTGTTGTTGTTGTTGTTGTTTATTTGACGTTGTTGTTGTTGACTTTGTTGTTGTTGTGTTGTTGTTTATTTGACGTAGTTGTTGTTGTTGACGTTGTTGTTGTTGTTGTTTGTTTATTTGACGATTTTGTTGTTGTTGATGTTGTTGTTGTTGTTGTTTATTTGACGTTGTTGTTGTTGTTTATTTGACGTTATTGTTGTTGTTGACGTTGTTGATGTTGTTGTTATTTATTTGACATTATTGTTGTTGTTGTTGTTGTTGATTATTTGACGTTGTTGTTGTTGTTTATTTGACGTTATTTTTGTTGTTGTTTATTTGACGGTGTTGTTGTTGTTTATTTGACATTATTTTTGTTGTTGTTTATTTGACGGTGTTGTTGTTGTTGTTGTTTATTTGACGTTGTTTTTGTTGTTTATTTGATGTTGTTGTTGTTGTTGACGTTGTTGTTGTTGTTGTTTATTTGACGTTGTTGTTGTTGTTATTTATTTGACATTGTTGTTGTTGTTGTTGTTGTTATTTATTTGACGTTGTTGTTGTTGTTGTTTATTTGACGTTGTTATTGTTGACGTTGTTGTTGTTGTTGTTGTTGTTTTTGTTGTTTATTTGACGTAGTTGTTGTTGTTGACGTTGTTGTTGTTGTTGTTCGTTTATTTGACGATTTTGTTGTTGTTGATGTTGTTGTTGTTGTTGTTTATTTGACGTTGTTGTTGTTGTTTATTTGACGTTATTGTTGTTGTTGACGTTGTTGTTGTTGTTGTTATTTATTTGACGTTATTGTTGTTGTTGTTGTTGTTGTTGATTATTTGATGTTATTGTTGTTGTTGTTTATTTGACGTTATTTTTGTTGTTGTTTATTTGACGGTGTTGTTGTTGTTTATTTGACGTTATTTTTGTTGTTGTTTATTTAACTGTATTGTTGCTGTTGTTGTTTATTTGACGTTGTAGTTGTTGTTGTTGTTTATTTGACGTTGTTGTTGTTGTTGTTGACGTTGTTGTTGTTGTTGACGTTGTTGTTGTTGTTGTTGTTTATTTGACGTTGTTGTTGTTGACGTTGTTGTTGTTATTGTTTATTTGACGTTGTTGTTATTGTTGTTGTTTATTTGACGTGGTTGTTGTTGTTTATTTGACGTTGTTGTTGTTGTTTATTTGACGTTGTTGTCATTATTGTTGTTATTGTTGTTTTTGTTGTTGTTTATTTGACGTTGTTCTTGTTGTTGTTGTTTATTTGACGTTGTTGTTGTTGTTTATTTGACGTTGTTGTTGTTATTTATTTGACGTTGTTGTTGTTGTTGTTTATTTGACATTGTTGTTGTTGTTGTTGTTTATTTGACGTTGTTGTTATTGTTGTTTATTTGACGATGTTGTTATTGTTGTTGTTTATTTGACGTAGTTGTTGTTGACGTTGTTGTTGTTTATTTGACGTTTTTGTTGTTGTTGATGTTGTTGTTGTTTTTGTTGTTGTTTATTTGATGTGGTTGTTGTTGTTTATTTGACGTTGTTGTTGTTGTTGTTTATTTGACGTTGTTGTTATTGTTGTTGTTATTGTTGTTTTTGTTGTTATTTATTTGACGTTGTTCTTGTTGTTGTTGTTTATTTGACGTTGTTATTGTTGTTGTTTATTTGACGTTGTTGTTGTTATTTATTTGACGTTGTTGTTGTTGTTGTTGTTGTTTATTTGACATTGTTGTTGTTGTTGTTGTTGTTTATTTGACGTTGTTGTTGTTGTTGTTGTTGTTGTTTATTTGACGTTGTTGTTGTTGACGTTGTTGTTGTTGTTGTTTATTTGACGTTGTTGTTGTTGTTGTTGTTTATTTGACGTTGTTGTTGTTATTTATTTGACGTTGTTGTTGTTGTTGTTTATTTGACATTGTTGTTGTTGTTGTTGTTTATTTGACGTTATTGTTGTTGTTGTTGTTGTTGATTATTTGATGTTGTTGTTGTTGTTTATTTGACGTTATTTTTGTTGTTGTTTATTTGACGGTGTTGTTGTTGTTTATTTGACGTTATTTTTGTTGTTGTTTATTTAACGGTGTTGTTGTTGTTGTTGTTTATTTGACGTTGTAGTTGTTGTTGTTGTTTATTTGACGTTGTTGTTGTTGACGTTGTTGTTGTTGTTATTGTTTATTTGACGTTGTTGTTGTTGACGTTGTTGTTATTGTTGTTGTTTATTTGACGTGGTTGTTGTTGTTTATTTGACGTTGTTGTTGTTGTTTATTGGAGGTTGTTGTCATTATTGTTGTTATTGTTATTTTTGTTGTTGTTTATTTGCCGTTGTTCTTGTTGTTGTTGTTTATTTGACGTTGTTGTTGTTGTTGTTTATTTGACGTTGTTGTTGTTATTTATTTGACGTTGTTGTTGTTGTTGTTTTATTTGACATTGTTGTTATTGTTGTTGTTGTTGTTGTTATTTATTTGACGTTGTTGTTATTGTTGTTTATTTGACGTTGTTGTTATTGTTGTTGTTTATTTGACGTAGTTGTTGTTGACGTTGTTGTTGTTGTTTATTTGACGTTTTTGTTGTTGTTGATGTTGTTGATGTTTTTGTTGTTGTTTATTTGATGTGGTTCTTGTTGTTTATTTGACGTTGTTGTTGTTGTTGTTGTTTATTTGACGTTGTTATTATTGTTGTTTCGTTGACGTTGTTGTTGTTATTTATTTGACGTTGTTGTTGTTGTTGTTTATTTGACATTGTTGTTGTTGTTGTTGTTGTTGTTTATTTGACGTTGTTGTTGTTGTTATTGTTGTTGTTTATTTGACGTTGTTGTTGTTGTTGTTGTTTATTTGACGTAGTTGTTGTTGTTGACGTTGTTGTTGTTGTTGTTAGTTTATTTGACGATTTTGTTGTTGTTGATGTTGTTGTTGTTGTTGTTTATTAGACGTTGTTGTTTATTTGACGTTATTGTTGTTGTTGACGTTGTTGTTGTTGTTGTTATTTATTTGGCGTTATTGTTGTTGTTGTTGATTATTTGACGTTGTTGTTGTTGTTTATTTGACGTTATTTTTGTTGTTGTTTATTTGATGGTGTTGTTGTTGTTTATTTGACGATATTTTTGTTGTTGTTTATTTGACGGTGTTGTTGTTGTTGTTGTTGTTTATTTGACGTTGTTGTTGTTGTTGTTTATTTGACGTTGTTGTTGTTGTTGACGTTGTTGTTGTTGTTGTTGTTGTTTATTTGACGTTGTTGTTGTTGTTGTTTATTTGACATTGTTGTTGTTGTTGTTGTTTATTTGACGTTGTTGTTGTTGTTGTTGTTGTTTATTTGACGTTGTTGTTGTTGTTGTTTATTTGACGTTGTTGTTGTTGACGTTGTTGTTGTTGTTGTTGTTGTTTATTTGACGTAGTTTTTGTTGTTGACGTTGTTGTTGTTGTTGTTCATTTATTTGACGATTTTGTTGTTGTTGATGTTGTTGTTGTTGTTGTTTATTTGACGTTATTGTTGTTGTTGACGTTGTTGTTGTTGTTGTTGTTATTTATTTGACGTTATTGTTGTTGTTGTTGTTTATTTGACGTTATTTTTGTTGTTGTTTATTTGACGGTGTTGTTGTTGTTTATTTGACGTTATTTTTGTTGTTGTTTATTTAACGGTGTTGTTGTTGTTGTTGTTGTTTATTTGACATTGTTGTTGTTGTTGTTGTTGTTGTTGTTGTTGTTTATTTGACGTTGTTGTTGTTGTTGACGTTGTTGTTGTTGTTGTTGTTTATTTGACGTTGTTGTTGTTGACGTTGTTATTGTTGTTATTGTTTATTTGACGTTGTTGTTGTTGTTATTGTTTATTTGACGTTGTTGTTGTTGTTGTTGTTTATTTGACGTAGTTGTTGTTGACGTTGTTGTTATTGTTGTTGTTTATTTGACGTTTTTGTTGTTGTTGATGTTGTTGTTGTTTTTGTTGTTGTTTATTTGATGTGGTTGTTCTTGTTTATTTGACGTTGTTGTTGTTGTTGTTTATTTGACGTTGTTGTCATTATTGTTGTTATTGTTGTTTTTGTTGTTGTTTATTTGACGTTGTTCTTGTTGTTGTTTATTTGACATTGTTGTTGTTGTTGTTGTTGTTTATTTGACGTTGTTGTTATTGTTGTTTATTTGACGTTGTTGTTATTGTTGTTGATTATTTGACGTAGTTGTTGTTGCGTAGTTGTTGTTGTTGTTGTTTATTTGACGTTTTTGTTGTTGTTGATGTTGTTGTTGTTTTTGTTGTTGTTTATTTGATGTGGTTGTTGTTGTTTATTTGACGTTGTTGTTGTTGTTGTTGTTTATTTGACGTTGTTGTTGTTGTTGTTTATTTGACGTTGTTGTTGTTATTTATTTGACGTTGTTGTTGTTGTTGTTTATTTGACATTGTTGTTGTTGTTGTTGTTTATATGACGTTGTTGTTGTTGTTGTTGTTGTTTATTTGACGTTGTTGTTGTTGACGTTGTTGTTGTTGTTGTTGTTGTTGTTTATTTGACGTAGTTGTTGTTGTTGACGTTGTTGTTGTTGTTGTTCGTTTATTTGACGATTTTGTTGTTGTGGATGTTGTTGTTGTTGTTGTTGTTTATTTGACGTTGTTGTTGTTGTTTATTTGTTGTTATTGTTGTTGTTGACGTTGTTGTTGTTGTTGTTATTTATTTGGCGTTATTGTTGTTGATTATTTGACGTTATTGTTGTTGTTTATTTGACGTTATTTTTGTTGTTGTTTATTTGACGGTGTTGTTGTTGTTTATTTGACGTTATTTTTGTTGTTGTTTATTTGACGGTGTTGTTGTTTATTTGACGTTGTTGTTGTTGTTGTTTATTTGACGTTGTTGTTGTTGTTGACGTTGATGTTGTTGTTGTTTATTTGACGTTGTTGTTGTTGTTGTTTATTTGACATTGTTGTTGTTGTTGTTGTTTATTTGACGTTGTTGTTGTTGTCGTTGTTGTTTATTTGACGTTGTTGTTGTTGACGTTGTTGTTGTTGTTGTTGTTTATTTGACGTAGTTGTTGTTGTTGATGTTGTTGTTGTTGTTGTTCGTTTATTTGACGATTTTGTTGTTGTTGATGTTGTTGTTGTTGTTGTTGTTGTTTATTTGACATTGTTGTTGTTGTTTATTTTACGTTATTGTTGTTGTTGACGTTGTTGTTGTTGTTGTTATTTATTTGACGTTATTGTTGTTGTTGTTGTTGATTATTTGACGTTGTTGTTGTTATTTATTTGACGATTTTGTTGTTGTTGATGTTGTTGTTGTTGTTGTTTATTTGATGTGGTTGTTGTTGTTTATTTGACGTTGTTGTTGTTGTTTATTTGACGTTGTTGTTATTGTTGTTGTTATTGTTGTTTTTGTTGTTGTTTATTTGACGTTGTTGTTGTTGTTGTTTATTTGACGTTGTTGTTGTTATTTATTTGACGTTGTTGTTGTTGTTGTTTATTTGACATTGTTGTTGTTGTTGTTGTTGTTGTTTATTTGACGTTGTTGTTGTTGTTGTTGTTTATTTGACGTTGTTGTTGTTGACTTTGTTGTTGTTGTTGTTGTTGTTTATTTGACGTAGTTGTTGTTGTTGTTGTTTGTTTATTTGACGATTTTGTTGTTGTTGATGTTGTTGTTGTTGTTGTTTATTTGACGTTGTTGTTGTTGTTTATTTGACGTTATTGTTGTTGTTGACGTTGTTGATGTTGTTGTTATTTATTTGACATTATTGTTGTTGTTGTTGTTGTTGATTATTTGACGTTGTTGTTGTTGTTTATTTGACGTTATTTTTGTTGTTGTTTATTTGACGGTGTTGTTGTTGTTTATTTGACATTATTTTTGTTGTTGTTTATTTGACGGTGTTGTTGTTGTTGTTGTTTATTTGACGTTGTTTTTGTTGTTTATTTCATGTTGTTGTTGTTGTTGACGTTGTTGTTGTTGTTGTTTATTTGACGTTGTTGTTGTTGTTATTTATTTGACATTGTTGTTGTTGTTGTTGTTGTTATTTATTTGACGTTGTTGTTGTTGTTGTTTATTTGACGTTGTTATTGTTGACGTTGTTGTTGTTGTTGTTGTTTATTTGACGTAGTTGTTGTTGTTGACGTTGTTGTTGTTGTTGTTCGTTTATTTGACGATTTTGTTGTTGTTGATGTTGTTGTTGTTGTTGTTTATTTGACGTTGTTGTTGTTGTTTATTTGACGTTATTGTTGTTGTTGACGTTGTTGTTGTTGTTGTTATTTATTTGACGTTATTGTTGTTGTTGTTGTTGTTGTTGTTGATTATTTGATGTTATTGTTGTTGTTGTTTATTTGACGTTATTTTTGTTGTTGTTTATTTGACGGTGTTGTTGTTGTTTATTTGACGTTATTTTTGTTGTTGTTTATTTAACAGTATTGTTGCTGTTGTTGTTTATTTGACGTTGTAGTTGTTGTTGTTGTTTATTTGACGTTGTTGTTGTTGTTGTTGCCGTTGTTGTTGTTGTTGACGTTGTTGTTGTTGTTGACGTTGTTGTTGTTGTTGTTGTTTATTTGACGCTGTTGTTGTTGATGTTGTTGTTGTTATTGTTTATTTGACGTTGTTGTTGTTGACGTTGTTGTTATTGTTGTTGTTTATTTGACGTGGTTGTTGTTGTTTATTTGACGTTGTTGTTGTTGTTTATTTGACGTTGTTGTCATTATTGTTGTTATTGTTGTTTTTGTTGTTGTTTATTTGACGTTGTTCTTGTTGTTGTTGTTTATTTGACGTTGTTGTTGTTGTTTATTTGACGTTGTTGTTGTTATTTATTTGACGTTGTTGTTGTTGTTGTTTATTTGACATTGTTGTTGTTGTTGTTGTTGTTTATTTGACGTTGTTGTTATTGTTGTTTATTTGACGTAGTTAGTTGACGTTGTTGTTGTTTATTTGACGTTTTTGTTGTTGTTGATGTTGTTGTTGTTTTTGTTGTTGTTTATTTGATGTGGTTGTTGTTGTTTATTTGACATTGTTGTTGTTGTTGTTTATTTGACGTTGTTGTTATTGTTGTTGTTATTGTTGTTTTTGTTGTTATTTATTTGACGTTGTTCTTGTTGTTGTTGTTTATTTGACGTTGTTATTGTTGTTGTTTATTTGACGTTGTTGTTGTTATTTATTTGACGTTGTTGTTGTTGTTGTTGTTTATTTGACATTGTTGTTGTTGTTGTTGTTGTTTATTTGACGTTGTTGTTGTTGTTGTTGTTTATTTGACGTTGTTGTTGTTGACGTTGTTGTTGTTGTTGTTTATTTGACGTTGTTGTTGTTGTTGTTGTTTATTTGACGTTGTTGTTGTTGTTGTTGTTGTTTATTTGACGTTATTGTTGTTGTTGTTGTTGTTGATTATTTGATGTTGTTGTTATTGTTTATTTGACGTTATTTTTGTTGTTGTTTATTTGACGGTGTTGTTGTTGTTTATTTGACGTTATTTTTGTTGTTGTTTATTTAACGGTGTTGTTGTTGTTGTTGTTTATTTGACGTTGTAGTTGTTGTTGTTGTTGTTTATTTGACGTTGTTGTTGTTGACGTTGTTGTTGTTGTTATTGTTTATTTGACGTTGTTGTTGTTGACGTTGTTGTTATTGTTGTTGTTTATTTGACGTGGTTGTTGTTGTTTATTTGACGTTGTTGTTGTTGTTTATTTGACGTTGTTGTCATTATTGTTGTTATTGTTATTTTTGTTGTTGTTTATTTGCCGTTGTTCTTGTTGTTGTTGTTTATTTGACGTTGTTGTTGTTGTTGTTTATTTGACGTTGTTGTTGTTATTTATTTGACGTTGTTGTTGTTGTTGTTTTATTTGACATTGTTGTTATTGTTGTTGTTGTTGTTGTTTATTTGACGTTGTTGTTATTGTTGTTTATTTGACGTTGTTGTTATTGTTGTTGTTTATTTGACGTAGTTGTTGTTGACGTTGTTGTTGTTGTTTATTTGACGTTTTTGTTGTTGTTGATGTTGTTGATGTTTTTGTTGTTGTTTATTTGATGTGGTTGTTGTTGTTTATTTGACGTTGTTGTTGTTGTTGTTGTTTATTTGACGTTGTTGTTATTGTTGTTGTTATTGTTGTTTTTGTTGTTATTTATTTGACGTTGTTCTTGTTGTTGTTGTTTATTTGACGTTGTTATTATTGTTGTTTCGTTGACGTTGTTGTTGTTATTTATTTGACGTTGTTGTTGTTGTTGTTTATTTGACATTGTTGTTGTTGTTGTTGTTGTTGTTGTTGTTGTTTATTTGTCGTTGTTGTTGTTGTTATTGTTGTTGTTTATTTGACGTTGTTGTTGTTGACGTTGTTGTTGTTGTTGTTGTTTATTTGACGTAGTTGTTGTTGTTGACGTTGTTGTTGTTGTTGTTAGTTTATTTGACGATTTTGTTGTTGTTGATGTTGTTGTTGTTGTTGTTTATTAGACGTTGTTGTTTATTTGACGTTATTGTTGTTGTTGACGTTGTTGTTGTTGTTGTTATTTATTTGGCGTTATTGTTGTTGTTGTTGATTATTTGACGTTGTTGTTGTTGTTTATTTGACGTTATTTTTGTTGTTGTTTATTTGATGGTGTTGTTGTTGTTTATTTGACGATATTTTTGTTGTTGTTTATTTGACGGTGTTGTTGTTGTTGTTGTTTATTTGACGTTGTTGTTGTTGTTGTTTATTTGACGTTGTTGTTGTTGTTGACGTTGTTGTTGTTGTTGTTGTTGTTTATTTGACGTTGTTGTTGTTGTTGTTTATTTGACATTGTTGTTGTTGTTGTTGTTTATTTGACGTTGTTGTTGTTGTTGTTTATTTGACGTTGTTGTTGTTGTTGTTTATTTGACGTTGTTGTTGTTGACGTTGTTGTTGTTGTTGTTGTTTATTTGACGTAGTTTTTTTTGTTGACGTTGTTGTTGTTGTTGTTCATTTATTTGACGATTTTGTTGTTGTTGATGTTGTTGTTGTTGTTGTTGTTTATTTGACGTTATTGTTGTTGTTGACGTTGTTGTTGTTGTTGTTATTTATTTGACGTTATTGTTGTTGTTGTTGTTTATTTGACGTTATTTTTGTTGTTGTTTATTTGACGGTGTTGTTGTTGTTTATTTGACGTTATTTTTGTTGTTGTTTATTTAACGGTGTTGTTGTTGTTGTTTATTTGACATTGTTGTTGTTGTTGTTGTTGTTGTTTATTTGACGTTGTTGTTGTTGTTGACGTTGTTGTTGTTGTTGTTTATTTGACGTTGTTGTTGTTGACGTTGTTATTGTTGTTATTGTTTATTTGACGTTGTTGTTGTTGTTATTGTTTATTTGACGTTGTTGTTGTTGTTGTTGTTGTTGTTTATTTGACGTAGTTGTTGTTGACGTTGTTGTTATTGTTGTTGTTTATTTGACGTTTTTGTTGTTGTTGATGTTGTTGTTGTTTTTGTTGTTGTTTATTTGATGTGGTTGTTCTTGTTTATTTGACGTTGTTGTTGTTGTTGTTTATTTGACGTTGTTGTCATTATTGTTGTTATTGTTGTTTTTGTTGTTGTTTATTTGACGTTGTTCTTGTTGTTGTTTATTTGACATTGTTGTTGTTGTTGTTGTTTATTTGACGTTGTTGTTATTGTTGTTTATTTGACGTTGTTGTTATTGTTGTTGATTATTTGACGTAGTTGTTGTTGACGTAGTTGTTGTTGTTGTTGTTTATTTGACGTTTTTGTTGTTGTTGATGTTGTTGTTGTTTTTGTTGTTGTTTTTTTGATGTGGTTGTTGTTGTTTATTTGACGTTGTTGTTGTTGTTGTTTATTTGCCGTTGTTGTTATTGTTGTTGTTATTGTTGTTTTTGTTGTTGTTTATTTGACGTTGTTCTTGTTGTTGTTGTTTATTTGACGTTGTTGTTGTTGTTGTTTATTTGACGTTGTTGTTGTTATTTATTTGACGTTGTTGTTGTTGTTGTTTATTTGACATTGTTGTTGTTGTTGTTGTTGTTTATATGACGTTGTTGTTGTTGTTGTTGTTTATTTGACGTTGTTGTTGTTGACGTTGTTGTTGTTGTTGTTGTTGTTTATTTGACGTAGTTGTTGTTGTTGACGTTGTTGTTGTTGTTGTTGTTCGTTTATTTGACGATTTTGTTGTTGTGGATGTTGTTGTTGTTGTTGTTTATTTGACGTTGTTGTTGTTGTTTATTTGTTGTTATTGTTGTTGTTGACGTTGTTGTTGTTGTTGTTATTTATTTGGCGTTATTGTTGTTGATTATTTGACGTTATTGTTGTTGTTTATTTGACGTTATTTTTGTTGTTGTTTATTTGACGGTGTTGTTGTTGTTTATTTGACGTTATTTTTGTTGTTGTTTATTTGACGGTGTTGTTGTTTATTTGACGTTGTTGTTGTTGTTGTTTATTTGACGTTGTTGTTGTTGTTGACGTTGATGTTGTTGTTGTTTATTTGACGTTGTTGTTGTTGTTGTTTATTTGACATTGTTGTTGTTGTTGTTGTTGTTTATTTGACGTTGTTGTTGTCGTCGTTGTTGTTTATTTAACGTTGTTGTTGTTGACGTTGTTGTTGTTGTTGTTTATTTGACGTAGTTGTTGTTGTTGATGTTGTTGTTGTTGTTGTTCGTTTATTTGACAATTTTGTTGTTGTTGATGTTGTTGTTGTTGTTGTTGTTGTTTATTTGACATTGTTGTTGTTGTTTATTTTACGTTATTGTTGTTGTTGACGTTGTTGTTGTTGTTGTTATTTATTTGACGTTATTGTTGTTGTTGTTGTTGATTATTTGACGTTGTTGTTGTTATTTATTTGACGATTTTGTTGTTGTTGATGTTGTTGTTGTTGTTGTTTATTTGATGTGGTTGTTGTTGTTTATTTGACGTTGTTGTTGTTGTTTATTTGACGTTGTTGTTATTGTTGTTGTTATTGTTGTTTTTGTTGTTGTTTATTTGACGTTGTTGTTGTTGTTGTTGTTTATTTGACGTTGTTGTTGTTATTTATTTGACGTTGTTGTTGTTGTTGTTTATTTGACATTGTTGTTGTTGTTGTTGTTGTTGTTGTTTATTTGACGTTGTTGTTGTTGTTGTTGTTTATTTGACGTTGTTGTAGTTGACTTTGTTGTTGTTGTTGTTGTTGTTTATTTGACGTAGTTGTTGTTGTTGACGTTGTTGTTGTTGTTGTTTGTTTATTTGACGATTTTGTTGTTGTTGATGTTGTTGTTGTTGTTGTTGTTTATTTGACGTTGTTGTTGTTGTTTATTTGACGTTATTGTTGTTGTTGACGTTGTTGATGTTGTTGTTATTTATTTGACATTATTGTTGTTGTTGTTGTTGTTGATTATTTGACGTTGTTGTTGTTGTTTATTTGACGTTATTTTTGTTGTTGTTTATTTGACGGTGTTGTTGTTGTTTATTTGACATTATTTTTGTTGTTGTTTATTTGACGGTGTTGTTGTTGTTGTTGTTTATTTGACGTTGTTTTTGTTGTTTATTTGATGTTGTTGTTGTTGTTGACGTTGTTGTTGTTGTTGTTTATTTGACGTTGTTGTTGTTGTTATTTATTTGACATTGTTGTTGTTGTTGTTGTTGTTATTTATTTGACGTTGTTGTTGTTGTTGTTTATTTGACGTTGTTATTGTTGACGTTGTTGTTGTTGTTGTTGTTGTTTATTTGACGTAGTTGTTGTTGTTGACGTTGTTGTTGTTGTTGTTCGTTTATTTGACGATTTTGTTGTTGTTGATGTTGTTGTTGTTGTTGTTTATTTGACGTTGTTGTTGTTGTTTATTTGACGTTATTGTTGTTGTTGACGTTGTTGTTGTTGTTGTTATTTATTTGACGTTATTGTTGTTGTTGTTGTTGTTGTTGATTATTTGATGTTATTGTTGTTGTTGTTTATTTGACGTTATTTTTGTTGTTGTTTATTTGACGGTGTTGTTGTTGTTTATTTGACGTTATTTTTGTTGTTGTTTATTTAACAGTATTGTTGCTGTTGTTGTTTATTTGACGTTGTAGTTGTTGTTGTTGTTTATTTGACGTTGTTGTTGTTGTTGTTGACGTTGTTGTTGTTGTTGACGTTGTTGTTGTTGTTGTTGTTTATTTGACGTTGTTGTTGTTGACGTTGTTGTTGTTATTGTTTATTTGACGTTGTTGTTGTTGACGTTGTTGTTATTGTTGTTGTTTATTTGACGTGGTTGTTGTTGTTTATTTGACGTTGTTGTTGTTGTTTATTTGACGTTGTTGTCATTATTGTTGTTATTGTTGTTTTTGTTGTTGTTTATTTGACGTTGTTCTTGTTGTTGTTGTTTATTTGACGTTGTTGTTGTTGTTTATTTGACGTTGTTGTTGTTATTTATTTGACGTTGTTGTTGTTGTTGTTGTTTATTTGACATTGTTGTTGTTGTTGTTGTTTATTTGATGTTGTTGTTATTGTTGTTTATTTGACGATGTTGTTATTGTTGTTGTTTATTTGACGTAGTTGTTGTTGACGTTGTTGTTGTTTATTTGACGTTTTTGTTGTTGTTGATGTTGTTGTTGTTTTTGTTGTTGTTTATTTGATGTGGTTGTTGTTGTTTATTTGACGTTGTTGTTGTTGTTATTTATTTGACGTTGTTGTTATTGTTGTTGTTATTGTTGTTTTTGTTGTTATTTATTTGACGTTGTTCTTGTTGTTGTTGTTTATTTGACGTTGTTATTGTTGTTGTTTATTTGACGTTGTTGTTGTTATTTTTTTGACGTTGTTGTTGTTGTTGTTGTTGTTTATTTGACATTGTTGTTGTTGTTGTTGTTGTTGTTTATTTGACGTTGTTGTTGTTGTTGTTGTTGTTTATTTGACGTTGTTGTTGTTGACGTTGTTGTTGTTGTTGTTTATTTGACGTTGTTGTTGTTGTTGTTGTTTATTTGACGTTGTTGTTGTTATTTATTTGACGTTGTTGTTGTTGTTGTTTATTTGACATTGTTGTTGTTGTTGTTGTTTATTTGACGTTGTTGTTGTTGTTGTTTATTTGACGTTGTTGTTGTTGACGTTGTTGTTGTTGTTGTTGTTTATTTGACGTAGTTGTTGTTGTTGACGTTGTTGTTGTTGTTGTTTGTTTATTTGACGATTTTGTTGTTGTTGATGTTGTTGTTGTTGTTGTTTATTTGACGTTGTTGTTGTTGTTTATTTGACGTTATTGTTGTTGTTGACGTTGTTGATGTTGTTGTTATTTATTTGACATTATTGTTGTCGTTGTTGTTGTTGATTATTTGACGTTGTTGTTGTTGTTTATTTGACGTTATTTTTGTTGTTGTTTATTTGACGGTGTTGTTGTTGTTTATTTGACATTATTTTCGTTGTTGTTTATTTGACGGTGTTGTTGTTGTTGTTGTTTATTTGACGTTGTTTTTGTTGTTTATTTGATGTTGTTGTTGTTGTTGACGTTGTTGTTGTTGTTGTTTATTTGACGTTGTTGTTGTTGTTATTTATTTGACATTGTTGTTGTTGTTGTTGTTGTTTTTTATTTGACGTTGTTGTTGTTGTTGTTTATTTGACGTTGTTATTATTGATGTTGTTGTTGTTGTTGTTTATTTGACGTAGTTGTTGTTGTTGACGTTGTTGTTGTTGTTGTTCGTTTATTTGACGATTTTGTTGTTGTTGCTGTTGTTGTTGTTGTTGTTTATTTGACGTTGTTGTTGTTGTTGTTTATTTGACGTTATTGTTGTTGTTGACGTTGTTGTTGTTGTTGTTGTTATTTATTTGACGTTATTGTTGTTGTTGTTGTTGTTGTTGTTGATTATTTGATGTTATTGTTGTTGTTGTTTATTTGACGTTATTTTTGTTGTTGTTTATTTGACGGTGTTGTTGTTGTTTATTTGACGTTATTTTTGTTGTTGTTTATTTAACAGTGTTGTTGCTGTTGTTGTTTATTTGACGTTGTAGTTGTTGTTGTTGTTTATTTGACGTTGTTGTTGTTGTTGTTGACGTTGTTGTTGTTGTTGACGTTGTTGTTGTTGTTGTTTATTTGACGTTGTTGTTGTTGACGTTGTTGTTGTTATTGTTTATTTGATGTTGTTGTTGTTGATGTTGTTGTTATTGTTGTTGTTTATTTGACGTGGTTGTTGTTGTTTATTTGACGTTGTTGTTGTTGTTTATTTGACGTTGTTGTTATTATTGTTGTTATTGTTGTTTTTGTTGTTGTGTATTTGACGTTGTTCTTGTTGTTGTTGTTTATTTGACGTTGTTGTTGTTGTTTATTTGACGTTGTTGGTGTTATTTATTTGACGTTGTTGTTGTTGTTGTTTATTTGACATTGTTGTTGTTGTTGTTGTTGTTTATTTGACGTTGTTGTTATTGTTGTTTATTTGACGTTGTTGTTATTGTTGTTGTTTATTTGACGTAGTTGTTGTTGACGTTGTTGTTGTTTATTTGACGTTTTTGTTGTTGTTGATGTTGTTGTTGTTTTTGTTGTTGTTTATTTGATGTGGTTGTTGTTGTTTATTTGACGTTGTTGTTGTTGTTGTTTATTTGACGTTGTTGTTATTGTTGTTGTTATTGTTGTTTTTGTTGTTATTTATTTGACGTTGTTCTTGTTGTTGTTGTTTATTTGACGTTGTTATTGTTGTTGTTTATTTGACGTTGTTGTTGTTATTTATTTGACGTTGTTGTTGTTGTTGTTGTTGTTTATTTGACATTGTTGTTGTTGTTGTTGTTGTTTATTTGACGTTGTTGTTGTTGTTGTTGTTTATTTGATGTTGTTGTTGTTGACGTTGTTGTTGTTGTTGTTGTTTATTTGACGTTGTTGTTGTTGTTGTTTATTTGACGTTGTTGTTGTTATTTATTTGACGTTGTTGTTGT
The DNA here is from genome assembly GCA_948472305.1 of Vicia faba. NCBI lineage: Eukaryota > Viridiplantae > Streptophyta > Magnoliopsida > Fabales > Fabaceae > Vicia > Vicia faba. Next base: position 1,207,207,168 of record OX451735.1, read on the forward strand.
TGTTGTTTATTTGACATTGTTGTTGTTGTTGTTGTTTATTTGACGTTGTTGTTGTTGTTGTTGTTGTTGTTTATTTGACGTTGTTGTTGTTGACGTTGCTGTTGTTGTTGTTGTTTATTTGACGTAGTTGTTGTTGTTGACGTTGTTGTTGTTGTTTGTTTATTTGACGATTTTGTTGTTGTTGATGTTGTTGTTGTTGTTGATTATTTGATGTTGTTGTTGTTGTTTATTTGACGTTATTTTTGTTGTTGTTTATTTGACGGTGTTGTTGTTGTTTATTTGACATTATTTTTGTTGTTGTTTATTTGACGGTGTTGTTGTTGTTGTTGTTTATTGGACGTTGTTGTTGTTGTTTATTTGATGTTGTTGTTGTTGTTGACGTTGTTGTTGTTGTTGTTTATTTGACGTTGTTGTTGTTGTTATTTATTTGACATTGTTGTTGTTGTTGTTGTTGTTATTTATTTGACGTTGTTGTTGTTGTTGTTTATTTGACGTTGTTATTGTTATTTATTTGACGATTTTGTTGTTGTTGATGTTGTTGTTGTTGTTGTTTATTTGATGTGGTTGTTGTTGTTTATTTGACGTTGTTGTTGTTGTTTATTTGACGTTGTTGTTATTGTTGTTGTTATTGTTGTTTTTGTTGTTGTTTATTTGACGTTGTTGTTGTTGTTGTTGTTTATTTGACGTTGTTGTTGTTATTTATTTGACGTTGTTGTTGTTGTTGTTTATTTGACATTGTTGTTGTTGTTGTTGTTGTTGTTTATTTGACGTTGTTGTTGTTGTTGTTGTTTATTTGACGTTGTTGTAGTTGACTTTGTTGTTGTTGTTGTTGTTGTTTATTTGACGTAGTTGTTGTTGTTGACGTTGTTGTTGTTGTTGTTTGTTTATTTGACGATTTTGTTGTTGTTGATGTTGTTGTTGTTGTTGTTGTTTATTTGACGTTGTTGTTGTTGTTTATTTGACGTTATTGTTGTTGTTGACGTTGTTGATGTTGTTGTTATTTATTTGACATTATTGTTGTTGTTGTTGTTGTTGATTATTTGACGTTGTTGTTGTTGTTTATTTGACGTTATTTTTGTTGTTGTTTATTTGACGGTGTTGTTGTTGTTTATTTGACATTATTTTTGTTGTTGTTTATTTGACGGTGTTGTTGTTGTTGTTGTTTATTTGACGTTGTTTTTGTTGTTTATTTGATGTTGTTGTTGTTGTTGACGTTGTTGTTGTTGTTGTTTATTTGACGTTGTTGTTGTTGTTATTTATTTGACATTGTTGTTGTTGTTGTTGTTGTTATTTATTTGACGTTGTTGTTGTTGTTGTTTATTTGACGTTGTTATTGTTGACGTTGTTGTTGTTGTTGTTGTTGTTGTTTATTTGACGTAGTTGTTGTTGTTGACGTTGTTGTTGTTGTTGTTCGTTTATTTGACGATTTTGTTGTTGTTGATGTTGTTGTTGTTGTTGTTGTTTATTTGACGTTGTTGTTGTTGTTTATTTGACGTTATTGTTGTTGTTGACGTTGTTGTTGTTGTTGTTATTTATTTGACGTTATTGTTGTTGTTGTTGTTGTTGTTGATTATTTGATGTTATTGTTGTTGTTGTTTATTTGACGTTATTTTTGTTGTTGTTTATTTGACGGTGTTGTTGTTGTTTATTTGACGTTATTTTTGTTGTTGTTTATTTAACAGTATTGTTGCTGTTGTTGTTTATTTGACGTTGTAGTTGTTGTTGTTGTTTATTTGACGTTGTTGTTGTTGTTGTTGACGTTGTTGTTGTTGTTGACGTTGTTGTTGTTGTTGTTGTTTATTTGACGTTGTTGTTGTTGACGTTGTTGTTGTTATTGTTTATTTGACGTTGTTGTTGTTGACGTTGTTGTTATTGTTGTTGTTTATTTGACGTGGTTGTTGTTGTTTATTTGACGTTGTTGTTGTTGTTTATTTGACGTTGTTGTCATTATTGTTGTTATTGTTGTTTTTGTTGTTGTTTATTTGACGTTGTTCTTGTTGTTGTTGTTTATTTGACGTTGTTGTTGTTGTTTATTTGACGTTGTTGTTGTTATTTATTTGACGTTGTTGTTGTTGTTGTTGTTGTTTATTTGACATTGTTGTTGTTGTTGTTGTTGTTTATTTGATGTTGTTGTTATTGTTGTTTATTTGACGATGTTGTTATTGTTGTTGTTTATTTGACGTAGTTGTTGTTGACGTTGTTGTTGTTTATTTGACGTTTTTGTTGTTGTTGATGTTGTTGTTGTTTTTGTTGTTGTTTATTTGATGTGGTTGTTGTTGTTTATTTGACGTTGTTGTTGTTGTTATTTATTTGACGTTGTTGTTATTGTTGTTGTTATTGTTGTTTTTGTTGTTATTTATTTGACGTTGTTCTTGTTGTTGTTGTTTATTTGACGTTGTTATTGTTGTTGTTTATTTGACGTTGTTGTTGTTATTTTTTTGACGTTGTTGTTGTTGTTGTTGTTTATTTGACATTGTTGTTGTTGTTGTTGTTGTTTATTTGACGTTGTTGTTGTTGTTGTTGTTTATTTGACGTTGTTGTTGTTGACGTTGTTGTTGTTGTTGTTTATTTGACGTTGTTGTTGTTGTTGTTGTTTATTTGACGTTGTTGTTGTTATTTATTTGACGTTGTTGTTGTTGTTGTTTATTTGACATTGTTGTTGTTGTTGTTTATTTGACGTTGTTGTTGTTGTTGTTTATTTGACGTTGTTGTTGTTGACGTTGTTGTTGTTGTTGTTGTTGTTTATTTGACGTAGTTGTTGTTGTTGACGTTGTTGTTGTTGTTGTTTGTTTATTTGACGATTTTGTTGTTGTTGATGTTGTTGTTGTTGTTGTTTATTTGACGTTGTTGTTGTTGTTTATTTGACGTTATTGTTGTTGTTGACGTTGTTGATGTTGTTGTTATTTATTTGACATTATTGTTGTCGTTGTTGTTGTTGATTATTTGACGTTGTTGTTGTTGTTTATTTGACGTTATTTTTGTTGTTGTTTATTTGACGGTGTTGTTGTTGTTTATTTGACATTATTTTCGTTGTTGTTTATTTGACGGTGTTGTTGTTGTTGTTGTTTATTTGACGTTGTTTTTGTTGTTTATTTGATGTTGTTGTTGTTGTTGACGTTGTTGTTGTTGTTGTTTATTTGACGTTGTTGTTGTTGTTATTTATTTGACATTGTTGTTGTTGTTGTTGTTGTTTTTTATTTGACGTTGTTGTTGTTGTTGTTTATTTGACGTTGTTATTATTGATGTTGTTGTTGTTGTTGTTTATTTGACGTAGTTGTTGTTGTTGACGTTGTTGTTGTTGTTGTTCGTTTATTTGACGATTTTGTTGTTGTTGCTGTTGTTGTTGTTGTTGTTTATTTGACGTTGTTGTTGTTGTTGTTTATTTGACGTTATTGTTGTTGTTGACGTTGTTGTTGTTGTTGTTGTTATTTATTTGACGTTATTGTTGTTGTTGTTGTTGTTGTTGTTGATTATTTGATGTTATTGTTGTTGTTGTTTATTTGACGTTATTTTTGTTGTTGTTTATTTGACGGTGTTGTTGTTGTTTATTTGACGTTATTTTTGTTGTTGTTTATTTAACAGTGTTGTTGCTGTTGTTGTTTATTTGACGTTGTAGTTGTTGTTGTTGTTTATTTGACGTTGTTGTTGTTGTTGTTGACGTTGTTGTTGTTGTTGACGTTGTTGTTGTTGTTGTTTATTTGACGTTGTTGTTGTTGACGTTGTTGTTGTTATTGTTTATTTGATGTTGTTGTTGTTGATGTTGTTGTTATTGTTGTTGTTTATTTGACGTGGTTGTTGTTGTTTATTTGACGTTGTTGTTGTTGTTTATTTGACGTTGTTGTTATTATTGTTGTTATTGTTGTTTTTGTTGTTGTGTATTTGACGTTGTTCTTGTTGTTGTTGTTTATTTGACGTTGTTGTTGTTGTTTATTTGACGTTGTTGGTGTTATTTATTTGACGTTGTTGTTGTTGTTGTTTATTTGACATTGTTGTTGTTGTTGTTGTTGTTTATTTGACGTTGTTGTTATTGTTGTTTATTTGACGTTGTTGTTATTGTTGTTGTTTATTTGACGTAGTTGTTGTTGACGTTGTTGTTGTTTATTTGACGTTTTTGTTGTTGTTGATGTTGTTGTTGTTTTTGTTGTTGTTTATTTGATGTGGTTGTTGTTGTTTATTTGACGTTGTTGTTGTTGTTGTTTATTTGACGTTGTTGTTATTGTTGTTGTTATTGTTGTTTTTGTTGTTATTTATTTGACGTTGTTCTTGTTGTTGTTGTTTATTTGACGTTGTTATTGTTGTTGTTTATTTGACGTTGTTGTTGTTATTTATTTGACGTTGTTGTTGTTGTTGTTGTTGTTTATTTGACATTGTTGTTGTTGTTGTTGTTGTTTATTTGACGTTGTTGTTGTTGTTGTTGTTTATTTGATGTTGTTGTTGTTGACGTTGTTGTTGTTGTTGTTGTTTATTTGACGTTGTTGTTGTTGTTGTTTATTTGACGTTGTTGTTGTTATTTATTTGACGTTGTTGTTGTTGTTGTTGTTTATTTGACATTGTTGTTGTTGTTGTTGTTTATTTGACGTTGTTGTTGTTGTTGTTGTTGTTGTTTATTTGACGTTGTTGTTGTTGACGTTGCTGTTGTTGTTGTTGTTTATTTGACGTAGTTGTTGTTGTTGACGTTGTTGTTGTTGTTGTTTGTTTATTTGACGATTTTGTTGTTGTTGATGTTGTTGTTGTTGTTGATTATTTGATGTTGTTGTTGTTGTTTATTTGACGTTATTTTTGTTGTTGTTTATTTGACGGTGTTGTTGTTGTTTATTTGACATTATTTTTGTTGTTGTTTATTTGACGTTGTTGTTGTTGTTGTTGTTTATTTGACGTTGTTGTTGTTGTTTATTTGATGTTGTTGTTGTTGTTGACGTTGTTGTTGTTGTTGTTTATTTGACGTTGTTGTTGTTGTTATTTATTTGACATTGTTGTTGTTGTTGTTGTTGTTATTTATTTGACGTTGTTGTTGTTGTTGTTTATTTGACGTTGTTATTATTGACGTTGTTGTTGTTGTTGTTGTTGTTTATTTGACGTAGTTGTTGTTGTTGACGTTGTTGTTGTTGTTGTTCGTTTATTTGACGATTTTGTTGTTGTTGATGTTGTTGTTGTTGTTGTTTATTTGACGTTGTTGTTGTTGTTGTTTATTTGACGTTATTGTTGTTGTTGACGTTGTTGTTGTTGTTGTTATTTATTTGACGTTATTGTTGTTGTTGTTGTTGTTGTTGTTGATTATTTGATGTTATTGTTGTTGTTGTTTATTTGACGTTATTTTTGTTGTTGTTTATTTGACGGTGTTGTTGTTGTTTATTTGACGTTATTTTTGTTGTTGTTTATTTAACAGTGTTGTTGTTGTTGTTGTTTATTTGACGTTGTAGTTGTTGTTGTTGTTTATTTGACGTTGTTGTTGTTGTTGTTGACGTTGTTGTTGTTGTTGTTTATTTGACGTTGTTGTTGTTGACGTTGTTGTTGTTATTGTTTATTTGACGTTGTTGTTGTTGACGTTGTTGTTATTGTTGTTGTTTATTTGACGTGGTTGTTGTTGTTTATTTGACGTTGTTGTTGTTGTTTATTTGACGTTGTTGTCATTATTGTTGTTATTGTTGTTTTTGTTGTTGTTTATTTGACGTTGTTCTTGTTGTTGTTGTTTATTTGACGTTGTTGTTGTTGTTTATTTGACGTTGTTGTTGTTATTTATTTGACGTTGTTGTTGTTGTTGTTTATTTGACATTGTTGTTGTTGTTGTTGTTGTTTATTTGACGTTGTTGTTATTGTTGTTTATTTGACGTTGTTGTTATTGTTGTTGTTTATTTGACGTAGTTGTTGTTGACGTTGTTGTTGTTTATTTGACGTTTTTGTTGTTGTTGTTGATGTTGTTGTTGTTTTTGTTGTTGTTTATTTGATGTGGTTGTTGTTGTTTATTTGACGTTGTTGTTGTTGTTGTTGTTTATTTGACGTTGTTGTTATTGTTGTTGTTATTGTTGTTTTTGTTGTTATTTATTTGACGTTGTTCTTGTTGTTGTTGTTTATTTGACGTTGTTATTGTTAATGTTTATTTGACGTTGTTGTTGTTATTTATTTGACGTTGTTGTTGTTGTTGTTTATTTGACATTGTTGTTGTTGTTGTTGTTGTTTATTTGACGTTGTTGTTGTTGTTGTTTATTTGACGTTGTTGTTGTTGACGTTGTTGTTGTTGTTGTTGTTGTTTATTTGACGTAGTTGTTGTTGTTGACGTTGTTGTTGTTGTTGTTCGTTTATTTGACGATTTTGTTGTTGTTGATGTTATTGTTGTTGTTGTTGTTTATTTGACGTTGTTGTTTATTTGACGTTATTGTTGTTGTTGACGTTGTTGTTGTTGTTATTTATTTGGCGTTATTGTTGTTGTTGTTGATTATTTGACGTTGTTGTTGTTGTTTATTTGACGTTATTTTTGTTGTTGTTTATTTGACGGTGTTGTTGTTGTTTATTTGACGATATTTTTGTTGTTGTTTATTTGACAGTGTTGTTGTTGTTGTTGTTGTTGTTTATTTGACGTTGTTGTTGTTGTTGTTTATTTGACGTTGTTGTTGTTGTTGACGTTGTTGTTATTGTTGTTGTTGTTGTTGTTGTTTATTTGACGTTGTTGTTGTTGTTGTTTATTTGACGTTGTTGTTGTTGACGTTGTTGTTGTTGTTGTTGTTTATTTGACGTAGTTTTTGTTGTTGACGTTGTTGTTGTTGTTGTTCATTTATTTGACGATTTTGTTGTTGTTGATGTTGTTGTTGTTGTTGTTTATTTGACGTTATTGTTGTTGTTGACGTTGTTGTTGTTGTTGTTATTTATTTGACGTAATTGTTGTTGTTGTTGTTGTTATTGATTATTTGATGTTGTTGTTGTTGTTTATTTGTGGTTATTTTTGTTGTTGTTTATTTGACGGTGTTGTTGTTGTTTATTTGACGTTATTTTTGTTGTTGTTTATTTAACGGTGTTGTTGTTGTTGTTGTTTATTTGACATTGTTGTTGTTGTTGTTGTTGTTGTTGTTTATTTGACGTTGTTGTTGTTGTAGACGTTGTTGTTGTTGTTGTTTATTTGACGTTGTTGTTGTTGATGTTGTTATTGTTGTTATTGTTTATTTGACGTAGTTGTTGTTGACGTTGTTGTTATTGTTGTTGTTTATTTGACATTTTTGTTGTTGTTGATGTTGTTGTTGTTTTTGTTGTTGTTTATTTGATGTGGTTGTTCTTGTTTATTTGACGTTGTTGTTGTTGTTGTTTATTTGACGTTGTTGTCATTATTGTTGTTATTGTTGTTTTTGTTGTTGTTTATTTGACGTTGTTCTTGTTATTGTTGTTTATTTGACGTTGTTCTTGTTGTTGTTTATTTGACATAGTTGTTGTTATTTATTTGACGTTGTTGTTGTTGTTTATTTAACATTGTTGTTGTTGTTGTTTTTGTTTATTTGACGTTGTTGTTATTGTTGTTTATTTGACGTTGTTGTTATTGTTGTTGATTATTTGACGTAGTTGTTGTTGACGTTGTTGTTGTTGTTGTTGTTTATTTGACGTTTTTGTTGTTGTTGATGTTGTTGTTGTTTTTGTTGTTGTTTATTTGATGTGGTTGTTGTTGTTTATTTGACGTTGTTGTTGTTGTTGTTTATTTGACGTTGTTGTTATTGTTGTTGTTATTGGTTTTTTTGTTGTTGTTTATTTGACGTTGTTCTTGTTGTTGTTGTTTATTTGACGTTGTTCTTGTTGTTGTTTATTTGACGATGTTGTTGTTATTTATTTGACGTTGTTGTTGTTGTTTATTTGACATTGTTGTTGTTGTTGTTGTTGTTGTTGTTTATATGACGTTGTTGTTGTTGTTGTTTATTTGACGTTGTTGGTGTTGACGTTGTTGTTGTTGTTGTTTATTTGACGTAGTTGTTGTTGTTGACGTTGTTGTTGTTGTTCGTTTATTTGACGATTTTGTTGTTGTTGATGTTGTTGTTGTTGTTGTTGTTTATTTGACGTTGTTGTTGTTGTTTATTTGACGTTATTGTTGTTGTTGACGTTGTTGTTGTTGTTATTTATTTGGCGTTATTGTTGTTGTTGTTGTTTATTTGACGTTATTTTTGTTGTTGTTTATTTGACGGTGTTGTTGTTGTTTATTTGACGTTATTTTTGTTGTTGTTTATTTGACGGTGTTGTTGTTTATTTGACGTTGTTGTTGTTGTTGTTGTTTATTTGACGTTGTTGTTGTTGGTGACGTTGATGTTGTTGTTGTTTATTTGACGTTGTTGTTGTTGTTGTTTATTTGACATTGTTGTCGTTGTTGTTGTTGTTTATTTGACGTTGTTGTTGTTGTTGTTTATTTGACGTTGTTGTTGTTGACGTTGTTGTTGTTGTTGTTTATTTGACGTAGTTGTTGTTGTTGTTGTTGTTCATTTATTTGACGATTTTGTTGTTGTTGATGTTGTTGTTGTTGTTGTTGTTTATTTGACGTTGTTGTTCTTGTTTATTTGACGTTATTGTTGTTGTTGGCGTTGTTGTTGTTGTTGTTATTTATTTGACGTTATTGTTGTTGTTGACGTTATTTTTGTTGTTGTTTATTTGACGGTGTTGTTGTTGTTTATTTGACGTTATTTTTGTTGTTGTTTATTTAACGTTGTTGTTGTTGTTGTTGTTGTTGTTTATTTGACGTTGTTGTTGTTGTTGTTGTTTATTTGAAGTTGTTGTTGTTGTTGACGTTGTTGTTGTTGTTGTTGTTTATTTGACATTGTTGTTGTTTATTTGACATTGTTGTTGTTTATTTGACGTTGTTGTTGTTGACGTTGTTGTTGTTGTTATTGTTTATTTGACGTTGTTGTTGTTGACGTTGTTGTTGTTGTTATTGTTTATTTGACATTGTTGTTGTGGTTGTTTTTTAATTGACGTAGTTATTGTTGACGTTGTTGTTATTGTTGTTGTTTATTTGACGTTTTTGTTGTTGTTGATGTTGTTGTTGTTTTTATTGTTGTTTATTTGATGTGGTTGTTCTTATTTATTTGACGTTGTTGTTGTTGTTGTTGTTTATTTGACGTTGTTGTCATTATTGTTGTTATTGTTATTTTTGTTGTTGTTTATTTGACGTTGTTGTTGTTGTTGTTGTTTATTTGATGTTGTTGTTGTTGTTGTTTATTTGATGTAGTTGTTGTTGTTGATGTTGTTGTTGTTGTTGTTGTTGTTGTTGTTTATTTGACGTTGTTGTTGTTGTTGTTTATTTGACGTTGTTGTTGTTGTTGTTTATTTGACGTTGTAGTTGTTGAAGTTGTTGTTGTTATTGTTTATTTGACGTATATGTTGTTGTATATTTGACGTTGTTGTTGTTTATTTGAAGTTGTTGTTGTTGTTGTTATTGTTGTTGTTGTTGTTTATTTGACGTAGTTGTTGTTATTTATTTGACGTTGTTGTTGTTGTTTATTTGACATTGTTGTTGTTGTTGTTGTTGTTTATTTGACGTTGTTGTTATTGTTGTTTATTTGACGTTGTTGTTATTGTTGTTGATTATTTGACGTAGTTGTTGTTGACGTTGTTGTTGTTGTTGTTGTTGTTGTTTATTTGACGTTTTTGTTGTTGTTGATGTTGTTGTTGTTTTTGTTGTTGTTTATTTGATGTGGTTGTTGTTGTTTATTTGACGTTGTTGTTGTTGTTGTTTATTTGACGTTGTTGTTATTGTTGTTGTTATTGTTGTTTTTGTTGTTGTTTATTTGACGTTGTTGTTGTTGTTGTTTATTTGACGATGTTGTTGTTATTTATTTGACGTTGTTGTTGTTGTTGTTTATTTGACATTGTTGTTGTTGTTGTTGTTGTTTATATGACATTGTTGTTGTTGTTGTTGTTTATTTGACGTTGTTGTTGTTGACGTTGTTGTTGTTGTTGTTTATTTGACGTAGTTGTTGTTGTTGACGTTGTTGTTGTTGTTGTTTGTTTATTTGACGATTTTGTTGTTGTTGATGTTGTTGTTGTTGTTGTTTATTTGACGTTGTTGTTGTTGTTGTTTATTTGACGTTATTGTTGTTGTTGACGTTGTTGTTGTTGTTGTTATTTATTTGACGTTATTGTTGTTGTTGTTGTTGTTGTTGATTATTTGATGTTATTGTTGTTGTTGTTTATTTGACGTTATTTTTGTTGTTGTTTATTTGACGGTGTTGTTGTTGTTTATTTGACGTTATTTTTGTTGTTGTTTATTTAACAGTGTTGTTGCTGTTGTTGTTTATTTGACGTTGTAGTAGTTGTTGTTGTTTATTTGACGTTGTTGTTGTTGTTGTTGACGTTGTTGTTGTTGTTGTTTATTTGACGTTGTTGTTGTTGACGTTGTTGTTGTTATTGTTTATTTGACGTTGTTGTTGTTGACGTTGTTGTTATTGTTGTTGTTTATTTGACGTGGTTGTTGTTGTTTATTTGACGTTGTTGTTGTTGTTTATTTGACGTTGTTGTCATTATTGTTGTTATTGTTGTTTTTGTTGTTGTTTATTTGACGTTGTTCTTGTTGTTGTTGTTTATTTGACGTTGTTGTTGTTGTTTATTTGACGTTGTTGTTGTTATTTATTTGACGTTGTTGTTGTTGTTGTTGTTTATTTGACATTGTTGTTGTTGTTGTTGTTTATTTGACGTTGTTGTTATTGTTGTTTATTTGACGTTGTTGTTATTGTTGTTGTTTATTTGACGTAGTTGTTGTTGACGTTGTTGTTGTTTATTTGACGTTTTTGTTGTTGTTGTTGATGTTGTTGTTGTTTTTGTTGTTGTTTATTTGATGTGGTTGTTGTTGTTTATTTGACGTTGTTGTTGTTGTTGTTATTGATTATTTGATGTTGTTGTTGTTGTTTATTTGTGGTTATTTTTGTTGTTGTTTATTTGACGGTGTTGTTGTTGTTTATTTGACGTTATTTTTGTTGTTGTTTATTTAACGGTGTTGTTGTTGTTGTTGTTTATTTGACATTGTTGTTGTTGTTGTTGTTGTTGTTGTTTATTTGACGTTGTTGTTGTTGACGTTGTTGTTGTTGTTGTTGTTTATTTGACGTTGTTGTTGTTGATGTTGTTATTGTTGTTATTGTTTATTTGACGTAGTTGTTGTTGACGTTGTTGTTATTGTTGTTGTTTATTTGACGTTTTTGTTGTTGTTGATGTTGTTGTTGTTTTTGTTGTTGTTTATTTGATGTGGTTGTTCTTGTTTATTTGACGTTGTTGTTGTTGTTGTTTATTTGACGTTGTTGTCATTATTGTTGTTATTGTTGTTTTTGTTGTTGTTTATTTGACGTTGTTCTTGTTATTGTTGTTTATTTGACGTTGTTCTTGTTGTTGTTTATTTGACATAGTTGTTGTTATTTATTTGACGTTGTTGTTGTTGTTTATTTAACATTGTTGTTGTTGTTGTTTTTGTTTATTTGACGTTGTTGTTATTGTTGTTTATTTGACGTTGTTGTTATTGTTGTTGATTATTTGACGTAGTTGTTGTTGACGTTGTTGTTGTTGTTGTTGTTTATTTGACGTTTTTGTTGTTGTTGATGTTGTTGTTGTTTTTGTTGTTGTTTATTTGATGTGGTTGTTGTTGTTTATTTGACGTTGTTGTTGTTGTTGTTTATTTGACGTTGTTGTTATTGTTGTTGTTATTGGTTTTTTTGTTGTTGTTTATTTGACGTTGTTCTTGTTGTTGTTGTTTATTTGACGTTGTTCTTGTTGTTGTTTATTTGACGATGTTGTTGTTATTTATTTGACGTTGTTGTTGTTGTTGTTTATTTGACATTGTTGTTGTTATTGTTGTTGTTGTTGTTTATATGACGTTGTTGTTGTTGTTGTTTATTTGACGTTGTTGGTGTTGACGTTGTTGTTGTTGTTGTTGTTTATTTGACGTAGTTGTTGTTGTTGACGTTGTTGTTGTTGTTCGTTTATTTGACGATTTTGTTGTTGTTGATGTTGTTGTTGTTGTTGTTGTTTATTTGACGTTGTTGTTGTTGTTGTTTATTTGACGTTATTGTTGTTGTTGACGTTGTTGTTGTTGTTATTTATTTGGCGTTATTGTTGTTGTTGTTGTTTATTTGACGTTATTTTTGTTGTTGTTTATTTGACGGTGTTGTTGTTGTTTATTTGACGTTATTTTTGTTGTTGTTTATTTGACGGTGTTGTTGTTTATTTGACGTTGTTGTTGTTGTTGTTGTTTATTTGACGTTGTTGTTGTTGGTGACGTTGATGTTGTTGTTGTTTATTTGACGTTGTTGTTGTTGTTGTTTATTTGACATTGTTGTCGTTGTTGTTGTTGTTTATTTGACGTTGTTGTTGTTGTTGTTTATTTGACGTTGTTGTTGTTGACGTTGTTGTTGTTGTTGTTTATTTGACGTAGTTGTTGTTGTTGTTGTTGTTCATTTATTTGACGATTTTGTTGTTGTTGATGTTGTTGTTGTTGTTGTTGTTTATTTGACGTTGTTGTTGTTGTTTATTTGACGTTATTGTTGTTGTTGGCGTTGTTGTTGTTGTTGTTATTTATTTGACGTTATTGTTGTTGTTGACGTTATTTTTGTTGTTGTTTATTTGACGGTGTTGTTGTTGTTTATTTGACGTTATTTTTGTTGTTGTTTATTTAACGTTGTTGTTGTTGTTGTTTATTTGACGTTGTTGTTGTTGTTGTTGTTTATTTGAAGTTGTTGTTGTTGTTGACGTTGTTGTTGTTGTTGTTGTTTATTTGACATTGTTGTTGTTTATTTGACATTGTTGTTGTTTATTTGACGTTGTTGTTGTTGACGTTGTTGTTGTTGTTATTGTTTATTTGACGTTGTTGTTGTTGACGTTGTTGTTGTTGTTATTGTTTATTTGACATTGTTGTTGTGGTTGTTTTTTAATTGACGTAGTTATTGTTGACGTTGTTGTTATTGTTGTTGTTTATTTGACGTTTTTGTTGTTGTTGATGTTGTTGTTGTTTTTGTTGTTGTTTATTTGATGTGGTTGTTCTTGTTTATTTGACGTTGTTGTTGTTGTTGTTTATTTGACGTTGTTGTCATTATTGTTGTTATTGTTGTTTTTGTTGTTGTTTATTTGACGTTGTTGTTGTTGTTGTTTATTTGATGTTGTTGTTGTTGTTGTTTATTTGACGTAGTTGTTGTTGTTGATGTTGTTGTTGTTGTTGTTGTTGTTGTTGTTTATTTGACGTTGTTGTTGTTGTTGTTTATTTGACGTTGTTGTTGTTGTTGTTTATTTGACGTTGTAGTTGTTGAAGTTGTTGTTGTTATTGTTTATTTGACGTATATGTTGTTGTATATTTGACGTTGTTGTTGTTTATTTGAAGTTGTTGTTGTTGTTGTTATTGTTGTTGTTGTTGTTTATTTGACGTAGTTGTTGTTATTTATTTGACGTTGTTGTTGTTGTTTATTTGACATTGTTGTTGTTGTTGTTGTTGTTTATTTGACGTTGTTGTTATTGTTGTTTATTTGACGTTGTTGTTATTGTTGTTGATTATTTGACGTAGTTGTTGTTGACGTTGTTGTTGTTGTTGTTGTTTATTTGACGTTTTTGTTGTTGTTGATGTTGTTGTTGTTTTTGTTGTTGTTTATTTGATGTGGTTGTTGTTGTTTATTTGACGTTGTTGTTGTTGTTGTTTATTTGACGTTGTTGTTATTGTTGTTGTTATTGTTGTTTTTGTTGTTGTTTATTTGACGTTGTTGTTGTTGTTGTTTATTTGACGATGTTGTTGTTATTTATTTGACGTTGTTGTTGTTGTTGTTTATTTGACATTGTTGTTGTTGTTGTTGTTGTTGTTTATATGACATTGTTGTTGTTGTTGTTGTTTATTTGACGTTGTTGTTGTTGACGTTGTTGTTGTTGTTGTTTATTTGACGTAGTTGTTGTTGTTGACGTTGTTGTTGTTGTTGTTTGTTTATTTGACGATTTTGTTGTTGTTGATGTTGTTGTTGTTGTTGTTTATTTGACGTTGTTGTTGTTGTTGTTTATTTGACGTTATTGTTGTTGTTGACGTTGTTGTTGTTGTTGTTATTTATTTGACGTTATTGTTGTTGTTGTTGTTGTTGTTGTTGTTGATTATTTGATGTTATTGTTGTTGTTGTTTATTTGACGTTATTTTTGTTGTTGTTTATTTGACGGTGTTGTTGTTGTTTATTTGACGTTATTTTTGTTGTTGTTTATTTAACAGTGTTGTTGCTGTTGTTGTTTATTTGACGTTGTTGTTGTTGTTGTTTATTTGACGTTGTTGTTGTTGTTGTTGACGTTGTTGTTGTTGTTGTTTATTTGACGTTGTTGTTGTTGACGTTGTTGTTGTTATTGTTTATTTGACGTTGTTGTTGTTGACGTTGTTGTTATTGTTGTTGTTTATTTGACGTGGTTGTTGTTGTTTATTTGACGTTGTTGTTGTTGTTTATTTGACGTTGTTGTCATTATTGTTGTTATTGTTGTTTTTGTTGTTGTTTATTTGACGTTGTTCTTGTTGTTGTTGTTTATTTGACGTTGTTGTTGTTGTTTATTTGACGTTGTTGTTGTTATTTATTTGACGTTGTTGTTGTTGTTGTTGTTGTTTATTTGACATTGTTGTTGTTGTTGTTGTTGTTTATTTGACGTTGTTGTTATTGTTGTTTATTTGACGTTGTTGTTATTGTTGTTGTTTATTTGACGTAGTTGTTGTTGACGTTGTTGTTGTTTATTTGACGTTTTTGTTGTTGTTGTTGATGTTGTTGTTGTTTTTGTTGTTGTTTATTTGATGTGGTTGTTGTTGTTTATTTGACGTTGTTGTTGTTGTTGTTATTGATTATTTGATGTTGTTGTTGTTGTTTATTTGTGGTCATTTTTGTTGTTGTTTATTTGACGGTGTTGTTGTTGTTTATTTGACGTTATTTTTGTTGTTGTTTATTTAACGGTGTTGTTGTTGTTGTTGTTTATTTGACATTGTTGTTGTTGTTGTTGTTGTTGTTTATTTGACGTTGTTGTTGTTGACGTTGTTGTTGTTGTTGTTGTTTATTTGACGTTGTTGTTGTTGATGTTGTTATTGTTGTTATTGTTTATTTGACGTAGTTGTTGTTGACGTTGTTGTTATTGTTGTTGTTTATTTGACGTTTTTGTTGTTGTTGATGTTGTTGTTGTTTTTGTTGTTGTTTATTTGATGTGGTTGTTCTTGTTTATTTGACGTTGTTGTTGTTGTTGTTGTTTATTTGACGTTGTTGTCATTATTGTTGTTATTGTTGTTTTTGTTGTTGTTTATTTGACGTTGTTCTTGTTATTGTTGTTTATTTGACGTTGTTCTTGTTGTTGTTTATTTGACATAGTTGTTGTTATTTATTTGACGTTGTTGTTGTTGTTTATTTAACATTGTTGTTGTTGTTGTTTTTGTTTATTTGACGTTGTTGTTATTGTTGTTTATTTGACGTTGTTATTATTGTTGTTGATTATTTGACTTAGTTATTGTTGACGTTGTTGTTGTTGTTGTTGTTTATTTGACGTTTTTGTTGTTGTTGTTTTTGTTGTTGTTTATTTGATGTGGTTGTTGTTGTTTATTTGACGTTGTTGTCGTTGTTGTTTATTTGACGTTGTTGTTATTGTTGTTGTTATTGGTTTTTTTGTTGTTGTTTATTTGACGTTGTTCTTGTTGTTGTTGTTTATTTGACGTTGTTCTTGTTGTTGTTTATTTGACGATGTTGTTGTTATTTATTTGACGTTGTTGTTGTTGTTGTTTATTTGACATTGTTGTTGTTGTTGTTGTTGTTGTTTATATGACGTTGTTGTTGTTGTTGTTTATTTGACGTTGTTGGTGTTGACGTTGTTGTTGTTGTTGTTTATTTGACGTAGTTGTTGTTGTTGACGTTGTTGTTGTTGTTCGTTTATTTGACGATTTTGTTGTTGTTGATGTTGTTGTTGTTGTTGTTGTTTATTTGACGTTGTTGTTGTTGTTTATTTGACGTTATTGTTGTTGTTGACGTTGTTGTTGTTGTTATTTATTTGGCGTTATTGTTGTTGTTGTTGTTTATTTGACGTTATTTTTGTTGTTGTTTATTTGACGGTGTTGTTGTTGTTTATTTGACGTTATTTTTGTTGTTGTTTATTTGACGGTGTTGTTGTTTATTTGACGTTGTTGTTGTTGTTGTTGTTTATTTGACGTTGTTGTTGTTGGTGACGTTGATGTTGTTGTTGTTTATTTGACGTTGTTGTTGTTGTTGTTTATTTGACATTGTTGTCGTTGTTGTTGTTGTTTATTTGACGTTGTTGTTGTTGTTGTTTATTTGACGTTGTTGTTGTTGACGTTGTTGTTGTTGTTGTTTATTTGACGTAGTTGTTGTTGTTGTTGTTGTTCATTTATTTGACGATTTTGTTGTTGTTGATGTTGTTGTTGTTGTTGTTGTTTATTTGACGTTGTTGTTGTTGTTTATTTGACGTTATTGTTGTTGTTGGCGTTGTTGTTGTTGTTGTTATTTATTTGACGTTATTGTTGTTGTTGACGTTATTTTTGTTGTTGTTTATTTGACGGTGTTGTTGTTGTTTATTTGACGTTATTTTTGTTGTTGTTTATTTAACGTTGTTGTTGTTGTTGTTTATTTGACGTTGTTGTTGTTGTTGTTTATTTGAAGTTGTTGTTGTTGTTGACGTTGTTGTTGTTGTTGTTGTTTATTTGACATTGTTGTTGTTTATTTGACATTGTTGTTGTTTATTTGACGTTGTTGTTGTTGACGTTGTTGTTGTTGTTATTGTTTATTTGACGTTGTTGTTGTTGACGTTGTTGTTGTTGTTATTGTTTATTTGACATTGTTGTTGTGGTTGTTTTTTAATTGACGTAGTTATTGTTGACGTTGTTGTTATTGTTGTTGTTTATTTGACGTTTTTGTTGTTGTTGATGTTGTTGTTGTTTTTATTGTTGTTTATTTGATGTGGTTGTTCTTATTTATTTGACGTTGTTGTTGTTGTTGTTTATTTGACGTTGTTGTCATTATTGTTGTTATTGTTATTTTTGTTGTTGTTTATTTGACGTTGTTGTTGTTGTTGTTGTTTATTTGATGTTGTTGTTGTTGTTGTTTATTTGACGTAGTTGTTGTTGTTGATGTTGTTGTTGTTGTTGTTGTTGTTGTTTATTTGACGTTGTTGTTGTTGTTGTTTATTTGACGTTGTTGTTGTTGTTGTTTATTTGACGTTGTAGTTGTTGAAGTTGTTGTTGTTATTGTTTATTTGACGTATATGTTGTTGTATATTTGACGTTGTTGTTGTTTATTTGAAGTTGTTGTTGTTGTTGTTATTGTTGTTGTTGTTGTTTATTTGACGTAGTTGTTGTTATTTATTTGACGTTGTTGTTGTTGTTTATTTGACATTGTTGTTGTTGTTGTTGTTGTTGTTTATTTGACGTTGTTGTTATTGT
This sequence comes from Vicia faba, assembly GCA_948472305.1. Taxonomy (NCBI): domain Eukaryota; kingdom Viridiplantae; phylum Streptophyta; class Magnoliopsida; order Fabales; family Fabaceae; genus Vicia; species Vicia faba. The sequence goes on from OX451735.1 coordinate 1,207,224,545, forward strand.
TGTTTATTTGACGTTGTTGTTATTGTTGTTGATTATTTGACGTAGTTGTTGTTGACGTTGTTGTTGTTGTTGTTGTTTATTTGACGTTTTTGTTGTTGTTGATGTTGTTGTTGTTTTTGTTGTTGTTTATTTGATGTGGTTGTTGTTGTTTATTTGACGTTGTTGTTGTTGTTGTTTATTTGACGTTGTTGTTATTGTTGTTGTTATTGTTGTTTTTGTTGTTGTTTATTTGACGTTGTTGTTGTTGTTGTTTATTTGACGATGTTGTTGTTATTTATTTGACGTTGTTGTTGTTGTTGTTTATTTGACATTGTTGTTGTTGTTGTTGTTGTTATTTATATGACATTGTTGTTGTTGTTGTTGTTTATTTGACGTTGTTGTTGTTGACGTTGTTGTTGTTGTTGTTTATTTGACGTAGTTGTTGTTGTTGACGTTGTTGTTGTTGTTGTTGTTTGTTTATTTGACGATTTTGTTGTTGTTGATGTTGTTGTTGTTGTTGTTTATTTGACGTTGTTGTTGTTGTTGTTGTTTATTTGACGTTATTGTTGTTGTTGACGTTGTTGTTGTTGTTGTTATTTATTTGACGTTATTGTTGTTGTTGTTGTTGTTGTTGTTGATTATTTGATGTTATTGTTGTTGTTGTTTATTTGACGTTATTTTTGTTGTTGTTTATTTGACGGTGTTGTTGTTGTTTATTTGACGTTATTTTTGTTGTTGTTTATTTAACAGTGTTGTTGCTGTTGTTGTTTATTTGACGTTGTAGTTGTTGTTGTTGTTTATTTGACGTTGTTGTTGTTGTTGTTGACGTTGTTGTTGTTGTTGTTTATTTGACGTTGTTGTTGTTGACGTTGTTGTTGTTATTGTTTATTTGACGTTGTTGTTGTTGACGTTGTTGTTATTGTTGTTGTTTATTTGACGTGGTTGTTGTTGTTTATTTGACGTTGTTGTTGTTGTTTATTTGACGTTGTTGTCATTATTGTTGTTATTGTTGTTTTTGTTGTTGTTTATTTGACGTTGTTCTTGTTGTTGTTGTTTATTTGACGTTGTTGTTGTTGTTTATTTGACGTTGTTGTTGTTATTTATTTGACGTTGTTGTTGTTGTTGTTGTTGTTTATTTGACATTGTTGTTGTTGTTGTTGTTGTTTATTTGACGTTGTTGTTATTGTTGTTTATTTGACGTTGTTGTTATTGTTGTTGTTTATTTGACGTAGTTGTTGTTGACGTTGTTGTTGTTTATTTGACGTTTTTGTTGTTGTTGTTGATGTTGTTGTTGTTTTTGTTGTTGTTTATTTGATGTGGTTGTTGTTGTTTATTTGACGTTGTTGTTGTTGTTGTTATTGATTATTTGATGTTGTTGTTGTTGTTTATTTGTGGTTATTTTTGTTGTTGTTTATTTGACGGTGTTGTTGTTGTTTATTTGATGTTATTTTTGTTGTTGTTTATTTAACGGTGTTGTTGTTGTTGTTGTTGTTTATTTGACATTGTTGTTGTTGTTGTTGTTGTTGTTTATTTGACGTTGTTGTTGTTGTTGACGTTGTTGTTGTTGTTGTTGTTTATTTGACGTTGTTGTTGTTGATGTTGTTATTGTTGTTATTGTTTATTTGACGTAGTTGTTGTTGACGTTGTTGTTATTGTTGTTGTTTATTTGACGTTTTTGTTGTTGTTGATGTTGTTGTTGTTTTTGTTGTTGTTTATTTGATGTGGTTGTTCTTGTTTATTTGACGTTGTTGTTGTTGTTGTTTATTTGACGTTGTTGTCATTATTGTTGTTATTGTTGTTTTTGTTGTTGTTTATTTGACGTTGTTCTTGTTATTGTTGTTTATTTGACGTTGTTCTTGTTGTTGTTTATTTGACATAGTTGTTGTTATTTATTTGACGTTGTTGTTGTTGTTTATTTAACATTGTTGTTGTTGTTGTTTTTGTTTATTTGACGTTGTTGTTATTGTTGTTTATTTGACGTTGTTGTTATTGTTGTTGATTATTTGACGTAGTTGTTGTTGACGTTGTTGTTGTTGTTGTTGTTTATTTGACGTTTTTGTTGTTGTTGATGTTGTTGTTGTTTTTGTTGTTGTTTATTTGATGTGGTTGTTGTTGTTTATTTGACGTTGTTGTTATTGTTGTTTATTTGACGTTGTTGTTATTGTTGTTGTTATTGGTTTTTTTGTTGTTGTTTATTTGACGTTGTTCTTGTTGTTGTTGTTTATTTGACGTTGTTCTTGTTGTTGTTTATTTGACGATGTTGTTGTTATTTATTTGACGTTGTTGTTGTTGTTGTTTATTTGACATTGTTGTTGTTGTTGTTGTTGTTGTTGTTGTTTATATGACGTTGTTGTTGTTGTTGTTTATTTGACGTTGTTGGTGTTGACGTTGTTGTTGTTGTTGTTTATTTGACGTAGTTGTTGTTGTTGACGTTGTTGTTGTTGTTCGTTTATTTGACGATTTTGTTGTTGTTGATGTTGTTGTTGTTGTTGTTGTTTATTTGACGTTGTTGTTGTTGTTTATTTGACGTTATTGTTGTTGTTGACGTTGTTGTTGTTGTTATTTATTTGGCGTTATTGTTGTTGTTGTTGTTTATTTGACGTTATTTTTGTTGTTGTTTATTTGACGGTGTTGTTGTTGTTTATTTGACGTTATTTTTGTTGTTGTTTATTTGACGGTGTTGTTGTTTATTTGACGTTGTTGTTGTTGTTGTTGTTTATTTGACGTTGTTGTTGTTGGTGACGTTGATGTTGTTGTTGTTTATTTGACGTTGTTGTTGTTGTTGTTTATTTGACATTGTTGTCGTTGTTGTTGTTGTTTATTTGACGTTGTTGTTGTTGTTGTTTATTTGACGTTGTTGTTGTTGACGTTGTTGTTGTTGTTGTTTATTTGACGTAGTTGTTGTTGTTGTTGTTGTTCATTTATTTGACGATTTTGTTGTTGTTGATGTTGTTGTTGTTGTTGTTGTTTATTTGACGTTGTTGTTGTTGTTTATTTTACGTTATTGTTGTTGTTGGCGTTGTTGTTGTTGTTGTTGTTATTTATTTGACGTTATTGTTGTTGTTGACGTTATTTTTGTTGTTGTTTATTTGACGGTGTTGTTGTTGTTTATTTGACGTTATTTTTGTTGTTGTTTATTTAACGTTGTTGTTGTTGTTGTTTATTTGACGTTGTTGTTGTTGTTGTTTATTTGAAGTTGTTGTTGTTGTTGACGTTGTTGTTGTTGTTGTTGTTTATTTGACATTGTTGTTGTTTATTTGACATTGTTGTTGTTTATTTGACGTTGTTGTTGTTGACGTTGTTGTTGTTGTTATTGTTTATTTGACGTTGTTGTTGTTGACGTTGTTGTTGTTGTTATTGTTTATTTGACATTGTTGTTGTGGTTGTTTTTTAATTGACGTAGTTATTGTTGACGTTGTTGTTATTGTTGTTGTTTATTTGACGTTTTTGTTGTTGTTGATGTTGTTGTTGTTTTTATTGTTGTTTATTTGATGTGGTTGTTCTTATTTATTTGACGTTGTTGTTGTTGTTGTTGTTTATTTGACGTTGTTGTCATTATTGTTGTTATTGTTATTTTTGTTGTTGTTTATTTGACGTTGTTGTTGTTGTTGTTTATTTGATGTTGTTGTTGTTGTTGTTTATTTGACGTAGTTGTTGTTGTTGATGTTGTTGTTGTTGTTGTTGTTGTTGTTTATTTGACGTTGTTGTTGTTGTTGTTGTTTATTTGACGTTGTTGTTGTTGTTGTTTATTTGACGTTGTAGTTGTTGAAGTTGTTGTTGATATTGTTTATTTGACGTATATGTTGTTGTATATTTGACGTTGTTGTTGTTTATTTGAAGTTGTTGTTGTTGTTGTTATTGTTGTTGTTGTTGTTTATTTGACGTAGTTGTTGTTATTTATTTGACGTTGTTGTTGTTGTTTATTTGACATTGTTGTTGTTGTTGTTGTTGTTTATTTGACGTTGTTGTTATTGTTGTTTATTTGATGTTGTTGTTATTGTTGTTGATTATTTGACGTAGTTGTTGTTGACGTTGTTGTTGTTGTTGTTGTTGTTTATTTGACGTTTTTGTTGTTGTTGATGTTGTTGTTGTTTTTGTTGTTGTTTATTTGATGTGGTTGTTGTTGTTTATTTGACGTTGTTGTTGTTGTTGTTTATTTGACGTTGTTGTTATTGTTGTTGTTATTGTTGTTTTTGTTGTTGTTTATTTGACGTTGTTGTTGTTGTTGTTTATTTGACGATGTTGTTGTTATTTATTTGACGTTGTTGTTGTTGTTGTTTATTTGACATTGTTGTTGTTGTTGTTGTTGTTGTTTATATGACATTGTTGTTGTTGTTGTTGTTTATTTGACTTTGTTGTTGTTGACGTTGTTGTTGTTGTTGTTTATTTGACGTAGTTGTTGTTGTTGACGTTGTTGTTGTTGTTGTTTGTTTATTTGACGATTTTGTTGTTGTTGATGTTGTTGTTGTTGTTGTTTATTTGACGTTGTTGTTGTTGTTGTTTATTTGACGTTATTGTTGTTGTTGACGTTGTTGTTGTTGTTGTTATTTATTTGACGTTATTGTTGTTGTTGTTGTTGTTGTTGTTGATTATTTGATGTTATTGTTGTTGTTGTTTATTTGACGTTATTTTTGTTGTTGTTTATTTGACGGTGTTGTTGTTGTTTATTTGACGTTATTTTTGTTGTTGTTTATTTAACAGTGTTGTTGCTGTTGTTGTTTATTTGACGTTGTAGTTGTTGTTGTTGTTTATTTGACGTTGTTGTTGTTGTTGTTGACGTTGTTGTTGTTGTTTATTTGACGTTGTTGTTGTTGACGTTGTTGTTGTTATTGTTTATTTGACGTTGTTGTTGTTGACGTTGTTGTTATTGTTGTTGTTTATTTGACGTGGTTGTTGTTGTTTATTTGACGTTGTTGTTGTTGTTTATTTGACGTTGTTGTCATTATTGTTGTTATTGTTGTTTTTGTTGTTGTTTATTTGACGTTGTTCTTGTTGTTGTTGTTTATTTGACGTTGTTGTTGTTGTTTATTTGACGTTGTTGTTGTTATTTATTTGACGTTGTTGTTGTTGTTGTTTATTTGACATTGTTGTTGTTGTTGTTGTTGTTTATTTGACGTTGTTGTTATTGTTGTTTATTTGACGTTGTTGTTATTGTTGTTTATTTGACGTTGTTGTTATTGTTGTTGTTTATTTGACGTAGTTGTTGTTGACGTTGTTGTTGTTTATTTGACGTTTTTGTTGTTGTTGTTGATGTTGTTGTTGTTTTTGTTGTTGTTTATTTGATGTGGTTGTTGTTGTTTATTTGACGTTGTTGTTGTTGTTGTTGTTTATTTGACGTTGTTGTTATTGTTGTTGTTATTGTTGTTTTTGTTGTTATTTATTTGACGTTGTTCTTGTTGTTGTTGTTTATTTGACGTTGTTATTGTTGTTGTTTATTTGACGTTGTTGTTGTTATTTATTTGACGTTGTTGTTGTTGTTGTTTATTTGACATTGTTGTTGTTGTTGTTGTTGTTTATTTGACGTTGTTGTTGTTGTTGTTGTTTATTTGACGTTGTTGTTGTTGACGTTGTTGTTGTTGTTGTTGTTTATTTGACGTAGTTGTTGTTGTTGACGTTGTTGTTGTTGTTGTTCGTTTATTTGACGATTTTGTTGTTGTTGATGTTATTGTTGTTGTTGTTGTTTATTTGACGTTGTTGTTTATTTGACGTTATTGTTGTTGTTGACGTTGTTGTTGTTGTTATTTATTTGGCGTTATTGTTGTTGTTGTTGATTATTTGACGTTGTTGTTGTTGTTTATTTGACGTTATTTTTGTTGTTGTTTATTTGACGGTGTTGTTGTTGTTTATTTGACGATATTTTTGTTGTTGTTTATTTGACAGTGTTGTTGTTGTTGTTGTTGTTGTTTATTTGACGTTGTTGTTGTTGTTGACGTTGTTGTTGTTGTTGTTGTTGTTGTTGTTGTTTATTTGACGTTGTTGTTGTTGTTGTTTATTTGACGTTGTTGTTGTTGACGTTGTTGTTGTTGTTGTTGTTTATTTGACGTAGTTTTTGTTGTTGACGTTGTTGTTGTTGTTGTTCATTTATTTGACGATTTTGTTGTTGTTGATGTTGTTGTTGTTGTTGTTTATTTGACGTTATTGTTGTTGTTGACGTTGTTGTTGTTGTTGTTATTTATTTGACGTAATTGTTGTTGTTGTTGTTGTTATTGATTATTTGATGTTGTTGTTGTTGTTTATTTGTGGTTATTTTTGTTGTTGTTTATTTGACGGTGTTGTTGTTGTTTATTTGACGTTATTTTTGTTGTTGTTTATTTAACGGTGTTGTTGTTGTTGTTGTTTATTTGACATTGTTGTTGTTGTTGTTGTTGTTGTTTATTTGACGTTGTTGTTGTTGTTGACGTTGTTGTTGTTGTTGTTTATTTGACGTTGTTGTTGTTGACGTTGTTGTTGTTATTGTTTATTTGACGTTGTTGTTGTTGACGTTGTTGTTATTGTTGTTGTTTATTTGACGTGGTTGTTGTTGTTTATTTGACGTTGTTGTTGTTGTTTATTTGACGTTGTTGTCATTATTGTTGTTATTGTTGTTTTTGTTGTTGTTTATTTGACGTTGTTCTTGTTGTTGTTGTTTATTTGACGTTGTTGTTGTTGTTTATTTGACGTTGTTGTAGTTATTTATTTGACGTTGTTGTTGTTGTTGTTGTTTATTTGACATTGTTGTTGTTGTTGTTGTTGTTTATTTGACGTTGTTGTTATTGTTGTTTATTTGACGTTGTTGTTATTGTTGTTGTTTATTTGACGTAGTTGTGGTTGACGTTGTTGTTGTTTATTTGACGTTTTTGTTGTTGTTGTTGATGTTGTTGTTGTTTTTGTTGTTGTTTATTTGATGTGGTTGTTGTTGTTTATTTGACGTTGTTGTTGTTGTTGTTGTTTATTTGACGTTGTTGTTATTGTTGTTGTTATTGTTGTTTTTGTTGTTATTTATTTGACGTTGTTCTTGTTGTTGTTGTTTATTTGACGTTGTTATTGTTGTTGTTTATTTGACGTTGTTGTTGTTATTTATTTGACGTTGTTGTTGTTGTTGTTTATTTGACATTGTTGTTGTTGTTGTTGTTGTTTATTTGACGTTGTTGTTGTTGTTGTTGTTTATTTGACGTTGTTGTTGTTGACGTTGTTGTTGTTGTTGTTGTTGTTTATTTGACGTAGTTGTTGTTGTTGACGTTGTTGTTGTTGTTCGTTTATTTGACGATTTTGTTGTTGTTGATGTTATTGTTGTTGTTGTTGTTTATTTGACGTTGTTGTTTATTTGACGTTATTGTTGTTGTTGACGTTGTTGTTGTTGTTATTTATTTGGCGTTATTGTTGTTGTTGTTGATTATTTGACGTTGTTGTTGTTGTTTATTTGACGTTATTTTTGTTGTTGTTTATTTGACGGTGTTGTTGTTGTTTATTTGACGATATTTTTGTTGTTGTTTATTTGACAGTGTTGTTGTTGTTGTTGTTGTTGTTTATTTGACGTTGTTGTTGTTGTTGTTTATTTGACGTTGTTGTTGTTGTTGACGTTGTTGTTGTTGTTGTTGTTGTTTATTTGACGTTGTTGTTGTTGTTGTTTATTTGACGTTGTTGTTGTTGACGTTGTTGTTGTTGTTGTTGTTGTTTATTTGACGTAGTTTTTGTTGTTGACGTTGTTGTTGTTGTTGTTCATTTATTTGACGATTTTGTTGTTGTTGATGTTGTTGTTGTTGTTGTTTATTTGACGTTATTGTTGTTGTTGACGTTGTTGTTGTTGTTGTTATTTATTTGACGTAATTGTTGTTGTTGTTGTTGTTGTTATTGATTATTTGATGTTGTTGTTGTTGTTTATTTGTGGTTATTTTTGTTGTTGTTTATTTGACGGTGTTGTTGTTGTTTATTTGACGTTATTTTTGTTGTTGTTTATTTAACGGTGTTGTTGTTGTTGTTGTTTATTTGACATTGTTGTTGTTGTTGTTGTTGTTGTTTATTTGACGTTGTTGTTGTTGTTGACGTTGTTGTTGTTGTTGTTTATTTGACGTTGTTGTTGTTGATGTTGTTATTGTTGTTATTGTTTATTTGACATAGTTGTTGTTGACGTTGTTGTTATTGTTGTTGTTTATTTGACGTTTTTGTTGTTGTTGATGTTGTTGTTGTTTTTGTTGTTGTTTATTTGATGTGGTTGTTCTTGTTTATTTGACGTTGTTGTTGTTGTTGTTTATTTGACGTTGTTGTCATTATTGTTGTTATTGTTGTTTTTGTTGTTGTTTATTTGACGTTGTTCTTGTTATTGTTGTTTATTTAACGTTGTTCTTGTTGTTGTTTATTTGACATAGTTGTTGTTATTTATTTGACGTTGTTGTTGTTGTTTATTTAACATTGTTGTTGTTGTTGTTTTTGTTTATTTGACGTTGTTGTTATTGTTGTTTATTTGACGTTGTTGTTATTGTTGTTGTTTATTTGACGTAGTTGTTGTTGACGTTGTTGTTGTTTTATTTGACGTTTTTGTTGTTGTTGTTGATGTTGTTGTTGTTTTTGTTGTTGTTTATTTGATGTGGTTGTTGTTGTTTATTTGACGTTGTTGTTGTTGTTGTTGTTTATTTGACGTTGTTGTTATTGTTGTTGTTATTGTTGTTTTTGTTGTTATTTGTTTGACGTTGTTCTTGTTGTTGTTGTTTATTTGACGTTGTTATTGTTGTTGTTTATTTGACGTTGTTGTTGTTATTTATTTGACGTTGTTGTTGTTGTTGTTGTTTATTTGACATTGTTGTTGTTGTTGTTGTTGTTTATTTGACGTTGTTGTTGTTGTTGTTGTTTATTTGACGTTGTTGTTGTTGACGTTGTTGTTGTTGTTGTTGTTGTTTATTTGACGTAGTTGTTGTTGTTGACGTTGTTGTTGTTGTTGTTCGTTTATTTGACGATTTTGTTGTTGTTGATGTTATTGTTGTTGTTGTTGTTTATTTGACGTTGTTGTTTATTTGACGTTATTGTTGTTGTTGACGTTGTTGTTGTTGTTATTTATTTGGCGTTATTGTTGTTGTTGTTGATTATTTGACGTTGTTGTTGTTGTTTATTTGACGTTATTTTTGTTGTTGTTTATTTGACGTTGTTGTTGTTGTTTATTTGACGATATTTTTGTTGTTGTTTATTTGACAGTGTTGTTGTTGTTGTTGTTGTTGTTTATTTGACGTTGTTGTTGTTGTTGTTTATTTGACGTTGTTGTTGTTGTTGACGTTGTTGTTGTTGTTGTTGTTGTTGTTGTTTATTTGACGTTGTTGTTATTGTTGTTTATTTGACGTTGTTGTTGTTGACGTTGTTGTTGTTGTTGTTGTTTATTTGACGTAGTTTTTGTTGTTGACGTTGTTGTTGTTGTTGTTCATTTATTTGACGATTTTGTTGTTGTTGATGTTGTTGTTGTTGTTGTTTATTTGACGTTATTGTTCTTGTTGACGTTGTTGTTGTTGTTGTTATTTATTTGACGTAATTGTTGTTGTTGTTGTTGTTATTGATTATTTGATGTTGTTGTTGTTGTTTATTTGTGGTTATTTTTGTTGTTGTTTATTTGACGGTGTTGTTGTTGTTTATTTGACGTTATTTTTGTTGTTGTTTATTTAACGGTGTTGTTGTTGTTGTTGTTTATTTGACATTGTTGTTGTTGTTGTTGTTGTTGTTTATTTGACGTTGTTGTTGTTGTTGACGTTGTTGTTGTTGTTGTTTATTTGACGTTGTTGTTGTTGATGTTGTTATTGTTGTTATTGTTTATTTGACGTAGTTGTTGTTGACGTTGTTGTTATTGTTGTTGTTTATTTGACGTTTTTGTTGTTGTTGATGTTGTTGTTGTTTTTGTTGTTGTTTATTTGATGTGGTTGTTCTTGTTTATTTGACGTTGTTGTTGTTGTTGTTTATTTGACGTTGTTGTCATTATTGTTGTTATTGTTGTTTTTGTTGTTGTTTATTTGACGTTGTTCTTGTTATTGTTGTTTATTTGACGTTGTTCTTGTTGTTGTTTATTTGACATAGTTGTTGTTATTTATTTGACGTTGTTGTTGTTGTTTATTTAACATTGTTGTTGTTGTTGTTTTTGTTTATTTGACGTTGTTGTTATTGTTGTTTATTTGACGTTGTTGTTATTGTTGTTGATTATTTGACGTAGTTGTTGTTGACGTTGTTGTTGTTGTTGTTTATTTGACGTTTTTGTTGTTGTTGTTGATGTTGTTGTTGTTTTTGTTGTTGTTTATTTGATGTGGTTGTTGTTGTTTATTTGACGTTGTTGTTGTTTATTTGACGTTGTTGTTATTGTTGTTGCTATTGGTTTTTTTGTTGTTGTTTATTTGACGTTGTTCTTGTTGACGTTGTTGTTGTTGTTGTTTATTTGACGTAGTTGTTGTTGTTGACGTTGTTGTTGTTGTTGTTTGTTTATTTGACGATTTTGTTGTTGTTGATGTTGTTGTTGTTGTTGTTTATTTGACGTTGTTGTTGTTGTTGTTTATTTGACGTTATTGTTGTTGTTGACGTTGTTGTTGTTGTTGTTATTTATTTGACGTTATTGTTGTTGTTGTTGTTGTTGTTGTTGTTGATTATTTGATGTTATTGTTGTTGTTGTTTATTTGACGTTATTTTTGTTGTTGTTTATTTGACGGTGTTGTTGTTGTTTATTTGACGTTATTTTTGTTGTTGTTTATTTAACAGTGTTGTTGCTGTTGTTGTTTATTTGACGTTGTAGTTGTTGTTGTTGTTTATTTGACGTTGTTGTTGTTGTTGTTGACGTTGTTGTTGTTGTTGTTTATTTGACGTTGTTGTTGTTGACGTTGTTGTTGTTATTATTTATTTGACGTTGTTGTTGTTGACGTTGTTGTTATTGTTGTTGTTTATTTGACGCGGTTGTTGTTGTTTATTTGACGTTGTTGTTGTTGTTTATTTGACGTTGTTGTCATTATTGTTGTTATTGTTGTTTTTGTTGTTGTTTATTTGACGTTGTTCTTGTTGTTGTTGTTTATTTGACGTTGTTGTTGTTGTTTATTTGACGTTGTTGTTGTTATTTATTTGACGTAGTTGTTGTTGTTGTTTATTTGACATTGTTGTTGTTGTTGTTGTTTATTTGACGTTGTTGTTATTGTTGTTTATTTGACGTTGTTGTTATTGTTGTTGTTTATTTGACGTAGTTGTTGTTGACGTTGTTGTTGTTTATTTGACGTTTTTGTTGTTGTTGTTGATGTTGTTGTTGTTTTTGTTGTTGTTTATTTGATGTGGTTGTTGTTGTTTATTTGACGTTGTTGTTGTTGTTGTTGACGTTGTTGTTGTTGTTGTTGTTTATTTGACGTTGTTGTTATTGTTGTTGTTATTGTTGTTTTTGTTGTTATTTATTTGACGTTGTTCTTGTTGTTGTTGTTTATTTGACGTTGTTATTGTTGTTGTTTATTTGACGTTGTTGTTGTTATTTATTTGACGTTGTTGTTGTTGTTGTTTATTTGACATTGTTGTTGTTGTTGTTGTTGTTTATTTGACGTTGTTGTTGTTGTTGTTGTTGTTTATTTGACGTTGTTGTTGTTGACGTTGTTGTTGTTGTTGTTGTTGTTGTTTATTTGACGTAGTTGTTGTTGTTGACGTTGTTGTTGTTGTTGTTCGTTTATTTGACGATTTTGTTGTTGTTGATGTTATTGTTGTTGTTGTTGTTTATTTGACGTTGTTGTTTATTTGACGTTATTGTTGTTGTTGACGTTGTTGTTGTTGTTATTTATTTGGCGTTATTGTTGTTGTTGTTGATTATTTGACGTTGTTGTTGTTGTTTATTTGACGTTATTTCTGTTGTTGTTTATTTGACGGTGTTGTTGTTGTTTATTTGACGATATTTTTGTTGTTGTTTATTTGACAGTGTTGTTGTTGTTGTTGTTGTTGTTGTTTATTTGACGTTGTTGTTGTTGTTGTTTATTTGACGTTGTTGTTGTTGTTGACGTTGTTGTTGTTGTTGTTGTTGTTGTTGTTGTTGTTTATTTGACGTTGTTGTTGTTGTTGTTTATTTGACGTTGTTGTTGTTGACGTTGTTGTTGTTGTTGTTGTTTATTTGACGTAGTTTTTGTTGTTAACGTTGTTGTTGTTGTTGTTCATTTATTTGACGATTTTGTTGTTGTTGATGTTGTTGTTGTTGTTGTTTATTTGACGTTATTGTTGTTGTTGACGTTGTTGTTGTTGTTGTTATTTATTTGACGTAATTGTTGTTGTTGTTGTTGTTATTGATTATTTGATGTTGTTGTTGTTGTTTATTTGTGGTTATTTTTGTTGTTGTTTATTTGACGGTGTTGTTGTTGTTTATTTGACGTTATTTTTGTTGTTGTTTATTTAACGGTGTTGTTGTTGTTGTTGTTTATTTGACATTGTTGTTGTTGTTGTTGTTGTTGTTGTTGTTGTTTATTTGACGTTGTTGTTGTTGTTGACGTTGTTGTTGTTGTTGTTTATTTGACGTTGTTGTTGTTGATGTTGTTATTGTTGTTATTGTTTATTTGACGTAGTTGTTGTTGACGTTGTTGTTATTGTTGTTGTTTATTTGACGTTTTTGTTGTTGTTGATGTTGTTGTTGTTTTTGTTGTTGTTTATTTGATGTGGTTGTTCTTGTTTATTTGACGTTGTTGTTGTTGTTGTTTATTTGACGTTGTTGTCATTATTGTTGTTATTGTTGTTTTTGTTGTTGTTTATTTGACGTTGTTCTTGTTATTGTTGTTTATTTGACGTTGTTCTTGTTGTTGTTTATTTGACATAGTTGTTGTTATTTATTTGACGTTGTTGTTGTTGTTTATTTAACATTGTTGTTGTTGTTGTTTTTGTTTATTTGACGTTGTTGTTATTGTTGTTTATTTGACGTTGTTGTTATTGTTGTTGATTATTTGACGTAGTTGTTGTTGACGTTGTTGTTGTTGTTGTTTATTTGACGTTTTTGTTGTTGTTGATGTTGTTGTTGTTTTTGTTGTTGTTTATTTGATGTGGTTGTTGTTGTTTATTTGACGTTGTTGTTGTTGTTGTTTATTTGACGTTGTTGTTATTGTTGTTGTTATTGGTTTTTTTGTTGTTGTTTATTTGACGTTGTTCTTGTTGTTGTTTATTTGACGATGTTGTTGTTATTTATTTGACGTTGTTGTTGTTGTTGTTTATTTGACATTGTTGTTGTTGTTGTTGTTGTTGTTTATATGACGTTGTTGTTGTTGTTGTTTATTTGACGTTGTTGGTGTTGACGTTGTTGTTGTTGTTGTTGTTTATTTGACGTAGTTGTTGTTGTTGACGTTGTTGTTGTTGTTCGTTTATTTGACGATTTTGTTGTTGTTGATGTTGTTGTTGTTGTTGTTTATTTGACGTTGTTGTTGTTGTTTATTTGACGTTATTGTTGTTGTTGACGTTGTTGTTGTTGTTATTTATTTGGCGTTATTGTTGTTGTTGTTGTTTATTTGACGTTATTTTTGTTGTTGTTTATTTGACGTTATTTTTGTTGTTGTTTATTTGACGGTGTTGTTGTTTATTTGACGTTGTTGTTGTTGTTGTTTATTTGACGTTGTTGTTGTTGTTGACGTTGATGTTGTTGTTGTTTATTTGACGTTGTTGTTGTTGTTGTTTATTTGACATTGTTGTCGTTGTTGTTGTTGTTTATTTGACGTTGTTGTTGTTGTTGTTTATTTGACGTTGTTGTTGTTGACGTTGTTGTTGTTGTTGTTTATTTGACGTAGTTGTTGTTGTTGTTGTTGTTCATTTATTTGACGATTTTGTTGTTGTTGATGTTGTTGTTGTTGTTGTTGTTTATTTGACGTTGTTGTTGTTGTTTATTTGACGTTATTGTTGTTGTTGGCGTTGTTGTTGTTGTTGTTATTTATTTGACGTTATTGTTGTTGTTGACGTTATTTTTGTTGTTGTTTATTTGACGGTGTTGTTGTTGTTTATTTGACGTTATTTGTGTTGTTGTTTATTTAACGTTGTTGTTGTTGTTGTTTATTTGACGTTGTTGTTGTTGTTGTTGTTGTTTATTTGAAGTTGTTGTTGTTGTTGACGTTGTTGTTGTTGTTGTTTATTTGACATTGTTGTTGTTTATTTGACGTTGTTGTTGTTGACGTTGTTGTTGTTGTTATTGTTTATTTGACGTTGTTGTTGTTGACGTTGTTGTTGTTGTTATTGTTTATTTGACGTTGTTGTTGTTGTTGTTTTTTAATTGACGTAGTTATTGTTGACATTGTTGTTATTGTTGTTGTTTATTTGACGTTTTTGTTGTTGTTGATGTTGTTGTTGTTTTTATTGTTGTTTGTTTGATGTGGTTGTTCTTATTTATTTGATGTTGTTGTTGTTGTTGTTGTTTATTTGACGTTGTTGTCATTATTGTTGTTATTGTTATTTTTGTTGTTGTTTATTTGACGTTGTTGTTGTTGTTGTTGTTTATTTGATGTTGTTGTTGTTGTTGTTTATTTGACGTAGTTGTTGTTGTTGATGTTGTTGTTGTTGTTGTTGTTGTTGTTTATTTGACGTTGTTGTTGTTGTTGTTGTTGTTTATTTGACGTTGTTGTTGTTGTTGTTTATTTGACGTTGTAGTTGTTGAAGTTGTTGTTGTTATTGTTTATTTGACGTATTTTTTGTTGTATATTTGACGTTGTTGTTGTTTATTTGAAGTTGTTGTTGTTGTTGTTATTGTTGTTGTTGTTGTTTATTTGACGTAGTTGTTGTTATTTATTTGACGTTGTTGTTGTTGTTTATTTGACATTGTTGTTGTTGTTGTTGTTGTTTATTTGACGTTGTTGTTATTGTTGTTTATTTGACGTTGTTGTTATTGTTGTTGATTATTTGACGTAGTTGTTGTTGACGTTGTTGTTGTTGTTGTTGTTTATTTGACGTTTTTGTTGTTGTTGATGTTGTTGTTGTTTTTGTTGTTGTTTATTTGATGTGGTTGTTGTTGTTTATTTGACGTTGTTGTTGTTGTTGTTTATTTGACGTTGTTGTTATTGTTGTTGTTATTGTTGTTTTTGTTGTTGTTTATTTGACGTTGTTGTTGTTGTTGTTTATTTGACGATGTTGTTGTTATTTATTTGACGTTGTTGTTGTTGTTGTTTATTTGACATTGTTGTTGTTGTTGTTGTTGTTGTTGTTTATATGACGTTGTTGTTGTTGTTGTTGTTTATTTGACGTTGTTGTTGTTGACGTTGTTGTTGTTGTTGTTTATTTGACGTAGTTGTTGTTGTTGACGTTGTTGTTGTTGTTGTTTGTTTATTTGACGATTTTGTTGTTGTTGATGTTGTTGTTGTTGTTGTTTATTTGACGTTGTTGTTGTTGTTTATTTGACGTTATTGTTGTTGTTGACGTTGTTGATGTTGTTGTTATTTATTTGACATTATTGTTGTTGTTGTTGTTGTTGATTATTTGACGTTGTTGTTGTTGTTTATTTGACGTTATTTTTGTTGTTGTTTATTTGACGGTGTTGTTGTTGTTTATTTGACATTATTTTTGTTGTTGTTTATTTGACGGTGTTGTTGTTGTTGTTGTTTATTTGACGTTGTTTTTGTTGTTTATTTGATGTTGTTGTTGTTGACGTTGTTGTTGTTGTTTATTTGACGTTGTTGTTGTTGTTATTTATTTGACATTGTTGTTGTTGTTGTTGTTGTTATTTATTTGACGTTGTTGTTGTTGTTGTTTATTTGACGTTGTTATTATTGACGTTGTTGTTGTTGTTGTTGTTTATTTGACGTAGTTGTTGTTGTTGACGTTGTTGTTGTTGTTCGTTTATTTGACGATTTTGTTGTTGTTGATGTTGTTGTTGTTGTTGTTTATTTGACGTTGTTGTTGTTGTTGTTTATTTGACGTTATTGTTGTTGTTGACGTTGTTGTTGTTGTTGTTATTTATTTGACGTTATTGTTGTTGTTGTTGTTGTTGTTGTTGTTGATTATTTGATGTTATTGTTGTTGTTGTTTATTTGACGTTATTTTTGTTGTTGTTTATTTGACGGTGTTGTTGTTGTTTATTTGACGTTATTTTTGTTGTTGTTTATTTAACAGTGTTGTTGCTGTTGTTGTTTATTTGACGTTGTAGTTGTTGTTGTTGTTTATTTGACGTTGTTGTTGTTGTTGTTGACGTTGTTGTTGTTGTTGACGTTGTTGTTGTTGTTGTTGTTTATTTGACGTTGTTGTTGTTGACGTTGTTGTTGTTATTGTTTATTTGACGTTGTTGTTGTTGACGTTGTTGTTATTGTTGTTGTTTATTTGACGTGGTTGTTGTTGTTTATTTGACGTTGTTGTTGTTGTTTATTTGACGTTGTTGTCATTATTGTTGTTATTGTTGTTTTTGTTGTTGTTTATTTGACGTTGTTCTTGTTGTTGTTGTTTATTTGACGTTGTTGTTGTTATTTATTTGACGTTGTTGTTGTTGTTGTTTATTTGACATTGTTGTTGTTGTTGTTGTTGTTTATTTGACGTTGTTGTTATTGTTGTTTATTTGACGTTGTTGTTATTGTTGTTGTTTATTTGACGTAGTTGTTGTTGACGTTGTTGTTGTTTATTTGACGTTTTTGTTGTTGTTGATGTTGTTGTTGTTTTTGTTGTTGTTTATTTGATGTGGTTGTTGTTGTTTATTTGACGTTGTTGTTGTTGTTGTTTATTTGACGTTGTTGTTATTGTTGTTGTTATTGTTGTTTTTGTTGTTATTTATTTGACGTTGTTCTTGTTGTTGTTGTTTATTTGACGTTGTTATTGTTGTTGTTTATTTGACGTTGTTGTTGTTATTTATTTGACGTTGTTGTTGTTGTTGTTGTTTATTTGACATTGTTGTTGTTGTTGTTGTTGTTGTTTATTTGACGTTGTTGTTGTTGTTGTTTATTTGACGTTGTTGTTGTTGACGTTGTTGTTGTTGTTGTTGTTTATTTGACGTTGTTGTTGTTGTTGTTTATTTGACGTTGTTGTTGTTATTTATTTGACGTTGTTGTTGTTGTTTATTTGACATTGTTGTTGTTGTTGTTGTTTATTTGACGTTGTTGTTGTTGTTGTTGTTTATTTGACGTTGTTGTTGTTGACGTTGTTGTTGTTGCTGTTGTTGTTTATTTGACGTAGTTGTTGTTGTTGACGTTGTTGTTGTTGTTGTTTGTTTATTTGACGATTTTGTTGTTGTTGATGTTGTTGTTGTTGTTGGTTATTTGACGTTGTTGTTGTTGTTTATTTGACGTTATTGTTGTTGTTGACGTTGTTGATGTTGTTGTTATTTATTTGACATTATTGTTGTTGTTGTTGTTGTTGATTTTTTGACGTTGTTGTTGTTGTTTATTTGACATTATTTTTGTTGTTGTTTATTTGACGGTGTTGTTGTTGTTTATTTGACATTATTTTTGTTGTTGTTTATTTGACGGTGTTGTTGTTGTTGTTGTTTATTTGACGTTGTTTTTGTTGTTTATTTGATGTTGTTGTTGTTGTTGACGTTGTTGTTGTTGTTGTTTATTTGACGTTGTTGTTGTTGTTATTTATTTGACATTGTTGTTGTTGTTGTTGTTATTTATTTGACGTTGTTGTTGTTGTTGTTTATTTGACGTTGTTATTATTGACGTTGTTGTTGTTGTTGTTGTTTATTTGACGTAGTTGTTGTTGTTGACGTTGTTGTTGTTGTTGTTCGTTTATTTGACGATTTTGTTGTTGTTGATGTTGTTGTTGTTGTTTATTTGACGTTGTTGTTGTTGTTGTTGTTGTTTATTTGACGTTATTGTTGTTGTTGACGTTGTTGTTGTTGTTGTTATTTATTTGACGTTATTGTTGTTGTTGTTGTTGTTGTTGATTATTTGATGTTATTGTTGTTGTTGTTTATTTGACGTTATTTTTGTTGTTGTTTATTTGACGGTGTTGTTGTTGTTTATTTGACGTTATTTTTGTTGTTGTTTATTTAACAGTGTTGTTGCTGTTGTTGTTTATTTGACGTTGTAGTTGTTGTTGTTGTTTATTTGACGTTGTTGTTGTTGTTGTTGTTGACGTTGTTGTTGTTGTTGACGTTGTTGTTGTTGTTGTTGTTTATTTGTCGTTGTTGTTGTTGACGTTGTTGTTGTTATTGTTTATTTGACGTTGTTGTTGTTGACGTTGTTGTTATTGTTGTTGTTTATTTGACGTGGTTGTTGTTGTTTATTTGACGTTGTTGTTGTTGTTTATTTGACGTTGTTGTCATTATTGTTGTTATTGTTGTTTTTGTTGTTGTTTATTTGACGTTGTTCTTGTTGTTGTTGTTTATTTGACGTTGTTGTTGTTGTTTATTTGACGTTGTTGTTGTTATTTATTTGACGTTGTTGTTGTTGTTGTTTATTTGACATTGTTGTTGTTGTTGTTGTTGTTTATTTGACGTTGTTGTTATTGTTGTTTATTTGACGTTGTTGTTATTGTTGTTGTTTATTTGACATAGTTGTTGTTGACGTTGTTGTTGTTTATTTGACGTTTTTGTTGTTGTTGATGTTGTTGTTGTTTTTGTTGTTGTTTATTTGATGTGGTTGTGGTTGTTTATTTGACGTTGTTGTTGTTGTTGTTTATTTGACGTTGTTGTTATTGTTGTTGTTATTGTTGTTTTTGTTGTTATTTATTTGACGTTGTTCTTGTTGTTGTTGTTTATTTGACGTTGTTATTGTTGTTGTTTATTTGACGTTGTTGTTGTTATTTATTTGACGTTGTTGTTGTTGTTGTTGTTTATTTGACATTGTTGTTGTTGTTGTTGTTGTTTATTTGACGTTGTTGTTGTTGTTGTTGTTTATTTGATGTTGTTGTTGTTGACGTTGTTGTTGTTGTTGTTGTTTATTTGACGTTGTTGTTGTTGTTGTTTATTTGACGTTGTTGTTGTTATTTATTTGACGTTGTTGTTGTTGTTGTTTATTTGACATTGTTGTTGTTGTTGTTGTTTATTTGACGTTGTTGTTGTTGTTATTGTTTATTTGACGTTGTTGTTGTTGACGTTGTTGTTGTTGTTGTTGTTGTTTATTTGACGTAGTTGTTGTTGTTGACGTTGTTGTTGTTGTTGTTTGTTTATTTGACGATTTTGTTGTTGTTGATGTTGTTGTTGTTGTTGTTTATTTGACGTTGTTGTTGTTGTTTGTTTGACGTTATTGTTGTTGTTGACGTTGTTGATGTTGTTGTTATTTATTTGACATTATTGTTGTTGTTGTTGTTGTTGATTTTTTGACGTTGTTGTTGTTGTTTATTTGACGTTATTTTTGTTGTTGTTTATTTGACGGTGTTGTTGTTGTTTATTTGACATTATTTTTGTTGTTGTTTATTTGACGGTGTTGTTGTTATTGTTGTTTATTTGACGTTGTTTTTGTTGTTTATTTGATGTTGTTGTTGTTGTTGACATTGTTGTTGTTGTTGTTTATTTGACGTTGTTGTTGTTGTTATTTATTTGACATTGTTGTTGTTGTTGTTGTTGTTATTTATTTGACGTTGTTGTTGTTGTTGTTTATTTGACGTTGTTATTATTGACGTTGTTGTTGTTGTTGTTGTTTATTTGACGTAGTTGTTGTTGTTGACGTTGTTGTTGTTGTTGTTCGTTTATTTGACGATTTTGTTGTTGTTGATGTTGTTGTTGTTGTTGTTTATTTGACGTTGTTGTTGTTGTTGTTTATTTGACGTTATTGTTGTTGTTGACGTTGTTGTTGTTGTTGTTGTTATTTATTTGACGTTATTGTTGTTGTTGTTGTTGTTGTTGATTATTTGATGTTATTGTTGTTGTTGTTTATTTGACGTTATTTTTGTTGTTGTTTATTTGACGGTGTTGTTGTTGTTTATTTGACGTTATTTTTGTTGTTGTTTATTTAACAGTGTTGTTGCTGTTGTTGTTTATTTGACGTTGTAGTTGTTGTTGTTGTTTATTTGACGTTGTTGTTGTTGTTGTTGACGTTGTTGTTGTTGTTGTTGTTTATTTGACGTTGTTGTTGTTGACGTTGTTGTTGTTATTGTTTATTTGACGTTGTTGTTGTTGACGTTGTTGTTATTGTTGTTGTTTATTTGACGTGGTTGTTGTTGTTTATTTGACGTGGTTGTTGTTGTTTATTTGACGTTGTTGTTGTTGTTTATTTGACGTTGTTGTCATTATTGTTGTTATTGTTGTTTTTGTTGTTGTTTATTTGACGTTGTTCTTGTTGTTGTTGTTTATTTGACGTTGTTGTTGTTGTTGTTTATTTGACGTTGTTGTTGTTATTTATTTGACGTTGTTGTTGTTGTTGTTTATTTGACATTGTTGTTGTTGTTGTTGTTGTTTATTTGACGTTGTTGTTATTGTTGTTTATTTGACGTTGTTGTTATTGTTGTTGTTTATTTGACGTAGTTGTTGTTGACGTTGTTGTTGTTTATTTGACGTTTTTGTTGTTGTTGATGTTGTTGTTGTTTTTGTTGTTGTTTATTTGATGTGGTTATTGTTGTTTATTTGACGTTGTTGTTGTTGTTGTTTATTTGACGTTGTTGTTATTGTTGTTGTTATTGTTGTTTTTGTTGTTATTTATTTGACGTTGTTCTTGTTGTTGTTGTTTATTTGACGTTGTTATTGTTGTTGTTTATTTGACGTTGTTGTTGTTATTTATTTGACGTTGTTGTTGTTGTTGTTGTTTATTTGACATTGTTGTTGTTGTTGTTGTTGTTTATTTGACGTTGTTGTTGTTGTTGTTGTTTATTTGATGTTGTTGTTGTTGACGTTGTTGTTGTTGTTGTTGTTTATTTGACGTTGTTGTTGTTGTTGTTTATTTGACGTTGTTGTTGTTATTTATTTGACGTTGTTGTTGTTGTTGTTTATTTGACATTGTTGTTGTTGTTGTTGTTTATTTGACGTTGTTGTTGTTATTTATTTGACGTTGTTGTTGTTGTTGTTGTTTATTTGACATTGTTGTTGTTGTTGTTGTTGTTTATTTGACGTTGTTGTTGTTGTTGTTGTTTATTTGATGTTGTTGTTGTTGACGTTGTTGTTGTTGTTGTTGTTTATTTGACGTTGTTGTTGTTGTTGTTTATTTGACGTTGTTGTTGTTATTTATTTGACGTTGTTGTTGTTGTTGTTTATTTGACATTGTTGTTGTTGTTGTTGTTTATTTGACGTTGTTGTTGTTGTTATTGTTTATTTGACGTTGTTGTTGTTGACGTTGTTGTTGTTGTTGTTGTTGTTTATTTGACGTAGTTGTTGTTGTTGACGTTGTTGTTGTTGTTGTTTGTTTATTTGACGATTTTGTTGTTGTTGATGTTGTTGTTGTTGTTGTTTATTTGACGTTGTTGTTGTTGTTTGTTTGACGTTATTGTTGTTGTTGACGTTGTTGATGTTGTTGTTATTTATTTGACATTATTGTTGTTGTTGTTGTTGTTGATTTTTTGACGTTGTTGTTGTTGTTTATTTGACGTTATTTTTGTTGTTGTTTATTTGACGGTGTTGTTGTTGTTTATTTGACATTATTTTTGTTGTTGTTTATTTGACGGTGTTGTTGTTGTTGTTTATTTGACGTTGTTTTTGTTGTTTATTTGATGTTGTTGTTGTTGTTGACGTTGTTGTTGTTGTTGTTTATTTGACGTTGTTGTTGTTGTTATTTATTTGACATTGTTGTTGTTGTTGTTGTTGTTATTTATTTGACGTTGTTGTTGTTGTTGTTTATTTGACGTTGTTATTATTGACGTTGTTGTTGTTGTTGTTGTTTATTTGACGTAGTTGTTGTTGTTGACGTTGTTGTTGTTGTTGTTCGTTTATTTGACGATTTTGTTGTTGTTGATGTTGTTGTTGTTGTTGTTTATTTGACGTTGTTGTTGTTGTTGTTTATTTGACGTTATTGTTGTTGTTGACGTTGTTGTTGTTGTTGTTGTTATTTATTTGACGTTATTGTTGTTGTTGTTGTTGTTGTTGATTATTTGATGTTATTGTTGTTGTTGTTTATTTGACGTTATTTTTGTTGTTGTTTATTTGACGGTGTTGTTGTTGTTTATTTGACGTTATTTTTGTTGTTGTTTATTTAACAGTGTTGTTGCTGTTGTTGTTTATTTGACGTTGTAGTTGTTGTTGTTGTTTATTTGACGTTGTTGTTGTTGTTGTTGACGTTGTTGTTGTTGTTGACGTTGTTGTTGTTGTTGTTGTTTATTTGACGTTGTTGTTGTTGACGTTGTTGTTGTTATTGTTTATTTGACGTTGTTGTTGTTGACGTTGTTGTTATTGTTGTTGTTTATTTGACGTTGTTGTTATTGTTGTTTATTTGACGTTGTTGTTATTGTTGTTGTTTATTTGACGTAGTTGTTGTTGACGTTGTTGTTGTTTATTTGACGTTTTTGTTGTTGTTGATGTTGTTGTTGTTTTTGTTGTTGTTTATTTGATGTGGTTGTTGTTGTTTATTTGACGTTGTTGTTGTTGTTGTTTATTTGACGTTGTTGTTATTGTTGTTGTTATTGTTGTTTTTGTTGTTATTTATTTGACGTTGTTCTTGTTGTTGTTGTTTATTTGACGTTGTTATTGTTGTTGTTTATTTGACGTTGTTGTTGTTATTTATTTGACGTTGTTGTTGTTGTTGTTTATTTGACATTGTTGTTGTTGTTATTGTTGTTGTTTATTTGACGTTGTTGTTGTTGTTGTTGTTTATTTGACGTTGTTGTTGTTGACGTTGTTGTTGTTGTTGTTGTTTATTTGACGTTGTTGTTGTTGTTGTTTATTTGACGTTGTTGTTGTTATTTATTTGACGTTGTTGTTGTTGTTGTTTATTTGACATTGTTGTTGTTGTTGTTGTTTATTTGACGTTGTTGTTGTTGTTGTTGTTTATTTGACGTTGTTGTTGTTGACGTTGTTGTTGTTGCTGTTGTTGTTTATTTGACGTAGTTGTTGTTGTTGACGTTGTTGTTGTTGTTGTTTGTTTATTTGACGATTTTGTTGTTGTTGATGTTGTTGTTGTTGTTGTTTATTTGACGTTGTTGTTGTTGTTTATTTGACGTTATTGTTGTTGTTGACGTTGTTGATGTTGTTGTTATTTATTTGACATTATTGTTGTTGTTGTTGTTGATTTTTTGACGTTGTTGTTGTTGTTTATTTGACGTTATTTTTGTTGTTGTTTATTTGACGGTGTTGTTGTTGTTTATTTGACATTATTTTTGTTGTTGTTTATTTGACGGTGTTGTTGTTGTTGTTGTTTATTTGACGTTGTTTTTGTTGTTTATTTGATGTTGTTGTTGTTGTTGACGTTGTTGTTGTTGTTGTTTATTTGACGTTGTTGTTGTTGTTATTTATTTGACATTGTTGTTGTTGTTGTTGTTATTTATTTGACGTTGTTGTTGTTGTTGTTTATTTGACGTTGTTATTATTGACGTTGTTGTTGTTGTTGTTGTTTATTTGACGTAGTTGTTGTTGTTGACGTTGTTGTTGTTGTTGTTCGTTTATTTGACGATTTTGTTGTTGTTGATGTTGTTGTTGTTGTTGTTTATTTGACGTTGTTGTCGTTGTTGTTTATTTGACGTTATTGTTGTTGTTGACGTTGTTGTTGTTGTTGTTATTTATTTGACGTTATTGTTGTTGTTGTTGTTGTTGATTATTTGATGTTATTGTTGTTGTTGTTTATTTGACGTTATTTTTGTTGTTGTTTATTTGACGGTGTTGTTGTTGTTTATTTGACGTTATTTTTGTTGTTGTTTATTTAACAGTGTTGTTGCTGTTGTTGTTTATTTGACGTTGTAGTTGTTGTTGTTGTTTATTTGACGTTGTTGTTGTTGTTGTTGACGTTGTTGTTGTTGACGTTGTTGTTGTTGTTTATTTGACGTTGTTGTTGTTGACGTTGTTGTTGTTATTGTTTATTTGACGTTGTTGTTGTTGACGTTGTTGTTATTGTTGTTGTTTATTTGACGTGGTTGTTGTTGTTTATTTGACGTTGTTGTTGTTGTTTATTTGACATTGTTGTCATTATTGTTGTTATTGTTGTTTTTGTTGTTGTTTATTTGATGTTGTTCTTGTTGTTGTTGTTTATTTGACGTTGTTGTTGTTGTTTATTTGACGTTGTTGTTGTTATTTATTTGACGTTTTTGTTGTTGTTGTTTATTTGACATTGTTGTTGTTGTTGTTGTTGTTTATTTGACGTTGTTGTTGTTGTTGTTTATTTGACGTTGTTGTTGTTGACGTTGTTGTTGTTGTTGTTGTTGTTTATTTGACGTAGTTGTTGTTGTTGACGTTGTTGTTGTTGTTGTTCGTTTATTTGACGATTTTGTTGTTGTTGATGTTATTGTTGTTGTTGTTGTTTATTTGACGTTGTTGTTTATTTGACGTTATTGTTGTTGTTGACGTTGTTGTTGTTGTTATTTATTTGGCGTTATTGTTGTTGTTGTTGATTATTTGACGTTGTTGTTGTTGTTTATTTGACGTTATTTTTGTTGTTGTTTATTTGACGGTGTTGTTGTTGTTTATTTGACGATATTTTTGTTGTTGTTTATTTGACAGTGTTGTTGTTGTTGTTGTTTATTTGACGTTGTTGTTGTTGTTGTTGTTTATTTGACGTTGTTGTTGTTGTTGACGTTGTTGTTGTTGTTGTTGTTGTTTATTTGACGTTGTTGTTGTTGTTATTTATTTGACGTTGTTGTTGTTGACGTTGACGTTGTTGTTGTTTATTTGACGTAGTTTTTGTTGTTGACGTTGTTGTTGTTGTTGTTCATTTATTTGACGATTTTGTTGTTGTTGATGTTGTTGTTGTTGTTGTTGTTGTTTATTTGACGTTATTGTTGTTGTTGACGTTGTTGTTGTTGTTGTTATTTATTTGACGTAATTGTTGTTGTTGTTGTTGTTATTGATTATTTGATGTTGTTGTTGTTGTTTATTTGTGGTTATTTTTGTTGTTGTTTATTTGACGGTGTTGTTGTTGTTTATTTGACGTTATTTTTGTTGTTGTTTATTTAACGGTGTTGTTGTTGTTGTTGTTTATTTGACATTGTTGTTGTTGTTGTTGTTGTTTATTTGACGTAGTTGTTGTTGACGTTGTTGTTATTGTTGTTGTTTATTTGACGTTTTTGTTGTTGTTGATGTTGTTGTTGTTTTTGTTGTTGTTTATTTGATGTGGTTGATCTTGTTTATTTGACGTTGTTGTTGTTGTTGTTTATTTGACGTTGTTGTCATTATTGTTGTTATTGTTGTTTTTTTTGTTGTTTATTTGACGTTGTTCTTGTTATTGTTGTTTATTTGACGTTGTTCTTGTTGTTGTTTATTTGACATAGTTGTTGTTATTTATTTGACGTTGTTGTTGTTGTTTATTTGACATTGTTGTTGTTGTTGTTGTTTATTTGACGTTGTTGTTATTGTTGTTTATTTGACGTTGTTGTTATTGTTGTTGATTATTTGACGTAGTTGTTGTTGACGTTGTTGTTGTTGTTGTTGTTTATTTGACGTTTTTGTTGTTGTTGATGTTGTTGTTGTTTTTGTTGTTGTTTATTTGATGTGGTTGTTGTTGTTTATTTGACGTTGTTGTTGTTGTTGTTTATTTGACGTTGTTGTTATTGTTGTTGTTATTGGTTTTTTTGTTGTTGTTTATTTGACGTTGTTCTTGTTGTTGTTGTTTATTTGACGTTGTTCTTGTTGTTGTTTATTTGACGATGTTGTTATTATTTATTTGACGTTGTTGTTGTTGTTGTTTATTTGACATTGTTGTTGTTGTTGTTGTTGTTTATATGACGTTGTTGTTGTTGTTGTTGTTTATTTGACGTTGTTGGTGTTGACGTTGTTGTTGTTGTTGTTTATTTGACGTAGTTGTTGTTGTTGACGTTGTTGTTGTTGTTGTTCGTTTATTTGACGATTCTGTTGTTGTTGATGTTGTTGTTGTTGTTGTTTATTTGACGTTGTTGTTGATGTTTATTTGACGTTATTGTTGTTGTTGACGTTGTTGTTGTTGTTGTTATTTATTTGGCGTTATTGTTGTTGTTGTTGATTATTTGACGTTGTTGTTGTTGTTTATTTGACGTTATTTTTGTTGTTGTTTATTTGACGGTGTTGTTGTTGTTTATTTGACGTTATTTTTGTTGTTGTTTATTTGACGGTGTTGTTGTTTATTTGACGTTGTTGTTGTTGTTGTTTATTTGACGTTGTCGTTGTTGTTGACGTTGTTGTTGTTGTTGTTTATTTGACGTAGTTGTTGTTGTTGACGTTGTTGTTGTTGTTGTTCATTTATTTGACGATTTTGTTGTTGTTGATGTTGTTGTTGTTGTTGTTTATTTGACGTTGTTGTTGTTGTTTATTTGACGTTATTGTTGTTGTTGGCGTTGTTGTTGTTGTTGTTATTTATTTGACGTTATTGTTGTTGTTCACGTTATTTTTGTTGTTGTTTATTTGACGGTGTTGTTGTTGTTTATTTGACGTTATTTTTGTTGTTGTTTATTTAACGTTGTTGTTGTTGTTGTTTATTTGACGTTGTTGTTGTTGTTGTTGTTGTTTATTTGAAGTTGTTGTTGTTGTTGACGTTGTTGTTGTTGTTGATTATTTGACATTGTTGTTGTTTATTTGACGTTGTTGTTGTTGACGTTGTTGTTGTTGTTATTGTTTATTTGACGTTGTTGTTGTTGACGTTGTTGTTGTTGTTATTGTTTATTTGACGTTGTTGTTGTTGTTGTTTTTTAATTGACGTAGTTATTGTTGACGTTGTTGTTATTGTTGTTGTTTATTTGACGTTTTTGTTGTTGTTGATGTTGTTGTTGTTTTTATTATTGTTTATTTGATGTGGTTGTTCTTGTTTATTTGACGTTGTTGTTGTTGTTGTTGTTTATTTGACGTTGTTGTCATTATTGTTGTTATTGTTATTTTTGTTGTTGTTTATTTGACGTTGTTCTTGTTGTTGTTGTTTATTTGATGTTGTTGTTGTTGTTGTTTATTTGACGTAGTTGTTGTTGTTGATGTTGTTGTTGTTGTTGTTGTTGTTGTTGTTTATTTGACGTTGTTGTTGTTGTTTATTTGACGTTGTTGTTGTTGTTGTTTATTTGACGTTGTAGTTGTTGAAGTTGTTGTTGTTGTTATTGTTGTTGTTGTTGTTGTTTATTTGACGTAGTTGTTGTTATTTATTTGACGTTGTTGTTGTTGTTTATTTGACATTGTTGTTGTTGTTGTTGTTGTTTATTTGACGTTGTTGTTATTGTTGTTTATTTGACGTTGTTGTTATTGTTGTTGATTATTTGACGTAGTTGTTGTTGACGTTGTTGTTGTTGTTGTTGTTTATTTGACGTTTTTGTTGTTGTTGATGTTGTTGTTGTTTTTGTTATTTATTTGACGTAATTGTTGTTGTTGTTGTTGTTATTGATTATTTGATGTTGTTGTTGTTGTTTATTTGTGGTTATTTTTGTTGTTGTTTATTTGACGGTGTTGTTGTTGTTTATTTGACGTTATTTTTGTTGTTGTTTATTTAACGGTGTTGTTGTTGTTGTTGTTTATTTGACATTGTTGTTGTTGTTGTTGTTGTTGTTTATTTGACGTAGTTGTTGTTGACGTTGTTGTTATTGTTGTTGTTTATTTGACGTTTTTGTTGTTGTTGATGTTGTTGTTGTTTTTGTTGTTGTTTATTTGATGTGGTTGTTCTTGTTTATTTGACGTTGTTGTTGTTGTTGTTTATTTGACGTTGTTGTCATTATTGTTGTTATTGTTGTTTTTTTTGTTGTTTATTTGACGTTGTTCTTGTTATTGTTGTTTATTTGACGTTGTTCTTGTTGTTGTTTATTTGACATAGTTGTTGTTATTTATTTGACGTTGTTGTTGTTGTTTATTTGACATTGTTGTTGTTGTTGTTGTTGTTGTTTATTTGACGTTGTTGTTATTGTTGTTTATTTGACGTTGTTGTTATTGTTGTTGATTATTTGACGTAGTTGTTGTTGACGTTGTTGTTGTTGTTGTTGTTGGTTTGACGTTTTTGTTGTTGTTGATGTTGTTGTTGTTTTTGTTGTTGTTTATTTGATGTGGTTGTTGTTGTTTATTTGACGTTGTTGTTGTTGTTGTTTATTTGACGTTGTTGTTATTGTTGTTGTTATTGGTTTTTTTGTTGTTGTTTATTTGACGTTGTTCTTGTTGTTGTTGTTTATTTGACGTTGTTCTTGTTGTTGTTTATTTGACGATGTTGTTATTATTTATTTGACGTTGTTGTTGTTGTTGTTTATTTGACATTGTTGTTGTTGTTGTTGTTGTTGTTTATATGACGTTGTTGTTGTTGTTGTTGTTTATTTGACGTTGTTGGTGTTGACGTTGTTGTTGTTGTTGTTTATTTGACGTAGTTGTTGTTTTTGACGTTGTTGTTGTTGTTGTTCGTTTATTTGACGATTCTGTTGTTGTTGATGTTGTTGTTGTTGTTGTTGTTTATTTGACGTTGTTGTTGTTGTTTATTTGACGTTATTGTTGTTGTTGACGTTGTTTTTGTTGTTGTTATTTATTTGGCGTTATTGTTGTTGTTGTTGATTATTTGACGTTGTTGTTGTTGTTTATTTGACGTTATTTTTGTTGTTGTTTATTTGACGGTGTTGTTGTTGTTTATTTGACGTTATTTTTGTTGTTGTTTATTTGACGGTGTTGTTGTTTATTTGACGTTGTTGTTGTTGTTGTTTATTTGACGTTGTTGTTGTTGTTGACGTTGTTGTTGTTGTTGTTTATTTGACGTAGTTGTTGTTGTTGACGTTGTTGTTGTTGTTGTTCATTTATTTGACGATTTTGTTGTTGTTGATGTTGTTGTTGTTGTTGTTGTTTATTTGACGTTGTTGTTGTTGTTTATTTGACGTTATTGTTGTTGTTGGCGTTGTTGTTGTTGTTGTTATTTATTTGACGTTATTGTTGTTGTTCACGTTATTTTTGTTGTTGTTTATTTGACGGTGTTGTTGTTGTTTATTTGACGTTATTTTTGTTGTTGTTTATTTAACGTTGTTGTTGTTGTTGTTTATTTGACGTTGTTGTTGTTGTTGTTGTTGTTGTTTATTTGAAGTTGTTGTTGTTGTTGACGTTGTTGTTGTTGTTGATTATTTGACATTGTTGTTGTTTATTTGACGTTGTTGTTGTTGACGTTGTTGTTGTTGTTATTGTTTATTTGAGGTTGTTGTTGTTGACGTTGTTGTTGTTGTTATTGTTTATTTGACGTTGTTGTTGTTGTTGTTTTTTAATTGACGTAGTTATTGTTGACGTTGTTGTTATTGTTGTTGTTTATTTGACGTTTTTGTTGTTGTTGATGTTGTTGTTGTTTTTATTATTGTTTATT
Organism: Vicia faba; assembly: GCA_948472305.1. Classification (NCBI taxonomy): domain Eukaryota; kingdom Viridiplantae; phylum Streptophyta; class Magnoliopsida; order Fabales; family Fabaceae; genus Vicia; species Vicia faba. The sequence goes on from OX451735.1 coordinate 1,207,253,695, forward strand.
TGATGTGGTTGTTCTTGTTTATTTGACGTTGTTGTTGTTGTTGTTGTTTATTTGACGTTGTTGTCATTATTGTTGTTATTGTTATTTTTGTTGTTGTTTATTTGACGTTGTTCTTGTTGTTGTTGTTTATTTGATGTTGTTGTTGTTGTTGTTTATTTGACGTAGTTGTTGTTGTTGATGTTGTTGTTGTTGTTGTTGTTGTTGTTGTTGTTTATTTGACGTTGTTGTTGTTGTTGTTTATTTGACGTTTTTGTTGTTGTTGATGTTGTTGTTGTTTTTGTTGTTGTTTATTTGATGTGGTTGTTGTTGTTTATTTGACGTTGTTGTTGTTGTTGTTTATTTCACGTTGTTGTTATTGTTGTTGTTATTGGTTTTTTTGTTGTTGTTTATTTGACGTTGTTCTTGTTGTTGTTGTTTATTTGACGTTGTTCTTGTTGTTGTTTATTTGACGATGTTGTTATTATTTATTTGACGTTGTTGTTGTTGTTGTTTATTTGACATTGTTGTTGTTGTTGTTGTTGTTGTTTATATGACGTTGTTGTTGTTGTTGTTGTTGTTTATTTGACGTTGGTGGTGTTGACGTTGTTGTTGTTGTTGTTTATTTGACGTAGTTGTTGTTGTTGACGTTGTTGTTGTTGTTGTTCGTTTATTTGACGATTCTGTTGTTGTTGATGTTGTTGTTGTTGTTGTTTATTTGACGTTGTTGTTGTTGTTTATTTGACATTATTGTTGTTGTTGACGTTGTTGTTGTTGTTGTTATTTATTTGGCGTTATTGTTGTTGTTGTTGATTATTTGACGTTGTTGTTGTTGTTTATTTGACGTTATTTTTGTTGTTGTTTATTTGACGGTGTTGTTGTTGTTTATTTGACGTTATTTTTGTTGTTGTTTATTTGACGGTGTTGTTGTTTATTTGACGTTGTTGTTGTTGTTGTTTATTTGACGTTGTTGTTGTTGTTGACGTTGTTGTTGTTGTTGTTTATTTGACGTAGTTGTTGTTGTTGACGTTGTTGTTGTTGTTGTTCATTTATTTGACGATTTTGTTGTTGTTGATGTTGTTGTTGTTGTTGTTTATTTGACGTTGTTGTTGTTGTTTATTTGACGTTATTGTTGTTGTTGGCGTTGTTGTTGTTGTTGTTATTTATTTGACGTTATTGTTGTTGTTCACGTTATTTTTGTTGTTGTTTATTTGACGGTGTTGTTGTTGTTTATTTGACGTTATTTTTGTTGTTGTTTATTTAACGTTGTTGTTGTTGTTGTTTATTTGACGTTGTTGTTGTTGTTGTTGTTGTTTATTTGAAGTTGTTGTTGTTGTTGACGTTGTTGTTGTTGTTGATTATTTGACGTTGTTGTTGTTTATTTGACGTTGTTGTTGTTGACGTTGTTGTTGTTGTTATTGTTTATTTGACGTTGTTGTTGTTGACGTTGTTGTTGTTGTTATTGTTTATTTGACGTTGTTGTTGTTGTTGTTTTTTAATTGACGTAGTTATTGTTGACGTTGTTGTTATTGTTGTTGTTTATTTGACGTTTTTGTTGTTGTTGATGTTGTTGTTGTTTTTATTCTTGTTTATTTGATGTGGTTGTTCTTGTTTATTTGACGTTGTTGTTGTTGTTCTTGTTTATTTGACGTTGTTGTCATTATTGTTGTTATTGTTATTTTTGTTGTTGTTTATTTGACGTTGTTCTTGTTGTTGTTGTTTATTTGATGTTGTTGTTGTTGTTGTTTATTTGACGTAGTTGTTGTTGTTGATGTTGTTGTTGTTGTTGTTGTTGTTGTTTATTTGACGTTGTTGTTGTTGTTTATTTGACGTTGTTGTTGTTGTTGTTTATTTGACGTTGTAGTTGTTGAAGTTGTTGTTGTTGTTATTGTTGTTGTTGTTGTTGTTGTTTATTTGACGTAGTTGTTGTTATTTATTTGACGTTGTTGTTGTTATTTATTTGACATTGTTGTTGTTGTTGTTGTTGTTTATTTGACGTTGTTGTTATTGTTGTTTATTTGACGTTGTTGTTATTGTTGTTGATTATTTGACGTAGTTGTTGTTGACGTTGTTGTTGTTGTTGTTGTTTATTTGACGTTTTTGTTGTTGTTGATGTTGTTGTTGTTTTTGTTATTTATTTGACGTAATTGTTGTTGTTGTTGTTGTTATTGATTATTTGACGTTGTTGTTGTTGACGTTGTTGTTGTTGTTGTTGACGTTGTTGTTGTTGTTGTTGTTGTTGACGGTGTTGTTGTTGTTGTTGTTTATTTGACATTGTTGTTGTTGTTGTTGTTGTTTATTTGACGTAGTTGTTGTTGACGTTGTTGTTATTGTTGTTGTTTATTTGACGTTTTTGTTGTTGTTGATGTTGTTGTTGTTTTTGTTGTTGTTTATTTGATGTGGTTGTTCTTGTTTATTTGACGTTGTTGTTGTTGTTGTTTATTTGACGTTGTTGTCATTATTGTTGTTATTGTTGTTTTTTTTGTTGTTTATTTGACGTTGTTCTTGTTATTGTTGTTTATTTGACGTTGTTCTTGTTGTTGTTTATTTGACATAGTTGTTGTTATTTATTTGACGTTGTTGTTGTTGTTTATTTGACATTGTTGTTGTTGTTGTTGTTGTTTATTTGACGTTGTTGTTATTGTTGTTTATTTGACGTTGTTGTTATTGTTGTTGATTATTTGACGTAGTTGTTGTTGACGTTGTTGTTGTTGTTGTTGTTGTTGTTTATTTGACGTTTTTGTTGTTGTTGATGTTGTTGTTGTTTTTGTTGTTGTTTATTTGATGTGGTTGTTGTTGTTTATTTGACGTTGTTGTTGTTGTTGTTTATTTGACGTTGTTGTTATTGTTGTTGTTATTGGTTTTTTTGTTGTTGTTTATTTGACGTTGTTCTTGTTGTTGTTGTTTATTTGACGTTGTTCTTGTTGTTGTTTATTTGACGATGTTGTTGTTATTTATTTGACGTTGTTGTTGTTGTTGTTTATTTGACATTGTTGTTGTTGTTGTTGTTGTTGTTGTTTATATGACGTTGTTGTTGTTGTTGTTGTTTATTTGACGTTATTGTTGTTGTTGACGTTGTTGATGTTGTTGTTATTTATTTGACATTATTGTTGTTGTTGTTGTTGATTTTTTGACGTTGTTGTTGTTGTTTATTTGACGTTATTTTTGTTGTTGTTTATTTGACGGTGTTGTTGTTGTTTATTTGACATTATTTTTGTTGTTGTTTATTTGACGGTGTTGTTGTTGTTGTTGTTTATTTGACGTTGTTTTTGTTGTTTATTTGATGTTGTTGTTGTTGTTGACGTTGTTGTTGTTGTTGTTTATTTGACGTTGTTGTTGTTGTTATTTATTTGACATTGTTGTTGTTGTTGTTGTTATTTATTTGACGTTGTTGTTGTTGTTGTTTATTTGACGTTGTTATTATTGACGTTGTTGTTGTTGTTGTTGTTTATTTGACGTAGTTGTTGTTGTTGACGTTGTTGTTGTTGTTGTTCGTTTATTTGACGATTTTGTTGTTGTTGATGTTGTTGTTGTTGTTGTTTATTTGACGTTGTTGTCGTTGTTGTTTATTTGACGTTATTGTTGTTGTTGACGTTGTTGTTGTTGTTGTTATTTATTTGACGTTATTGTTGTTGTTGTTGTTGTTGATTATTTGATGTTATTGTTGTTGTTGTTTATTTGACGTTATTTTTGTTGTTGTTTATTTGACGGTGTTGTTGTTGTTTATTTGACGTTATTTTTGTTGTTGTTTATTTAACAGTGTTGTTGCTGTTGTTGTTTATTTGACGTTGTAGTTGTTGTTGTTGTTTATTTGACGTTGTTGTTGTTGTTGTTGACGTTGTTGTTGTTGACGTTGTTGTTGTTGTTTATTTGACGTTGTTGTTGTTGACGTTGTTGTTGTTATTGTTTATTTGACGTTGTTGTTGTTGACGTTGTTGTTATTGTTGTTGTTTATTTGACGTGGTTGTTGTTGTTTATTTGACGTTGTTGTTGTTGTTTATTTGACATTGTTGTCATTATTGTTGTTATTGTTGTTTTTGTTGTTGTTTATTTGATGTTGTTCTTGTTGTTGTTGTTTATTTGACGTTGTTGTTGTTGTTTATTTGACGTTGTTGTTGTTATTTATTTGACGTTTTTGTTGTTGTTGTTTATTTGACATTGTTGTTGTTGTTGTTGTTGTTTATTTGACGTTGTTGTTGTTGTTGTTTATTTGACGTTGTTGTTGTTGACGTTGTTGTTGTTGTTGTTGTTGTTTATTTGACGTAGTTGTTGTTGTTGACGTTGTTGTTGTTGTTGTTCGTTTATTTGACGATTTTGTTGTTGTTGATGTTATTGTTGTTGTTGTTGTTTATTTGACGTTGTTGTTTATTTGACGTTATTGTTGTTGTTGACGTTGTTGTTGTTGTTATTTATTTGGCGTTATTGTTGTTGTTGTTGATTATTTGACGTTGTTGTTGTTGTTTATTTGACGTTATTTTTGTTGTTGTTTATTTGACGGTGTTGTTGTTGTTTATTTGACGATATTTTTGTTGTTGTTTATTTGACAGTGTTGTTGTTGTTGTTGTTTATTTGACGTTGTTGTTGTTGTTGTTGTTTATTTGACGTTGTTGTTGTTGTTGACGTTGTTGTTGTTGTTGTTGTTGTTGTTTATTTGACGTTGTTGTTGTTGTTATTTATTTGACGTTGTTGTTGTTGACGTTGACGTTGTTGTTGTTTATTTGACGTAGTTTTTGTTGTTGACGTTGTTGTTGTTGTTGTTCATTTATTTGACGATTTTGTTGTTGTTGATGTTGTTGTTGTTGTTGTTGTTTATTTGACGTTATTGTTGTTGTTGACGTTGTTGTTGTTGTTGTTATTTATTTGACGTAATTGTTGTTGTTGTTGTTGTTATTGATTATTTGATGTTGTTGTTGTTGTTTATTTGTGGTTATTTTTGTTGTTGTTTATTTGACGGTGTTGTTGTTGTTTATTTGACGTTATTTTTGTTGTTGTTTATTTAACGGTGTTGTTGTTGTTGTTGTTTATTTGACATTGTTGTTGTTGTTGTTGTTGTTTATTTGACGTAGTTGTTGTTGACGTTGTTGTTATTGTTGTTGTTTATTTGACGTTTTTGTTGTTGTTGATGTTGTTGTTGTTTTTGTTGTTGTTTATTTGATGTGGTTGATCTTGTTTATTTGACGTTGTTGTTGTTGTTGTTTATTTGACGTTGTTGTCATTATTGTTGTTATTGTTGTTTTTTTTGTTGTTTATTTGACGTTGTTCTTGTTATTGTTGTTTATTTGACGTTGTTCTTGTTGTTGTTTATTTGACATAGTTGTTGTTATTTATTTGACGTTGTTGTTGTTGTTTATTTGACATTGTTGTTGTTGTTGTTGTTTATTTGACGTTGTTGTTATTGTTGTTTATTTGACGTTGTTGTTATTGTTGTTGATTATTTGACGTAGTTGTTGTTGACGTTGTTGTTGTTGTTGTTGTTTATTTGACGTTTTTGTTGTTGTTGATGTTGTTGTTGTTTTTGTTGTTGTTTATTTGATGTGGTTGTTGTTGTTTATTTGACGTTGTTGTTGTTGTTGTTTATTTGACGTTGTTGTTATTGTTGTTGTTATTGGTTTTTTTGTTGTTGTTTATTTGACGTTGTTCTTGTTGTTGTTGTTTATTTGACGTTGTTCTTGTTGTTGTTTATTTGACGATGTTGTTATTATTTATTTGACGTTGTTGTTGTTGTTGTTTATTTGACATTGTTGTTGTTGTTGTTGTTGTTGTTTATATGACGTTGTTGTTGTTGTTGTTGTTTATTTGACGTTGTTGGTGTTGACGTTGTTGTTGTTGATGTTTATTTGACGTAGTTGTTGTTGTTGACGTTGTTGTTGTTGTTGTTCGTTTATTTGACGATTCTGTTGTTGTTGATGTTGTTGTTGTTGTTGTTTATTTGACGTTGTTGTTGATGTTTATTTGACGTTATTGTTGTTGTTGACGTTGTTGTTGTTGTTGTTATTTATTTGGCGTTATTGTTGTTGTTGTTGATTATTTGACGTTGTTGTTGTTGTTTATTTGACGTTATTTTTGTTGTTGTTTATTTGACGGTGTTGTTGTTGTTTATTTGACGTTATTTTTGTTGTTGTTTATTTGACGGTGTTGTTGTTTATTTGACGTTGTTGTTGTTGTTGTTTATTTGACGTTGTTGTTGTTGTTGACGTTGTTGTTGTTGTTGTTTATTTGACGTAGTTGTTGTTGTTGACGTTGTTGTTGTTGTTGTTCATTTATTTGACGATTTTGTTGTTGTTGATGTTGTTGTTGTTGTTGTTTATTTGACGTTGTTGTTGTTGTTTATTTGACGTTATTGTTGTTGTTGGCGTTGTTGTTGTTGTTGTTATTTATTTGACGTTATTGTTGTTGTTCACGTTATTTTTGTTGTTGTTTATTTGACGGTGTTGTTGTTGTTTATTTGACGTTATTTTTGTTGTTGTTTATTTAACGTTGTTGTTGTTGTTGTTTATTTGACGTTGTTGTTGTTGTTGTTGTTGTTTATTTGAAGTTGTTGTTGTTGTTGACGTTGTTGTTGTTGTTGATTATTTGACATTGTTGTTGTTTATTTGACGTTGTTGTTGTTGACGTTGTTGTTGTTGTTATTGTTTATTTGACGTTGTTGTTGTTGACGTTGTTGTTGTTGTTATTGTTTATTTGACGTTGTTGTTGTTGTTGTTTTTTAATTGACGTAGTTATTGTTGACGTTGTTGTTATTGTTGTTGTTTATTTGACGTTTTTGTTGTTGTTGATGTTGTTGTTGTTTTTATTATTGTTTATTTGATGTGGTTGTTCTTGTTTATTTGACGTTGTTGTTGTTGTTGTTGTTTATTTGACGTTGTTGTCATTATTGTTGTTATTGTTATTTTTGTTGTTGTTTATTTGACGTTGTTCTTGTTGTTGTTGTTTATTTGATGTTGTTGTTGTTGTTGTTTATTTGACGTAGTTGTTGTTGTTGATGTTGTTGTTGTTGTTGTTGTTGTTGTTGTTTATTTGACGTTGTTGTTGTTGTTTATTTGACGTTGTTGTTGTTGTTGTTTATTTGACGTTGTAGTTGTTGAAGTTGTTGTTGTTGTTATTGTTGTTGTTGTTGTTGTTTATTTGACGTAGTTGTTGTTATTTATTTGACGTTGTTGTTGTTGTTTATTTGACATTGTTGTTGTTGTTGTTGTTGTTTATTTGACGTTGTTGTTATTGTTGTTTATTTGACGTTGTTGTTATTGTTGTTGATTATTTGACGTAGTTGTTGTTGACGTTGTTGTTGTTGTTGTTGTTTATTTGACGTTTTTGTTGTTGTTGATGTTGTTGTTGTTTTTGTTATTTATTTGACGTAATTGTTGTTGTTGTTGTTGTTATTGATTATTTGATGTTGTTGTTGTTGTTTATTTGTGGTTATTTTTGTTGTTGTTTATTTGACGGTGTTGTTGTTGTTTATTTGACGTTATTTTTGTTGTTGTTTATTTAACGGTGTTGTTGTTGTTGTTGTTTATTTGACATTGTTGTTGTTGTTGTTGTTGTTGTTTATTTGACGTAGTTGTTGTTGACGTTGTTGTTATTGTTGTTGTTTATTTGACGTTTTTGTTGTTGTTGATGTTGTTGTTGTTTTTGTTGTTGTTTATTTGATGTGGTTGTTCTTGTTTATTTGACGTTGTTGTTGTTGTTGTTTATTTGACGTTGTTGTCATTATTGTTGTTATTGTTGTTTTTTTTGTTGTTTATTTGACGTTGTTCTTGTTATTGTTGTTTATTTGACGTTGTTCTTGTTGTTGTTTATTTGACATAGTTGTTGTTATTTATTTGACGTTGTTGTTGTTGTTTATTTGACATTGTTGTTGTTGTTGTTGTTGTTTATTTGACGTTGTTGTTATTGTTGTTTATTTGACGTTGTTGTTATTGTTGTTGATTATTTGACGTAGTTGTTGTTGACGTTGTTGTTGTTGTTGTTGTTGGTTTGACGTTTTTGTTGTTGTTGATGTTGTTGTTGTTTTTGTTGTTGTTTATTTGATGTGGTTGTTGTTGTTTATTTGACGTTGTTGTTGTTGTTGTTTATTTGACGTTGTTGTTATTGTTGTTGTTATTGGTTTTTTTGTTGTTGTTTATTTGACGTTGTTCTTGTTGTTGTTGTTTATTTGACGTTGTTCTTGTTGTTGTTTATTTGACGATGTTGTTATTATTTATTTGACGTTGTTGTTGTTGTTGTTTATTTGACATTGTTGTTGTTGTTGTTGTTGTTGTTTATATGACGTTGTTGTTGTTGTTGTTGTTTATTTGACGTTGTTGGTGTTGACGTTGTTGTTGTTGTTGTTTATTTGACGTAGTTGTTGTTTTTGACGTTGTTGTTGTTGTTGTTCGTTTATTTGACGATTCTGTTGTTGTTGATGTTGTTGTTGTTGTTGTTGTTTATTTGACGTTGTTGTTGTTGTTTATTTGACGTTATTGTTGTTGTTGACGTTGTTTTTGTTGTTGTTATTTATTTGGCGTTATTGTTGTTGTTGTTGATTATTTGACGTTGTTGTTGTTGTTTATTTGACGTTATTTTTGTTGTTGTTTATTTGACGGTGTTGTTGTTGTTTATTTGACGTTATTTTTGTTGTTGTTTATTTGACGGTGTTGTTGTTTATTTGACGTTGTTGTTGTTGTTGTTTATTTGACGTTGTTGTTGTTGTTGACGTTGTTGTTGTTGTTGTTTATTTGACGTAGTTGTTGTTGTTGACGTTGTTGTTGTTGTTGTTCATTTATTTGACGATTTTGTTGTTGTTGATGTTGTTGTTGTTGTTGTTGTTTATTTGACGTTGTTGTTGTTGTTTATTTGACGTTATTGTTGTTGTTGGCGTTGTTGTTGTTGTTGTTATTTATTTGACGTTATTGTTGTTGTTCACGTTATTTTTGTTGTTGTTTATTTGACGGTGTTGTTGTTGTTTATTTGACGTTATTTTTGTTGTTGTTTATTTAACGTTGTTGTTGTTGTTGTTTATTTGACGTTGTTGTTGTTGTTGTTGTTGTTGTTTATTTGAAGTTGTTGTTGTTGTTGACGTTGTTGTTGTTGTTGATTATTTGACATTGTTGTTGTTTATTTGACGTTGTTGTTGTTGACGTTGTTGTTGTTGTTATTGTTTATTTGAGGTTGTTGTTGTTGACGTTGTTGTTGTTGTTATTGTTTATTTGACGTTGTTGTTGTTGTTGTTTTTTAATTGACGTAGTTATTGTTGACGTTGTTGTTATTGTTGTTGTTTATTTGACGTTTTTGTTGTTGTTGATGTTGTTGTTGTTTTTATTATTGTTTATTTGATGTGGTTGTTCTTGTTTATTTGACGTTGTTGTTGTTGTTGTTGTTTATTTGACGTTGTTGTCATTATTGTTGTTATTGTTATTTTTGTTGTTGTTTATTTGACGTTGTTCTTGTTGTTGTTGTTTATTTGATGTTGTTGTTGTTGTTGTTTATTTGACGTAGTTGTTGTTGTTGATGTTGTTGTTGTTGTTGTTGTTGTTGTTGTTTATTTGACGTTGTTGTTGTTGTTGTTTATTTGACGTTTTTGTTGTTGTTGATGTTGTTGTTGTTTTTGTTGTTGTTTATTTGATGTGGTTGTTGTTGTTTATTTGACGTTGTTGTTGTTGTTGTTTATTTCACGTTGTTGTTATTGTTGTTGTTATTGGTTTTTTTGTTGTTGTTTATTTGACGTTGTTCTTGTTGTTGTTGTTTATTTGACGTTGTTCTTGTTGTTGTTTATTTGACGATGTTGTTATTATTTATTTGACGTTGTTGTTGTTGTTGTTTATTTGACATTGTTGTTGTTGTTGTTGTTGTTGTTGTTTATATGACGTTGTTGTTGTTGTTGTTGTTGTTTATTTGACGTTGGTGGTGTTGACGTTGTTGTTGTTGTTGTTTATTTGACGTAGTTGTTGTTGTTGACGTTGTTGTTGTTGTTGTTCGTTTATTTGACGATTCTGTTGTTGTTGATGTTGTTGTTGTTGTTGTTTATTTGACGTTGTTGTTGTTGTTTATTTGACATTATTGTTGTTGTTGACGTTGTTGTTGTTGTTGTTATTTATTTGGCGTTATTGTTGTTGTTGTTGATTATTTGACGTTGTTGTTGTTGTTTATTTGACGTTATTTTTGTTGTTGTTTATTTGACGGTGTTGTTGTTGTTTATTTGACGTTATTTTTGTTGTTGTTTATTTGACGGTGTTGTTGTTTATTTGACGTTGTTGTTGTTGTTGTTTATTTGACGTTGTTGTTGTTGTTGACGTTGTTGTTGTTGTTGTTTATTTGACGTAGTTGTTGTTGTTGACGTTGTTGTTGTTGTTGTTCATTTATTTGACGATTTTGTTGTTGTTGATGTTGTTGTTGTTGTTGTTTATTTGACGTTGTTGTTGTTGTTTATTTGACGTTATTGTTGTTGTTGGCGTTGTTGTTGTTGTTGTTATTTATTTGACGTTATTGTTGTTGTTCACGTTATTTTTGTTGTTGTTTATTTGACGGTGTTGTTGTTGTTTATTTGACGTTATTTTTGTTGTTGTTTATTTAACGTTGTTGTTGTTGTTGTTTATTTGACGTTGTTGTTGTTGTTGTTGTTGTTTATTTGAAGTTGTTGTTGTTGTTGACGTTGTTGTTGTTGTTGATTATTTGACGTTGTTGTTGTTTATTTGACGTTGTTGTTGTTGACGTTGTTGTTGTTGTTATTGTTTATTTGACGTTGTTGTTGTTGACGTTGTTGTTGTTGTTATTGTTTATTTGACGTTGTTGTTGTTGTTGTTTTTTAATTGACGTAGTTATTGTTGACGTTGTTGTTATTGTTGTTGTTTATTTGACGTTTTTGTTGTTGTTGATGTTGTTGTTGTTTTTATTCTTGTTTATTTGATGTGGTTGTTCTTGTTTATTTGACGTTGTTGTTGTTGTTCTTGTTTATTTGACGTTGTTGTCATTATTGTTGTTATTGTTATTTTTGTTGTTGTTTATTTGACGTTGTTCTTGTTGTTGTTGTTTATTTGATGTTGTTGTTGTTGTTGTTTATTTGACGTAGTTGTTGTTGTTGATGTTGTTGTTGTTGTTGTTGTTGTTGTTTATTTGACGTTGTTGTTGTTGTTTATTTGACGTTGTTGTTGTTGTTGTTTATTTGACGTTGTAGTTGTTGAAGTTGTTGTTGTTGTTATTGTTGTTGTTGTTGTTGTTGTTTATTTGACGTAGTTGTTGTTATTTATTTGACGTTGTTGTTGTTATTTATTTGACATTGTTGTTGTTGTTGTTGTTGTTTATTTGACGTTGTTGTTATTGTTGTTTATTTGACGTTGTTGTTATTGTTGTTGATTATTTGACGTAGTTGTTGTTGACGTTGTTGTTGTTGTTGTTGTTTATTTGACGTTTTTGTTGTTGTTGATGTTGTTGTTGTTTTTGTTATTTATTTGACGTAATTGTTGTTGTTGTTGTTGTTATTGATTATTTGATGTTGTTGTTGTTGTTGTTTATTTGTGGTTATTTTTGTTGTTGTTTATTTGACGGTGTTGTTGTTGTTTATTTGACGTTATTTTTGTTGTTGTTTATTTAACGGTGTTGTTGTTGTTGTTGTTTATTTGACATTGTTGTTGTTGTTGTTGTTGTTTATTTGACGTAGTTGTTGTTGACGTTGTTGTTATTGTTGTTGTTTATTTGACGTTTTTGTTGTTGTTGATGTTGTTGTTGTTTTTGTTGTTGTTTATTTGATGTGGTTGTTCTTGTTTATTTGACGTTGTTGTTGTTGTTGTTTATTTGACGTTGTTGTCATTATTGTTGTTATTGTTGTTTTTTTTGTTGTTTATTTGACGTTGTTCTTGTTATTGTTGTTTATTTGACGTTGTTCTTGTTGTTGTTTATTTGACATAGTTGTTGTTATTTATTTGACGTTGTTGTTGTTGTTTATTTGACATTGTTGTTGTTGTTGTTGTTGTTTATTTGACGTTGTTGTTATTGTTGTTTATTTGACGTTGTTGTTATTGTTGTTGATTATTTGACGTAGTTGTTGTTGACGTTGTTGTTGTTGTTGTTGTTGTTGTTTATTTGACGTTTTTGTTGTTGTTGATGTTGTTGTTGTTTTTGTTGTTGTTTATTTGATGTGGTTGTTGTTGTTTATTTGACGTTGTTGTTGTTGTTGTTTATTTGACGTTGTTGTTATTGTTGTTGTTATTGGTTTTTTTGTTGTTGTTTATTTGACGTTGTTCTTGTTGTTGTTGTTTATTTGACGTTGTTCTTGTTGTTGTTTATTTGACGATGTTGTTGTTATTTATTTGACGTTGTTGTTGTTGTTGTTTATTTGACATTGTTGTTGTTGTTGTTGTTGTTGTTGTTTATATGACGTTGTTGTTGTTGTTGTTGTTTATTTGACGTTGTTGGTGTTGACGTTGTTGTTGTTGTTGTTTATTTGACGTAGTTGTTGTTGTTGACGTTGTTGTTGTTGTTGTTCGTTTATTTGACGATTCTGTTGTTGTTGATGTTGTTGTTGTTGTTTATTTGACGTTGTTGTTGTTGTTTATTTGACGTTATTGTTGTTGTTGACGTTGTTGTTGTTGTTGTTATTTATTTGGCGTTATTGTTGTTGTTGTTGATTATTTGACGTTGTTGTTGTTGTTTATTTGACGTTATTTTTGTTGTTGTTTATTTGACGGTGTTGTTGTTGTTTATTTGACGTTATTTTTGTTGTTGTTTATTTGACGGTGTTGTTGTTTATTTGACGTTGTTGTTGTTGTTGTTTATTTGACGTTGTTGTTGTTGTTGACGTTGTTGTTGTTGTTGTTTATTTGACGTAGTTGTTGTTGTTGACGTTGTTGTTGTTGTTGTTCATTTATTTGACGATTTTGTTGTTGTTGATGTTGTTGTTGTTGTTGTTGTTTATTTGACGTTGTTGTTGTTGTTTATTTGACGTTATTGTTGTTGTTGGCGTTGTTGTTGTTGTTGTTATTTATTTGACGTTATTGTTGTTGTTCACGTTATTTTTGTTGTTGTTTATTTGACGGTGTTGTTGTTGTTTATTTGACGTTATTTTTGTTGTTGTTTATTTAACGTTGTTGTTGTTGTTGTTTATTTGACGTTGTTGTTGTTGTTGTTGTTTATTTGAAGTTGTTGTTGTTGTTGACGTTGTTGTTGTTGTTGATTATTTGACGTTGTTGTTGTTTATTTGACGTTGTTGTTGTTGACGTTGTTGTTGTTGTTATTGTTTATTTGACGTTGTTGTTGTTGACGTTGTTGTTGTTGTTATTGTTTATTTGACGTTGTTGTTGTTGACGTTGTTGTTGTTGTTATTGTTTATTTGACGTTGTTGTTGTTGTTGTTTTTTAATTGACGTAGTTATTGTTGACGTTGTTGTTATTGTTGTTGTTTATTTGACGTTTTTGTTGTTGTTGATGTTGTTGTTGTTTTTATTATTGTTTATTTGATGTGGTTGTTCTTGTTTATTTGACGTTGTTGTTGTTGTTGTTGTTTATTTGACGTTGTTGTCATTATTGTTGTTATTGTTATTTTTGTTGTTGTTTATTTGACGTTGTTCTTGTTGTTGTTGTTTATTTGATGTTGTTGTTGTTGTTGTTTATTTGACGTAGTTGTTGTTGTTGATGTTGTTGTTGTTGTTGTTGTTGTTGTTGTTTATTTGACGTTGTTGTTGTTGTTGTTTATTTGACGTTGTAGTTGTTGAAGTTGTTGTTGTTGTTATTGTTGTTGTTGTTGTTGTTTATTTGACGTAGTTGTTGTTATTTATTTGACGTTGTTGTTGTTGTTTATTTGACATTGTTGTTGTTTATTTAACGTTGTTGTTATTGTTGTTTATTTGACGTTGTTGTTATTGTTGTTGATTATTTGACGTAGTTGTTGTTGACGTTGTTGTTGTTGTTGTTGTTTATTTGACGTTTTTGTTGTTGTTGATGTTGTTGTTGTTTTTGTTATTTATTTGACGTAATTGTTGTTGTTGTTGTTGTTATTGATTATTTGATGTTGTTGTTGTTGTTTATTTGTGGTTATTTTTGTTGTTGTTTATTTGACGGTGTTGTTGTTGTTTATTTGACGTTATTTTTGTTGTTGTTTATTTAACGGTGTTGTTGTTGTTGTTTATTTGACATTGTTGTTGTTGTTGTTGTTGTTGTTTATTTGACGTAGTTGTTGTTGACGTTGTTGTTATTGTTGTTGTTTATTTGACGTTTTTGTTGTTGTTGATGTTATTGTTGTTTTTGTTGTTGTTTATTTGATGTGGTTGTTCTTGTTTATTTGACGTTGTTGTTGTTGTTGTTTATTTGACGTTGTTGTCATTATTGTTGTTATTGTTGTTTTTTTTGTTGTTTATTTGACGTTGTTCTTGTTATTGTTGTTTATTTGACGTTGTTCTTGTTGTTGTTTATTTGACATAGTTGTTGTTATTTATTTGACGTTGTTGTTGTTGTTTATTTGACATTGTTGTTGTTGTTGTTGTTGTTTATTTGACGTTGTTGTTATTGTTGTTTATTTGACGTTGTTGTTATTGTTGTTGATTATTTGACGTAGTTGTTGTTGACGTTGTTGTTGTTGTTGTTGTTTATTTGACGTTTTTGTTGTTGTTGATGTTGTTGTTGTTTTTGTTGTTGTTTATTTGATGTGGTTGTTGTTGTTTATTTGACGTTGTTGTTGTTGTTGTTTATTTGACGTTGTTGTTATTGTTGTTGTTATTGGTTTTTTTGTTGTTGTTTATTTGACGTTGTTCTTGTTGTTGTTGTTTATTTGACGTTGTTCTTGTTGTTGTTTATTTGACGATTTTGTTGTTATTTATTTGACGTTGTTGTTGTTGTTGTTTATTTGACATTGTTGTTGTTGTTGTTGTTGTTTATATGACGTTGTTGTTGTTGTTGTTGTTTATTTGACGTTGTTGGTGTTGACGTTGTTGTTGTTGTTTATTTGACGTAGTTGTTGTTGTTGACGTTGTTGTTGTTGTTCGTTCGTTTATTTGACGATTCTGTTGTTGTTGATGTTGTTGTTGTTGTTGTTTATTTGACGTTGTTGTTGTTGTTGTTTATTTGACGTTATTGTTGTTGTTGACGTTGTTGTTGTTGTTGTTATTTATTTGGCGTTATTGTTGTTGTTGTTGATTATTTGACGTTGTTGTTGTTGTTTATTTGACGTTATTTTTGTTGTTGTTTATTTGACGGTGTTGTTGTTGTTTATTTGACGTTATTTTTGTTGTTGTTTATTTGACGGTGTTGTTGTTTATTTGACGTTGTTGTTGTTGTTGTTTATTTGACGTTGTTGTTGTTGTTGACGTTGTTGTTGTTGTTGTTTATTTGACGTTGTTGTTGTTGTTGTTTATTTGACATTGTTGTCGTTGTTGTTGTTGTTTATTTGACGTTGTTGTTGTTGTTGTTTATTTGACGTTGTTGTTGTTGTTGTTTATTTGACATTGTTGTCGTTGTTGTTGTTGTTTATTTGACGTTGTTGTTGTTGTTGTTTATTTGACGTT
The DNA here is from genome assembly GCA_948472305.1 of Vicia faba. NCBI lineage: Eukaryota > Viridiplantae > Streptophyta > Magnoliopsida > Fabales > Fabaceae > Vicia > Vicia faba. Next base: position 1,207,269,137 of record OX451735.1, read on the forward strand.
GTTGTTGTTGACGTTGTTGTTGTTGTTGTTTATTTGACGTAGTTGTTGTTGTTGACGTTGTTGTTGTTGTTGTTCATTTATTTGACGATTTTGTTGTTGTTGATGTTGTTGTTGTTGTTGTTGTTGTTTATTTGACGTTGTTGTTGTTGTTTATTTGACGTTATTGTTGTTGTTGGCGTTGTTGTTGTTGTTGTTATTTATTGGACGTTATTGTTGTTGTTGACGTTATTTTTGTTGTTGTTTATTTGACGGTGTTGTTGTTGTTTATTTGACGTTATTTTTGTTGTTGTTTATTTAACGTTGTTGTTGTTGTTGTTTATTTGACGTTGTTGTTGTTGTTGTTGTTTATTTGAAGTTGTTGTTGTTGTTGTTGTTGACGTTGTTGTTTATTTGACGTTGTTGTTGTTTATTTGACGTTGTTGTTGTTGACGTTGTTGTTGTTGTTATTGTTTATTTGACGTTGTTGTTGTTGACGTTGTTGTTGTTGTTATTGTTTATTTGACGTTGTTGTTGTTGTTGTTTTTTAATTGACGTAGTTATTGTTGACGATGTTGTTATTGTTGTTGTTTATTTGACGTTTTTGTTGTTGTTGATGTTGTTGTTGTTTTTATTATTGTTTATTTGATGTGGTTGTTCTTGATTATTTGACGTTGTTGTTGTTGTTGTTGTTTATTTGACGTTGTTGTCATTATTGTTGTTATTGTTATTTTTGGTTGTTGTTTATTTGACGTTGTTCTTGTTGTTGTTGTTTATTTGATGTTGTTGTTGTTGTTGTTTATTTGACGTAGTTGTTGTTGTTGATGTTGTTGTTGTTGTTGTTTATTTGATGTTGTTGTTGTTGTTGTTTATTTGACGTTGTAGTTGTTGAAGTTGTTGTTGTTATTGTTTATTTGACGTATTTGTTGTTGTATATTTGACGTTGTTGTTGTTTATTTGAAGTTGTTGTTATTGTTGTTATTGTTGTTGTTGTTGTTGTTTATTTGACGTAGTTGTTGTTATTTATTTGACGTTGTTGTTGTTGTTTATTTGACATTGTTGTTGTTGTTGTTGTTGTTTATTTGACGTTGTTGTTATTGTTGTTTATTTGACGTTGTTGTTATTGTTGTTGATTATTTGACGTAGTTGTTGTTGACGTTGTTGTTGTTGTTGTTGTTTATTTGACGTTTTTGTTGTTGTTGATGTTGTTGTTGTTTTTGTTGTTGTTTATTTGATGTGGTTGTTGTTGTTTATTTGACGTTGTTGTTGTTGTTGTTTATTTGACGTTGTTGTTATTGTTGTTGTTATTGTTGTTTTTGTTGTTGTTTATTTGACGTTGTTCTTATTGTTGTTGTTTATTTGACGTTGTTGTTGTTGTTGTTTATTTGACGATTTTGTTGTTATTTATTTGACGTTGTTGGTGTTGTTGTTTATTTGACATTGTTGTTGTTGTTGTTGTTGTTGTTTATATGACGTTGTTGTTGTTGTTGTTGTTTATTTGACGTTGTTGTTGTTGACGTTGTTGTTGTTGTTGTTTATTTGACGTAGTTGTTGTTGTTGACGTTGTTGTTATTGTTGTTCGTTTATTTGACGATTTTGTTGTTGTTGATGGTGTTGTTGTTGTTGTTTATTTGACGTTGTTGTTGTTGTTTATTTGACGTTATTGTTGTTGTTGACGTTGTTGTTGTTGTTGTTATTTATTTGGCGTTATTGTTGTTGTTGTTGATTATTTGACGTTGTTGTTGTTGTTTATTTGACGTTATTTTTGTTGTTGTTTATTTGACGGTGTTGTTGTTGTTTATTTGACGTTATTTTTGTTGTTGTTTATTTGACGGTGTTGTTGTTTATTTGACGTTGTTGTTGTTGTTTATTTGACGTTGTTGTTGTTGTTGACGTTGATGTTGTTGTTGTTTATTTGACGTTATTGTTGTTGTTGTTTATTTGACATTGTTGTCGTTGTTGTTGTTGTTGTTTATTTGACGTTGTTGTTGTTGTTGTTTATTTGACGTTGTTGTTGTTGACGTTGTTGTTGTTGTTGTTGTTTATTTGACGTAGTTGTTGTTGTTGACGTTGTTGTTGTTGTTGTTCATTTATTTGACGATTTTGTTGTTGTTGATGTTGTTGTTGTTGTTGTTGTTGTTTATTTGACGTTGTTGTTGTTGTTTATTTGACGTTATTGTTGTTGTTGGCGTTGTTGTTGTTGTTGTTATTTATTTGACGTTATTGTTGTTGTTGACGTTATTTTTGTTGTTGTTTATTTGACGGTGTTGTTGTTGTTTATTTGACGTTATTTTTGTTGACGTTGTTGTTGTTGTTGTTTATTTGACGTAGTTGTTGTGGTTGACGTTGTTGTTGTTGTTGTTCATTTATTTGACGATTTTGTTGTTGTTGATGTTGTTGTTGTTGTTGTTGTTTATTTGACGTTGTTGTTGTTGTTTATTTGACGTTATTGTTGTTGTTGGCGTTGTTGTTGTTGTTGTTATTTATTGGACGTTATTGTTGTTGTTGACGTTATTTTTGTTGTTGTTTATTTGACAGTGTTGTTGTTGTTTATTTGACGTTATTTTTGTTGTTGTTTATTTAACGTTGTTGTTGTTGTTGTTTATTTGACGTTGTTGTTGTTGTTGTTGTTGTTTATTTGAAGTTGTTGTTGTTGTTGTTGTTGACATTGTTGTTTATTTGACGTTGTTGTTGTTTATTTGACGTTGTTGTTGTTGACGTTGTTGTTGTTGTTATTGTTTATTTGACGTTGTTGTTGTTGACGTTGTTGTTGTTGTTATTGTTTATTTGACGTTGTTGTTGTTGTTGTTTTTTAATTGACGTAGTTATTGTTGACGTTGTTGTTATTGTTGTTGTTTATTTGACGTTTTTGTTGTTGTTGATGTTGTTGTTGTTTTTATTATTGTTTATTTGATGTGGTTGTTCTTGATTATTTGACGTTGTTGTTGTTGTTGTTGTTTATTTGACGTTGTTGTCATTATTGTTGTTATTGTTATTTTTGTTGTTGTTTATTTGACGTTATTCTTGTTGTTGTTGTTTATTTGATGTTGTTGTTGTTGTTGTTTATTTGACGTAGTTGTTGTTGTTGATGTTGTTGTTGTTGTTGTTGTTTATTTGACGTTGTTGTTGTTGTTGTTTATTTGACGTTGTTGTTGTTGTTGTTTATTTGACGTTGTAGTTGTTGAAGTTGTTGTTGTTATTGTTTATTTGACGTATTTGTTGTTGTATATTTGACGTTGTTGTTGTTTATTTGAAGTTGTTGTTGTTGTTGTTATTGTTGTTGTTGTTGTTGTTTATTTGACGTAGTTGTTGTTATTTATTTGACGTTGTTGTTGTTGTTTATTTGACATTGTTGTTGTTGTTGTTGTTGTTTATTTGACGTTGTTGTTATTGTTGTTTATTTGACGTTGTTGTTATTGTTGTTGATTATTTGACGTAGTTGTTGTTGACGTTGTTGTTGTTGTTGTTGTTTATTTGACGTTTTTGTTGTTGTTGATGTTGTTGTTGTTTTTGTTGTTGTTTATTTGATGTGGTTGTTGTTGTTTATTTGACGTTGTTGTTGTTGTTGTTTATTTGACGTTGTTGTTATTGTTGTTGTTATTGTTGTTTTTGTTGTTGTTTATTTGACGTTGTTCTTATTGTTGTTGTTTATTTGACGTTGTTGTTGTTGTTGTTTATTTGACGATGTTGTTGTTATTTATTTGACGTTGTTGTTGTTGTTGTTTATTTGACATTGTTGTTGTTGTTGTTGTTGTTGTTTATATGACGTTGTTGTTGTTGTTGTTGTTGTTTATTTGACGTTGTTGTTGTTGACGTTGTTGTTGTTGTTGTTTATTTGACGTAGTTGTTGTTGTTGACGTTGTTGTTATTGTTGTTCGTTTATTTGACGATTTTGTTGTTGTTGATGGTGTTGTTGTTGTTGTTGTTTATTTGACGTTGTTGTTGTTGTTTATTTGACGTTATTGTTGTTGTTGACGTTGTTGTTGTTGTTGTTATTTATTTGGCGTTATTGTTGTTGTTGTTGATTATTTGACGTTGTTGTTGTTGTTTATTTGACGTTATTTTTGTTGTTGTTTATTTGACGGTGTTGTTGTTGTTTATTTAACGTTGTTGTTGTTGTTGTTTATTTGACGTTGTTGTTGTTGTTGTTGTTTATTTGAAGTTGTTGTTGTTGTTGACGTTGTTGTTGTTGTTGATTATTTGACGTTGTTGTTGTTTATTTGACGTTGTTGTTGTTGACGTTGTTGTTGTTGTTATTGTTTATTTGACGTTGTTGTTGTTGACGTTGTTGTTGTTGTTATTGTTTATTTGACGTTGTTGTTGTTGTTGTTTTTTAATTGACGTAGTTATTGTTGACATTGTTGTTATTGTTGTTGTTTATTTGACGTTGTTGTTGTTGTTGTTTTTTAATTGACGTAGTTATTGTTGACGTTGTTGTTATTGTTGTTGTTTATTTGACGTTTTTGTTGTTGTTGATGTTGTTGTTGTTTTTATTATTGTTTATTTGATGTGGTTGTTCTTGTTTATTTGACGTTGTTGTTGTTGTTGTTGTTTATTTGACGTTGTTGTCATTATTGTTGTTATTGTTATTTTTGTTGTTGTTTATTTGACGTTGTTCTTGTTGTTGTTGTTTATTTGATGTTGTTGTTGTTGTTGTTTATTTGACGTAGTTGTTGTTGTTGATGTTGTTGTTGTTGTTGTTGTTGTTGTTTATTTGACGTTGTTGTTGTTGTTGTTTATTTGACGTTGTAGTTGTTGAAGTTGTTGTTGTTGTTATTGTTGTTGTTGTTGTTGTTTATTTGACGTAGTTGTTGTTATTTATTTGACGTTGTTGTTGTTGTTTATTTGACATTGTTGTTGTTGTTGTTGTTGTTTATTTAACGTTGTTGTTATTGTTGTTTATTTGACGTTGTTGTTATTGTTGTTGATTATTTGACGTAGTTGTTGTTGACGTTGTTGTTGTTGTTGTTGTTTATTTGACGTTCTTGTTGTTGTTGATGTTGTTGTTGTTTTTGTTATTTATTTGACGTAATTGTTGTTGTTGTTGTTGTTATTGATTATTTGATGTTGTTGTTGTTGTTTATTTGTGGTTATTTTTGTTGTTGTTTATTTGACGGTGTTGTTGTTGTTTATTTGACGTTATTTTTGTTGTTGTTTATTTAACGGTGTTGTTGTTGTTGTTTATTTGACATTGTTGTTGTTGTTGTTGTTGTTGTTTATTTGACGTAGTTGTTGTTGACGTTGTTGTTATTGTTGTTGTTTATTTGACGTTTTTGTTGTTGTTGATGTTATTGTTGTTTTTGTTGTTGTTTATTTGATGTGGTTGTTCTTGTTTATTTGACGTTGTTGTTGTTGTTGTTTATTTGACGTTGTTGTCATTATTGTTGTTATTGTTGTTTTTTTTGTTGTTTATTTGACGTTGTTCTTGTTATTGTTGTTTATTTGACGTTGTTCTTGTTGTTGTTTATTTGACATAGTTGTTGTTATTTATTTGACGTTGTTGTTGTTGTTTATTTGACATTGTTGTTGTTGTTGTTGTTGTTTATTTGACGTTGTTGTTATTGTTGTTTATTTGACGTTGTTGTTATTGTTGTTGATTATTTGACGTAGTTGTTGTTGACGTTGTTGTTGTTGTTGTTGTTGTTTATTTGACGTTTTTGTTGTTGTTGATGTTGTTGTTGTTTTTGTTGTTGTTTATTTGATGTGGTTGTTGTTGTTTATTTGACGTTGTTGTTGTTGTTGTTTATTTGACGTTGTTGTTATTGTTGTTGTTATTGGTTTTTTTGTTGTTGTTTATTTGACGTTGTTCTTGTTGTTGTTGTTTATTTGACGTTGTTCTTGTTGTTGTTTATTTGACGATTTTGTTGTTATTTATTTGACGTTGTTGTTGTTGTTGTTTATTTGACATTGTTGTTGTTGTTGTTGTTGTTGTTTATATGACGTTGTTGTTGTTGTTGTTGTTTATTTGACGTTGTTGTTGTTGACGTTGTTGTTGTTGTTGTTTATTTGACGTAGTTGTTGTTGTTGACGTTGTTGTTATTGTTGTTCGTTTATTTGACGATTTTGTTGTTGTTGATGGTGTTGTTGTTGTTGTTTATTTGACGTTGTTGTTGTTGTTTATTTGACGTTATTGTTGTTGTTGACGTTGTTGTTGTTGTTGTTATTTATTTGGCGTTATTGTTGTTGTTGTTGATTATTTGACGTTGTTGTTGTTGTTTATTTGACGTTATTTTTGTTGTTGTTTATTTGACGGTGTTGTTGTTGTTTATTTGACGTTATTTTTGTTGTTGTTTATTTGACGGTGTTGTTGTTTATTTGACGTTGTTGTTGTTGTTTATTTGACGTTGTTGTTGTTGTTGACGTTGATGTTGTTGTTGTTTATTTGACGTTATTGTTGTTGTTGTTTATTTGACATTGTTGTCGTTGTTGTTGTTGTTGTTTATTTGACGTTGTTGTTGTTGTTGTTTATTTGACGTTGTTGTTGTTGACGTTGTTGTTGTTGTTGTTGTTTATTTGACGTAGTTGTTGTTGTTGACGTTGTTGTTGTTGTTGTTCATTTATTTGACGATTTTGTTGTTGTTGATGTTGTTGTTGTTGTTGTTGTTGTTTATTTGACGTTGTTGTTGTTGTTTATTTGACGTTATTGTTGTTGTTGGCGTTGTTGTTGTTGTTGTTATTTATTTGACGTTATTGTTGTTGTTGACGTTATTTTTGTTGTTGTTTATTTGACGGTGTTGTTGTTGTTTATTTGACGTTATTTTTGTTGACGTTGTTGTTGTTGTTGTTTATTTGACGTAGTTGTTGTTGTTGACGTTGTTGTTGTTGTTGTTCATTTATTTGACGATTTTGTTGTTGTTGATGTTGTTGTTGTTGTTGTTGTTTATTTGACGTTGTTGTTGTTGTTTATTTGACGTTATTGTTGTTGTTGGCGTTGTTGTTGTTGTTGTTATTTATTGGACGTTATTGTTGTTGTTGACGTTATTTTTGTTGTTGTTTATTTGACAGTGTTGTTGTTGTTTATTTGACGTTATTTTTGTTGTTGTTTATTTAACGTTGTTGTTGTTGTTGTTTATTTGACGTTGTTGTTGTTGTTGTTGTTGTTGTTTATTTGAAGTTGTTGTTGTTGTTGTTGTTGACATTGTTGTTTATTTGACGTTGTTGTTGTTTATTTGACGTTGTTGTTGTTGACGTTGTTGTTGTTGTTATTGTTTATTTGACGTTGTTGTTGTTGACGTTGTTGTTGTTGTTATTGTTTATTTGACGTTGTTGTTGTTGTTGTTTTTTAATTGACGTAGTTATTGTTGACGTTGTTGTTATTGTTGTTGTTTATTTGACGTTTTTGTTGTTGTTGATGTTGTTGTTGTTTTTATTATTGTTTATTTGATGTGGTTGTTCTTGATTATTTGACGTTGTTGTTGTTGTTGTTGTTTATTTGACGTTGTTGTCATTATTGTTGTTATTGTTATTTTTGTTGTTGTTTATTTGACGTTATTCTTGTTGTTGTTGTTTATTTGATGTTGTTGTTGTTGTTGTTTATTTGACGTAGTTGTTGTTGTTGATGTTGTTGTTGTTGTTGTTGTTTATTTGACGTTGTTGTTGTTGTTGTTTATTTGACGTTGTTGTTGTTGTTGTTTATTTGACGTTGTAGTTGTTGAAGTTGTTGTTGTTATTGTTTATTTGACGTATTTGTTGTTGTATATTTGACGTTGTTGTTGTTTATTTGAAGTTGTTGTTGTTGTTGTTATTGTTGTTGTTGTTGTTGTTTATTTGACGTAGTTGTTGTTATTTATTTGACGTTGTTGTTGTTGTTTATTTGACATTGTTGTTGTTGTTGTTGTTGTTTATTTGACGTTGTTGTTATTGTTGTTTATTTGACGTTGTTGTTATTGTTGTTGATTATTTGACGTAGTTGTTGTTGACGTTGTTGTTGTTGTTGTTGTTTATTTGACGTTTTTGTTGTTGTTGATGTTGTTGTTGTTTTTGTTGTTGTTTATTTGATGTGGTTGTTGTTGTTTATTTGACGTTGTTGTTGTTGTTGTTTATTTGACGTTGTTGTTATTGTTGTTGTTATTGTTGTTTTTGTTGTTGTTTATTTGACGTTGTTCTTATTGTTGTTGTTTATTTGACGTTGTTGTTGTTGTTGTTTATTTGACGATGTTGTTGTTATTTATTTGACGTTGTTGTTGTTGTTGTTTATTTGACATTGTTGTTGTTGTTGTTGTTGTTGTTTATATGACGTTGTTGTTGTTGTTGTTGTTGTTTATTTGACGTTGTTGTTGTTGACGTTGTTGTTGTTGTTGTTTATTTGACGTAGTTGTTGTTGTTGACGTTGTTGTTATTGTTGTTCGTTTATTTGACGATTTTGTTGTTGTTGATGGTGTTGTTGTTGTTGTTTATTTGACGTTGTTGTTGTTGTTTATTTGACGTTATTGTTGTTGTTGACGTTGTTGTTGTTGTTGTTATTTATTTGGCGTTATTGTTGTTGTTGTTGATTATTTGACGTTGTTGTTGTTGTTTATTTGACGTTATTTTTGTTGTTGTTTATTTGACGGTGTTGTTGTTGTTTATTTAACGTTGTTGTTGTTGTTGTTTATTTGACGTTGTTGTTGTTGTTGTTGTTTATTTGAAGTTGTTGTTGTTGTTGACGTTGTTGTTGTTGTTGATTATTTGACGTTGTTGTTGTTTATTTGACGTTGTTGTTGTTGACGTTGTTGTTGTTGTTATTGTTTATTTGACGTTGTTGTTGTTGACGTTGTTGTTGTTGTTATTGTTTATTTGACGTTGTTGTTGTTGTTGTTTTTTAATTGACGTAGTTATTGTTGACGTTGTTGTTATTGTTGTTGTTTATTTGACGTTGTTGTTGTTGTTGTTTTTTAATTGACGTAGTTATTGTTGACGTTGTTGTTATTGTTGTTGTTTATTTGACGTTTTTGTTGTTGTTGATGTTGTTGTTGTTTTTATTATTGTTTATTTGATGTGGTTGTTCTTGTTTATTTGACGTTGTTGTTGTTGTTGTTGTTTATTTGACGTTGTTGTCATTATTGTTGTTATTGTTATTTTTGTTGTTGTTTATTTGACGTTGTTCTTGTTGTTGTTGTTTATTTGATGTTGTTGTTGTTGTTGTTTATTTGACGTAGTTGTTGTTGTTGATGTTGTTGTTGTTGTTGTTGTTGTTGTTGTTTATTTGACGTTGTTGTTGTTGTTGTTTATTTGACGTTGTAGTTGTTGAAGTTGTTGTTGTTGTTATTGTTGTTGTTGTTGTTGTTTATTTGACGTAGTTGTTGTTATTTATTTGACGTTGTTGTTGTTGTTTATTTGACATTGTTGTTGTTGTTGTTGTTGTTTATTTAACGTTGTTGTTATTGTTGTTTATTTGACGTTGTTGTTATTGTTGTTGATTATTTGACGTAGTTGTTGTTGACGTTGTTGTTGTTGTTGTTGTTTATTTGACGTTCTTGTTGTTGTTGATGTTGTTGTTGTTTTTGTTATTTATTTGACGTAATTGTTGTTGTTGTTGTTGTTATTGATTATTTGATGTTGTTGTTGTTGTTTATTTGTGGTTATTTTTGTTGTTGTTTATTTGACGGTGTTGTTGTTGTTTATTTGACGTTATTTTTGTTGTTGTTTATTTAACGGTGTTGTTGTTGTTGTTTATTTGACATTGTTGTTGTTGTTGTTGTTGTTTATTTGACGTAGTTGTTGTTGACGTTGTTGTTATTGTTGTTGTTTATTTGACGTTTTTGTTGTTGTTGATGTTATTGTTGTTTTTGTTGTTGTTTATTTGATGTGGTTGTTCTTGTTTATTTGACGTTGTTGTTGTTGTTGTTTATTTGACGTTGTTGTCATTATTGTTGTTATTGTTGTTTTTTTTGTTGTTTATTTGACGTTGTTCTTGTTATTGTTGTTTATTTGACGTTGTTCTTGTTGTTGTTTATTTGACATAGTTGTTGTTATTTATTTGACGTTGTTGTTGTTGTTTATTTGACATTGTTGTTGTTGTTGTTGTTGTTTATTTGACGTTGTTGTTATTGTTGTTTATTTGACGTTGTTGTTATTGTTGTTGATTATTTGACGTAGTTGTTGTTGACGTTGTTGTTGTTGTTGTTGTTGTTTATTTGACGTTTTTGTTGTTGTTGATGTTGTTGTTGTTTTTGTTGTTGTTTATTTGATGTGGTTGTTGTTGTTTATTTGACGTTGTTGTTGTTGTTGTTTATTTGACGTTGTTGTTATTGTTGTTGTTATTGGTTTTTTTGTTGTTGTTTATTTGACGTTGTTCTTGTTGTTGTTGTTTATTTGACGTTGTTCTTGTTGTTGTTTATTTGACGATTTTGTTGTTATTTATTTGACGTTGTTGTTGTTGTTGTTTATTTGACATTGTTGTTGTTGTTGTTGTTGTTTATATGACGTTGTTGTTGTTGTTGTTGTTTATTTGACGTTGTTGGTGTTGACGTTGTTGTTGTTGTTGTTTATTTGACATAGTTGTTGTTGTTGACGTTGTTGTTGTTGTTGTTCGTTTATTTGACGATTCTGTTGTTGTTGATGTTGTTGTTGTTGTTTATTTGACGTTGTCGTTGTTGTTGTTTATTTGACGTTATTGTTGTTGTTGACGTTGTTGTTGTTGTTGTTATTTATTTGGCGTTATTGTTGTTGTTGTTGATTATTTGACGTTGTTGTTGTTGTTTATTTGACGTTATTTTTGTTGTTGTTTATTTGACGGTGTTGTTGTTGTTTATTTGACGTTATTTTTGTTGTTGTTTATTTGACGGTGTTGTTGTTTATTTGACGTTGTTGTTGTTGTTGTTTATTTGACGTTGTTGTTGTTGTTGACGTTGTTGTTGTTGTTGTTTATTTGACGTTGTTGTTGTTGTTGTTTATTTGACATTGTTGTCGTTGTTGTTGTTGTTTATTTGACGTTGTTGTTGTTGTTGTTTATTTGACGTTGTTGTTGTTGTTGTTTATTTGACATTGTTGTCGTTGTTGTTGTTGTTTATTTGACGTTGTTGTTGTTGTTGTTTATTTGACGTTGTTGTTGTTGACGTTGTTGTTGTTGTTGTTTATTTGACGTAGTTGTTGTTGTTGACGTTGTTGTTGTTGTTGTTCATTTATTTGACGATTTTGTTGTTGTTGATGTTGTTGTTGTTGTTGTTGTTTATTTGACGTTGTTGTTGTTGTTTATTTGACGTTATTGTTGTTGTTGGCGTTGTTGTTGTTGTTGTTATTTATTGGACGTTATTGTTGTTGTTGACGTTATTTTTGTTGTTGTTTATTTGACGGTGTTGTTGTTGTTTATTTGACGTTATTTTTGTTGTTGTTTATTTAACGTTGTTGTTGTTGTTGTTTATTTGACGTTGTTGTTGTTGTTGTTGTTTATTTGAAGTTGTTGTTGTTGTTGTTGTTGTTGACGTTGTTGTTTATTTGACGTTGTTGTTGTTTATTTGACGTTGTTGTTGTTGACGTTGTTGTTGTTGTTATTGTTTATTTGACGTTGTTGTTGTTGACGTTGTTGTTGTTGTTATTGTTTATTTGACGTTGTTGTTGTTGTTGTTTTTTAATTGACGTAGTTATTGTTGACGATGTTGTTATTGTTGTTGTTTATTTGACGTTTTTGTTGTTGTTGATGTTGTTGTTGTTTTTATTATTGTTTATTTGATGTGGTTGTTCTTGATTATTTGACGTTGTTGTTGTTGTTGTTGTTTATTTGACGTTGTTGTCATTATTGTTGTTATTGTTATTTTTGGTTGTTGTTTATTTGACGTTGTTCTTGTTGTTGTTGTTTATTTGATGTTGTTGTTGTTGTTGTTTATTTGACGTAGTTGTTGTTGTTGATGTTGTTGTTGTTGTTGTTTATTTGATGTTGTTGTTGTTGTTGTTTATTTGACGTTGTAGTTGTTGAAGTTGTTGTTGTTATTGTTTATTTGACGTATTTGTTGTTGTATATTTGACGTTGTTGTTGTTTATTTGAAGTTGTTGTTATTGTTGTTATTGTTGTTGTTGTTGTTGTTTATTTGACGTAGTTGTTGTTATTTATTTGACGTTGTTGTTGTTGTTTATTTGACATTGTTGTTGTTGTTGTTGTTGTTTATTTGACGTTGTTGTTATTGTTGTTTATTTGACGTTGTTGTTATTGTTGTTGATTATTTGACGTAGTTGTTGTTGACGTTGTTGTTGTTGTTGTTGTTTATTTGACGTTTTTGTTGTTGTTGATGTTGTTGTTGTTTTTGTTGTTGTTTATTTGATGTGGTTGTTGTTGTTTATTTGACGTTGTTGTTGTTGTTGTTTATTTGACGTTGTTGTTATTGTTGTTGTTATTGTTGTTTTTGTTGTTGTTTATTTGACGTTGTTCTTATTGTTGTTGTTTATTTGACGTTGTTGTTGTTGTTGTTTATTTGACGATGTTGTTGTTATTTATTTGACGTTGTTGGTGTTGTTGTTTATTTGACATTGTTGTTGTTGTTGTTGTTGTTGTTTATATGACGTTGTTGTTGTTGTTGTTGTTTATTTGACGTTGTTGTTGTTGACGTTGTTGTTGTTGTTGTTTATTTGACGTAGTTGTTGTTGTTGACGTTGTTGTTATTGTTGTTCGTTTATTTGACGATTTTGTTGTTGTTGATGGTGTTGTTGTTGTTGTTTATTTGACGTTGTTGTTGTTGTTTATTTGACGTTATTGTTGTTGTTGACGTTGTTGTTGTTGTTGTTATTTATTTGGCGTTATTGTTGTTGTTGTTGATTATTTGACGTTGTTGTTGTTGTTTATTTGACGTTATTTTTGTTGTTGTTTATTTGACGGTGTTGTTGTTGTTTATTTGACGTTATTTTTGTTGTTGTTTATTTGACGGTGTTGTTGTTTATTTGACGTTGTTGTTGTTGTTGTTTATTTGACGTTGTTGTTGTTGTTGACGTTGATGTTGTTGTTGTTTATTTGACGTTATTGTTGTTGTTGTTTATTTGACATTGTTGTCGTTGTTGTTGTTGTTGTTTATTTGACGTTGTTGTTGTTGTTGTTTATTTGACGTTGTTGTTGTTGACGTTGTTGTTGTTTATTTGACGTAGTTGTTGTTGTTGACGTTGTTGTTGTTGTTGTTCATTTATTTGACGATTTTGTTGTTGTTGATGTTGTTGTTGTTGTTGTTGTTGTTTATTTGACGTTGTTGTTGTTGTTTATTTGACGTTATTGTTGTTGTTGGCGTTGTTGTTGTTGTTGTTATTTATTTGACGTTATTGTTGTTGTTGACGTTATTTTTGTTGTTGTTTATTTGACGGTGTTGTTGTTGTTTATTTGACGTTATTTTTGTTGACGTTGTTGTTGTTGTTGTTTATTTGACGTAGTTGTTGTTGTTGACGTTGTTGTTGTTGTTGTTCATTTATTTGACGATTTTGTTGTTGTTGATGTTGTTGTTGTTGTTGTTGTTGTTTATTTGACGTTGTTGTTGTTGTTTATTTGACGTTATTGTTGTTGTTGGCGTTGTTGTTGTTGTTGTTATTTATTGGACGTTATTGTTGTTGTTGACGTTATTTTTGTTGTTGTTTATTTGACGGTGTTGTTGTTGTTTATTTGACGTTATTTTTGTTGTTGTTTATTTAACGTTGTTGTTGTTGTTGTTTATTTGACGTTGTTGTTGTTGTTGTTGTTGTTGTTTATTTGAAGTTGTTGTTGTTGTTGTTGTTGACATTGTTGTTTATTTGACGTTGTTGTTGTTTATTTGACGTTGTTGTTGTTGACGTTGTTGTTGTTGTTATTGTTTATTTGACGTTGTTGTTGTTGACGTTGTTGTTGTTGTTATTGTTTATTTGACGTTGTTGTTGTTGTTGTTTTTTAATTGACGTAGTTATTGTTGACGTTGTTGTTATTGTTGTTGTTTATTTGACGTTTTTGTTGTTGTTGATGTTGTTGTTGTTTTTATTATTGTTTATTTGATGTGGTTGTTCTTGATTATTTGACGTTGTTGTTGTTGTTGTTGTTTATTTGACGTTGTTGTCATTATTGTTGTTATTGTTATTTTTGTTGTTGTTTATTTGACGTTGTTCTTGTTGTTGTTGTTTATTTGATGTTGTTGTTGTTGTTGTTTATTTGACGTAGTTGTTGTTGTTGATGTTGTTGTTGTTGTTGTTGTTGTTTATTTGACGTTGTTGTTGTTGTTGTTTATTTGACGTTGTTGTTGTTGTTGTTTATTTGACGTTGTAGTTGTTGAAGTTGTTGTTGTTATTGTTTATTTGACGTATTTGTTGTTGTATATTTGACGTTGTTGTTGTTTATTTGAAGTTGTTGTTGTTGTTGTTATTGTTGTTGTTGTTGTTGTTTATTTGACGTAGTTGTTGTTATTTATTTGACGTTGTTGTTGTTGTTTATTTGACATTGTTGTTGTTGTTGTTTATTTGACGTTGTTGTTATTGTTGTTTATTTGACGTTGTTGTTATTGTTGTTGATTATTTGACGTAGTTGTTGTTGACGTTGTTGTTGTTGTTGTTGTTGTTTATTTGACGTTTTTGTTGTTGTTGATGTTGTTGTTGTTTTTGTTGTTGTTTATTTGATGTGGTTGTTGTTGTTTATTTGACGTTGTTGTTGTTGTTGTTTATTTGACGTTGTTGTTATTGTTGTTGTTATTGTTGTTTTTGTTGTTGTTTATTTGACGTTGTTCTTATTGTTGTTGTTTATTTGACGTTGTTGTTGTTGTTGTTTATTTGACGATGTTGTTGTTATTTATTTGACGTTGTTGTTGTTGTTGTTTATTTGACATTGTTGTTGTTGTTGTTGTTGTTGTTGTTTATATGACGTTGTTGTTGTTGTTGTTGTTGTTTATTTGACGTTGTTGTTGTTGACGTTGTTGTTGTTGTTGTTTATTTGACGTAGTTGTTGTTGTTGACGTTGTTGTTATTGTTGTTCGTTTATTTGACGATTTTGTTGTTGTTGATGGTGTTGTTGTTGTTGTTTATTTGACGTTGTTGTTGTTGTTTATTTGACGTTATTGTTGTTGTTGACGTTGTTGTTGTTGTTGTTATTTATTTGGCGTTATTGTTGTTGTTGTTGATTATTTGACGTTGTTGTTGTTTATTTGACGTTATTTTTGTTGTTGTTTATTTGACGGTGTTGTTGTTGTTTATTTGACGTTATTTTTGTTGTTGTTTATTTGACGGTGTTGTTGTTTATTTGACGTTGTTGTTGTTGTTGTTTATTTGACGTTGTTGTTGTTGTTGACGTTGATGTTGTTGTTGTTTATTTGACGTTATTGTTGTTGTTGTTTATTTGACATTGTTGTCGTTGTTGTTGTTGTTGTTGTTTATTTGACGTTGTTGTTGTTGTTGTTTATTTGACGTTGTTGTTGTTGACGTTGTTGTTGTTGTTGTTTATTTGACGTAGTTGTTGTTGTTGACGTTGTTGTTGTTGTTGTTCATTTATTTGACGATTTTGTTGTTGTTGATGTTGTTGTTGTTGTTGTTGTTTATTTGACGTTGTTGTTGTTGTTTATTTGACGTTATTGTTGTTGTTGGCGTTGTTGTTGTTGTTGTTATTTATTTGACGTTATTGTTGTTGTTGACGTTATTTTTGTTGTTTTTTATTTGACGGTGTTGTTGTTGTTTATTTGACGTTATTTTTGTTGTTGTTTATTTAACGTTGTTGTTGTTGTTGTTGTTGTTTATTTGACGTTGTTGTTGTTGATGTTGTTGTTTATTTGAAGTTGTTGTTGTTGTTGACGTTGTTGTTGTTGTTGTTGTTTATTTGACGTTATTTTTGTTGTTGTTTATTTAACGTTGTTGTTGTTGTTGTTTATTTGACGTTGTTGTTGTTGATGTTGTTGTTTATTTGAAGTTGTTGTTGTTGTTGACGTTGTTGTTGTTGTTGTTGTTTATTTGACGTTGTTGTTGTTTATTTGACGTTGTTGTTGTTTATTTGACGTTGTTGTTGTTGACGTTGTTGTTGTTGTTATTGTTTATTTGACGTTGTTGTTGTTGACGTTGTTGTTGTTGTTATTGTTTATTTGACGTTGTTGTTGTTGTTGTTTTTTAATTGACGTAGTTATTGGTGACGTTGTTGTTATTGTTGTTGTTTATTTGACGTTTTTGTTGTTGTTGATGTTGTTGTTGTTTTTATTGTTGTTTATTTGATGTGGTTGTTCTTGTTTATTTGACGTTGTTGTTGTTGTTGTTTATTTGACGTTGTTGTCATTATTGTTGTTATTGTTATTTTTGTTGTTGTTTATTTGACGTTGTTCTTGTTGTTGTTGTTTATTTGATGTTGTTGTTGTTGTTGTTTATTTGACGTAGTTGTTGTTGTTGATGTTGTTGTTGTTGTTGTTGTTGTTGTTTATTTGACGTTGTTGTTGTTGTTGTTGTTTATTTGACGTTGTAGTTGTTGAAGTTGTTGTTGTTATTGTTTATTTGACGTATTTGTTGTGGTATATTTGACGTTGTAGTTGTTTATTTGAAGTTGTTGTTGTTGTTATTATTGTTGTTGTTGTTGTTTATTTGACGTTGTTGTTGTTGTTGTTGTTTATTTAACGTTGTTGTTGTTGTTGTTTATTTGACGTTGTTGTTGTTATTTATTTGACGTTGTTGTTGTTGTTGTTTATTTGACATTGTTATTGTTGTTGTTGTATATTTGACGTTGTTGTTTATTTGACGTTGTTGTTGTTGACGTTGTTGTTGTTGTTATTGTTGTTGTTGTTGTTTATTTGACGTTGTTATTGTTGTTGTTGTTGTTTTTTATTTGACGTTGTTGTTGTTGTTATTTATTTGACGTTGTTGTTATTGTTGTTGTTATTGTTGTTTTTGTTGTTGTTTATTTGACGTTGTTCTTGTTGTTGTTGTTTATTTGACGTTGTTGTTGTTGTTGTTTATTTGACGTTGTTGTTGTTATTTATTTGACGTTGTTGTTGTTGTTGTTGTTTATTTGACATTGTTGTTGTTGTTGTTGTTGTTTATTTGACGTTGTTGTTGTTTATTTGACGTTGTTGTTGTTGATGTTGTTGTTGTTGTTGTTGTTGTTTATTTGACGTAGTTGTTGTTGTTGACGTTGTTGTTGTTGTTGTTCGTTTATTTGACGATTTTGTTGTTGTTGATGTTGTTGTTGTTGTTGTTGTTTATTTGACGTTGTTGTTGTTGTTTATTTGACGTTATTGTTGTTGTTGACGTTGTTGTTGTTGTTGTTATTTATTTGGCGTTATTGTTGTTGTTGTTGATTATTTGACGTTGTTGTTGTTGTTTATTTGACGTTATTTTTGTTGTTGTTTATTTGACGGTGTTGTTGTTGTTTATTTGACGTTATTTTTGTTGTTGTTTATTTGACGGTGTTGTTGTTTATTTGACGTTGTTGTTGTTGTTGTTTATTTGACGTTGTTGTTGTTGTTGACGTTGATGTTGTTGTTGTTTATTTGACGTTGTTGTTGTTGTTGTTTATTTGACATTGTTGTCGTTGTTGTTGTTGTTTATTTGACGTTGTTGTTGTTGTTGTTGTTTATTTGACGTTGTTGTTGTTGACGTTGTTGTTGTTGTTGTTTATTTGACGTAGTTGTTGTTGTTGACGTTGTTGTTGTTGTTGTTCATTTATTTGACGATTTTGTTGTTGTTGATGTTGTTATTGTTGTTGTTGTTGTTTATTTGACGTTGTTGTTGTTGTTTATTTGACGTTATTGTTGTTGTTGGCGTTGTTGTTGTTGTTGTTATTTATTTGACGTTATTGTTGTTGTTGACGTTATTTTTGTTGTTTTTTATTTGACGGTGTTGTTGTTGTTTATTTGACGTTATTTTTGTTGTTGTTTATTTAACGTTGTTGTTGTTGTTGTTGTTGTTGTTTATTTGACGTTGTTGTTGTTGATGTTGTTGTTTATTTGAAGTTGTTGTTGTTGTTGACGTTGTTGTTGTTGTTGTTGTTTATTTGACGTTGTTGTTGTTTATTTGACGTTGTTGTTGTTGACGTTGTTGTTGTTGTTATTGTTTATTTGACGTTGTTGTTGTTGACGTTGTTGTTGTTGTTATTGTTTATTTGACGTTGTTGTTGTTGTTGTTTTTTAATTGACGTAGTTATTGGTGACGTTGTTGTTATTGTTGTTGTTTATTTGACGTTTTTGTTGTTGTTGATGTTGTTGTTGTTTTTATTGTTGTTTATTTGATGTGGTTGTTCTTGTTTATTTGACGTTGTTGTTGTTGTTGTTGTTTATTTGACGTTGTTGTCATTATTGTTGTTATTGTTATTTTTGTTGTTGTTTATTTGACGTTGTTCTTGTTGTTGTTGTTTATTTGATGTTGTTGTTGTTGTTGTTTATTTGACGTAGTTGTTGTTGTTGATGTTGTTGTTGTTGTTGTTGTTGTTGTTTATTTGACGTTGTTGTTGTTGTTGTTGTTTATTTGACGTTGTAGTTGTTGAAGTTGTTGTTGTTATTGTTTATTTGACGTATTTGTTGTGGTATATTTGACGTTGTTGTTGTTTATTTGAAGTTGTTGTTGTTGTTGTTATTGTTGTTGTTGTTGTTTATTTGACGTTGTTGTTGTTGTTGTTGTTTATTTAACGTTGTTGTTGTTGTTGTTTATTTGACGTTGTTGTTGTTATTTATTTGACGTTGTTGTTGTTGTTGTTTATTTGACATTGTTATTGTTGTTGTTGTATATTTGACGTTGTTGTTTATTTGACGTTGTTGTTGTTGACGTTGTTGTTGTTGTTATTGTTGTTGTTGTTGTTTATTTGACGTTGTTATTGTTGTTGTTGTTGTTTTTTATTTGACGTTGTTGTTGTTGTTGTTTATTTGACGTTGTTGTTATTGTTGTTTTTGTTGTTGTTTATTTGACGTTGTTCTTGTTGTTGTTGTTTATTTGACGTTGTTGTTGTTGTTGTTTATTTGACGTTGTTGTTGTTATTTATTTGACGTTGTTGTTGTTGTTGTTGTTTATTTGACATTGTTGTTGTTGTTGTTGTTGTTTATTTGACGTTGTTGTTGTTTATTTGACGTTGTTGTTGTTGATGTTGTTGTTGTTGTTGTTGTTGTTTATTTGACGTAGTTGTTGTTGTTGACGTTGTTGTTGTTGTTGTTCGTTTATTTGACGATTTTGTTGTTGTTGATGTTGTTGTTGTTGTTGTTGTTTATTTGACGTTGTTGTTGTTGTTTATTTGACGTTATTGTTGTTGTTGACGTTGTTGTTGTTGTTGTTATTTATTTGGCGTTATTGTTATTGTTGTTGATTATTTGACGTTGTTGTTGTTGTTTATTTGACGTTATTTTTGTTGTTGTTTATTTGACGGTGTTGTTGTTGTTTATTTGACGTTATTTTTGTTGTTGTTTATTTGACGGTGTTGTTGTTTATTTGACGTTGTTGTTGTTGTTGTTTATTTGACGTTGTTGTTGTTGTTGACGTTGATGTTGTTGTTGTTTATTTGACGTTGTTGTTGTTGTTGTTTATTTGACATTGTTGTCGTTGTTGTTGTTGTTTATTTGACGTTGTTGTTGTTGTTGTTTATTTGACGTTGTTGTTGTTGACGTTGTTGTTGTTGTTGTTTATTTGACGTAGTTGTTGTTGTTGACGTTGTTGTTGTTGTTGTTCATTTATTTGACGATTTTGTTGTTGTTGATGTTGTTGTTGTTGTTGTTGTTGTTGTTTATTTGACGTTGTTTTTGTTGTTTATTTGACGTTATTGTTGTTGTTGGCGTTGTTGTTGTTGTTGTTATTTATTTGACGTTATTGTTGTTGTTGACGTTATTTTTGTTGTTGTTTATTTGACGGTGTTGTTGTTGTTTATTTGACGTTATTTTTGTTGTTGTTTATTTAACGTTGTTGTTGTTGTTGTTGTTGTTGTTGTTTATTTGACGTTGTTGTTGTTGTTGTTGTTGTTTATTTGAAGTTGTTGTTGTTGTTGACGTTGTTGTTGTTGTTGTTGTTTATTTGACGTTGTTGTTGTTTATTTGACGTTGTTGTTGTTGACGTTGTTGTTGTTGTTATTGTTTATTTGACGTTGTTATTGTTGACGTTGTTGTTGTTGTTATTGTTTATTTGACGTTGTTGTTGTTGTTGTTTTTTAATTGACGTAGTTATTGTTGACGTTGTTGTTATTGTTGTTGTTTATTTGACATTTTTGTTGTTGTTGATGTTGTTGTTGTTTTTATTGTTGTTTATTTGATGTGGTTGTTCTTGTTTATTTGACGTTGTTGTTGTTGTTGTTGTTTATTTGACGTTGTTGTCATTATTGTTGTTATTGTTATTTTTGTTGTTGTTTATTTGACGTTGTTCTTGTTGTTGTTGTTTATTTGATGATGTTGTTGTTGTTGTTTATTTGACGTAGTTGTTGTTGTTGATGTTGTTGTTGTTGTTGTTGTTGTTTATTTGACGTTGTTGTTGTTGTTGTTTATTTGACGTTGTAGTTGTTGAAGTTGTTGTTGTTATTGTTTATTTGACGTATTTGTTGTTGTATATTTGACGTTGTTGTTGTTTATTTGAAGTTGTTGTTGTTGTTGTTGTTATTGTTGTTGTTGTTGTTTATTTGACGTTGTTGTTGTTGTTGTTTATTTAACGTTGTTGTTGTTGTTTATTTGACGTTGTTGTTGTTATTTATTTGACGTTGTTGTTGTTGTTGTTTATTTGACATTGTTGTTGTTGTTGTTGTATATTTGACGTTGTTGTTTATTTGACGTTGTTGTTGTTGACGTTGTTGTTGTTGTTGTTATTGTTGTTGTTGTTGTTTATTTGACGTTGTTATTGTTGTTGTTGTTGTTTTTTATTTGACGTTGTTGTTGTTGTTGTTTATTTGACGTTGTTGTTATTGTTGTTGTTATTGTTGTTTTTGTTGTTGTTTATTTGACGTTGTTCTTGTTGTTGTTGTTTATTTGACGTTGTTCTTGTTGTTGTTTATTTGATATTGTTGTTGTTATTTATTTGACGTTGTTGTTGTTGTTGTTGTTTATTTGACAATGTTGTTGTTGTTGTTGTTTATTTGACGTTGTTGTTGTTTATTTGACGTTGTTGTTGTTGATGTTGTTGTTGTTGTTGTTGTTGTTTATTTGACGTAGTTGTTGTTGTTGACGTTGTTGTTGTTGTTGTTCGTTTATTTGACGATTTTGTTGTTGTTGATGTTGTTGTTGTTGTTGTTGTTTATTTGACGTTGTTGTTGTTGTTTATTTGACGTTATTGTTGTTGTTGACGTTGTTGTTGTTGTTGTTATTTATTTGGCGTTATTGTTGTTGTTGTTGATTATTTGACGTTGTTGTTGTTGTTTATTTGACGTTATTTTTGTTGTTGTTTATTTGACGGTGTTGTTGTTGTTTATTTGACGTTATTTTTGTTGTTGTTTATTTGACGGTGTTGTTGTTTATTTGACGTTGTTGTTGTTGTTGTTTATTTGACGTTGTTGTTGTTGTTGACGTTGTTGTTGTTGTTGACGTTGTTGTTGTTGTTGTTGTTGTTGTTGTTGTTTATTTGACGTTGTTGTTGTTGTTGTTTATTTGACATTGTTGTTGTTGTTGTTGTTTATTTGACGTTGTTGTTGTTGTTTATTTGACGTAGTTCTTGTTGTTTATTTGACGTAGTTGTTGTTGTTGACGTTGTTGTTGTTGTTGTTGTTGTTTATTTGACGTTTTTGTTGTTGTTGATGTTGTTGTTGTTTTTGTTGTTGTTTATTTGATGTGGTTGTTCTTGTTTATTTGACGTTGTTGTTGTTGTTGTTTATTTGACGTTGTTGTCATTATTGTTGTTATTGTTGTTTTTGTTGTTGTTGTTTATTTGAGGTTGTTGTTGTTGTTGTTTATTTAACGTAGTTGTTGTTATTTATTTGACGTTGTTGTTGTTGTTGTTTATTTGACATTGTTGTTGTTGTTGTTGTTGTTGTTGTTGTTGTTGTTTATTTGACGTTGTTGTTATTGTTGTTTATTTGACGTTGTTGTTATTGTTGTTGATTATTTGACGTAGTTGTTGTTGACGTTGTTGTTGTTGTTTATTTGACGTTTTTGTTGTTGTTGATGTTGTTGTTGTTTTTGTTGTTGTTTATTTGATGTGGTTGTTGTTGTTTATTTGACGTTGTTGTTGTTGTTGTTTATTTGACGTTGTTGTTATTGTTGTTGTTATTGTTATTTTTGTTGTTGTTTATTTGACGTTGTTCTTGTTGTTGTTGTTTATTTGACGTTGTTGTTGTTGTTGTTTATTTGACGATGTTGTTGTTATTTATTTGACGTTGTTGTTGTTGTTGTTTATTTGACATTGTTGTTGTTGTTGTTGTTGTTTATATGACGTTGTTGTTGTTGTTGTTTATTTGACGTTGTTGTTGTTGACGTTGTTGTTGTTGTTGTTGTTTATTTGACGTAGTTGTTGTTGTTGACGTTGTTGTTGTTGTTGTTCGTTTATTTGACGATTTTGTTGTTGTTGATGTTGTTGTTGTTGTTGTTGTTTATTTGACGTTGTTGTTGTTGTTTATTTGACGTTATTGTTTTTGTTGACGTTGTTGTTGTTGTTGTTATTTATTTGGCGTTATTGTTGTTGTTGTTGATTATTTGACGTTGTTGTTGTTGTTTATTTGACGTTATTTTTGTTGTTGTTTATTTGACGGTGTTGTTGTTGTTTATTTGACGTTATTTTTGTTGTTGTTTATTTGACGGTGTTGTTGTTTATTAGACGTTGTTGTTGTTGTTGTTTATTTGACGTTGTTGTTGTTGTTGACGTTGATGTTGTTGTTGTTTATTTGACGTTGTTGTTTATTTGACATTGTTGTCGTTGTTGTTGTTGTTTATTTGACGTTGTTGTTGTTGTTGTTTATTTGACGTTGTTGTTGACGTTGTTGTTGTTGTTGTTTATTTGACGTAGTTGTTGTTGTTGATGTTGTTGTTGTTGTTCATTTATTTGACGATTTTGTTGTTGTTGATGTTGTTGTTGTTGTTGTTTATTTGACGTTGTTGTTGTTGTTTATTTGACGTTATTGTTGTTGGTAGCGTTGTTGTTGTTGTTGTTATTTATTTGACGTTACTGTTGTTGTTGTTGTTGTTGTTGTTGTTATTGATTATTTGATGTTGTTGTTGTTGTTTATTTGACGTTATTTTTGTTGTTGTTTATTTGACGGTGTTGATGTTGTTTATTTAACGTTATTTTTGTTGTTGTTTATTTAACGTTGTTGTTGTTGTTGTTGTTGTTGTTTATTTGACGTTGTTGTTGTTGTTGTTGCTGTTTATTTGAAGTTGTTGATGTTGTTGACGTTGTTGTTGTTGTTGACGTTGTTGTTGTTGTTATTGTTTATTTGACGTTGTTGTTGTTGACGTTGTTGTTGTTGTTATTGTTTATTTGACGTTGTTGTTGTTGACGTTGTTGTTGTTGTTATTGTTTATTTGACGTTGGTGTTGTTGTTGTTTATTTGACGTAGTTGTTGTTGACGTTGTTGTTATTGTTGTTGTTTATTTGACGTTTTTGTTGTTGTTGATGTTGTTGTTGTTTTTATTGTTGTTTATTTGATGTGGTTGTTCTTGTTTATTTGACGTTGTTGTTGTTGTTGTTTATTTGACGTTGTTGTCATTATTGTTGTTATTGTTATTTTTGTTGTTGTTTATTTGACGTTGTTCTTGTTGTTGTTGTTGTTTATTTGATGTTGTTGTTGTTGTTGTTTATTTGACGTAGTTGTTGTTGTTGATGTTGTTGTTGTTGTTGTTGTTGTTGTTTATTTGACGTTGTTGTTGTTGTTGTTTATTTGACGTTGTTGTTGTTGTTGTTGTTTATTTGACGTTGTAGTTGTTGAAGTTGTTGTTGTTATTGTTTATTTGACGTATTTGTTGTTGTATATTTGACGTTGTTGTTGTTTATTTGAAGTTGTTGTTGTTGTTGTTATTGTTGTTGTTGTTGTTTATTTGACGTTGTTGTTGTTTATTTAACGTTGTTGTTGTTGTTTATTTGACGTTGTTGTTGTTATTTATTTGACGTTGTTGTTGTTGTTGTTTATTTGACATTGTTGTTGTTGTTGTTGTATATTTGACGTTGTTGTTTATTTGACGTTGTTGTTGTTGACGTTGTTGTTGTTGTTATTGTTGTTGTTGTTGTTTATTTGACGTTGTTATTGTTGTTGTTGTTGTTGTTGTTTATTTGACGTTGTTATTGTTGTTGTTTATTTGACGTTGTTGTTATTGTTGTTGTTATTGTTGTTTTTGTTGTTGTTTATTTGACGTTGTTCTTGTTGTTGTTGTTTAATTGACGTTGTTGTTGTTGTTGTTTATTTGACGTTGTTGTTGTTATTTATTTGACGTTGTTGTTGTTGTTGTTGTTTATTTGACATTGTTGTTGTTGTTGTTGTTGTTGTTGTTGTTGTTTATATGACGTTGT
The DNA here is from genome assembly GCA_948472305.1 of Vicia faba. Lineage (NCBI taxonomy): Eukaryota > Viridiplantae > Streptophyta > Magnoliopsida > Fabales > Fabaceae > Vicia > Vicia faba. Next base: position 1,207,293,380 of record OX451735.1, read on the forward strand.
TGTTGTTGTTGTTTATTTGACGTTGTTATTGTTGACGTTGTTGTTGTTGTTGTTGTTTATTTGACGTAGTTGTTGTTGTTGACGTTGTTGTTGTTGTTGTTCGTTTATTTGACGATTTTGTTGTTGTTGATGTTGTTGTTGTTGTTGTTGTTTATTTGACGTTGTTGTTGTTGTTGTTTATTTGACGTTATTATTTTTGTTGACGTTGTTGTTGTTGTTGTTATTTATTTGGCGTTATTGTTGTTGTTGTTGATTATTTGACGTTGTTGTTGTTGTTTATTTGACGTTATTTTTGTTGTTGTTTATTTGACGGTGTTGTTGTTGTTTATTTGACGTTATTTTTGTTGTTGTTTATTTGACGGTGTTGTTGTTTATTAGACGTTGTTGTTGTTGTTGTTTATTTGACGTTGTTGTTGTTGTTGACGTTGATGTTGTTGTTGTTTATTTGACGTTGTTGTTTATTTGACATTGTTGTCGTTGTTGTTGTTGTTTATTTGACGTTGTTGTTGTTGTTGTTTATTTGACGTTGTTGTTGACGTTGTTGTTGTTGTTGTTTATTTGACGTAGTTGTTGTTGTTGATGTTGTTGTTGTTGTTGTTCATTTATTTGACGATTTTGTTGTTGTTGATGTTGTTGTTGTTGTTGTTTATTTGACGTTGTTGTTGTTGTTTATTTGACGTTATTGTTGTTGTTGGCGTTGTTGTTGTTGTTGTTATTTATTTGACGTTACTGTTGTTGTTGTTGTTGTTGTTGTTATTGATTATTTGATGTTGTTGTTGTTGTTGTTGTTGTTGTTGTTGTTGTTGTTTATTTGACGTTGTTGTTATTGTTGTTTATTTGACGTTGTTGTTATTGTTGTTGATTATTTGACGTAGTTGTTGTTGACGTTGTTGTTGTTGTTTATTTGACGTTTTTGTTGTTGTTGATGTTGTTGTTGTTTTTGTTGTTGTTTATTTGATGTGGTTGTTGTTGTTTATTTGACGTTGTTGTTGTTGTTGTTTATTTGACGTTGTTGTTATTGTTGTTGTTATTGTTATTTTTGTTGTTGTTTATTTGACGTTGTTCTTGTTGTTGTTGTTTATTTGACGTTGTTGTTGTTGTTGTTTATTTGACGATGTTGTTGTTATTTATTTGACGTTGTTGTTGTTGTTGTTTATTTGACATTGTTGTTGTTGTTGTTGTTGTTTATATGACGTTGTTGTTGTTGTTGTTTATTTGACGTTGTTGTTGTTGACGTTGTTGTTGTTGTTGTTGTTTATTTGACGTAGTTGTTGTTGTTGACGTTGTTGTTGTTGTTGTTGTTCGTTTATTTGACGATTTTGTTATTGTTGATGTTGTTGTTGTTGTTGTTGTTTATTTGACGTTGTTGTTGTTGTTTATTTGACGTTATTGTTTTTGTTGACGTTGTTGTTGTTGTTGTTATTTATTTGGCGTTATTGTTGTTGTTGTTGATTATTTGACGTTGTTGTTGTTGTTTATTTGACGTTATTTTTGTTGTTGTTTATTTGACGGTGTTGTTGTTGTTTATTTGACGTTATTTTTGTTGTTGTTTATTTGACGGTGTTGTTGTTTATTAGACGTTGTTGTTGTTGTTGTTTATTTGACGTTGTTGTTGTTGTTGACGTTGATGTTGTTGTTGTTTATTTGACGTTGTTGTTTATTTGACATTGTTGTCGTTGTTGTTGTTGTTTATTTGACGTTGTTGTTGTTGTTGTTTATTTGACGTTGTTGTTGACGTTGTTGTTGTTGTTGTTTATTTGACGTAGTTGTTGTTGTTGATGTTGTTGTTGTTGTTCATTTATTTGACGATTTTGTTGTTGTTGATGTTGTTGTTGTTGTTGTTTATTTGACGTTGTTGTTGTTGTTTATTTGACGTTATTGTTGTTGGTAGCGTTGTTGTTGTTGTTGTTATTTATTTGACGTTACTGTTGTTGTTGTTGTTGTTGTTATTGATTATTTGATGTTGTTGTTGTTGTTTATTTGACGTTATTTTTGTTGTTGTTTATTTGACGGTGTTGATGTTGTTTATTTAACGTTATTTTTGTTGTTGTTTATTTAACGTTGTTGTTGTTGTTGTTGTTGTTGTTTATTTGACGTTGTTGTTGTTGTTGTTGCTGTTTATTTGAAGTTGTTGATGTTGTTGACGTTGTTGTTGTTGTTGACGTTGTTGTTGTTGTTATTGTTTATTTGACGTTGTTGTTGTTGACGTTGTTGTTGTTGTTATTGTTTATTTGACGTTGTTGTTGTTGACGTTGTTGTTGTTGTTATTGTTTATTTGACGTTGGTGTTGTTGTTGTTTATTTGACGTAGTTGTTGTTGACGTTGTTGTTATTGTTGTTGTTTATTTGACGTTTTTGTTGTTGTTGATGTTGTTGTTGTTTTTATTGTTGTTTATTTGATGTGGTTGTTCTTGTTTATTTGACGTTGTTGTTGTTGTTGTTTATTTGACGTTGTTGTCATTATTGTTGTTATTGTTATTTTTGTTGTTGTTTATTTGACGTTGTTCTTGTTGTTGTTGTTGTTTATTTGATGTTGTTGTTGTTGTTGTTTATTTGACGTAGTTGTTGTTGTTGATGTTGTTGTTGTTGTTGTTGTTGTTGTTTATTTGACGTTGTTGTTGTTGTTGTTTATTTGACGTTGTTGTTGTTGTTGTTGTTTATTTGACGTTGTAGTTGTTGAAGTTGTTGTTGTTATTGTTTATTTGACGTATTTGTTGTTGTATATTTGACGTTGTTGTTGTTTATTTGAAGTTGTTGTTGTTGTTGTTATTGTTGTTGTTGTTGTTTATTTGACGTTGTTGTTGTTTATTTAACGTTGTTGTTGTTGTTTATTTGACGTTGTTGTTGTTATTTATTTGACGTTGTTGTTGTTGTTGTTTATTTGACATTGTTGTTGTTGTTGTTGTATATTTGACGTTGTTGTTTATTTGACGTTGTTGTTGTTGACGTTGTTGTTGTTGTTATTGTTGTTGTTGTTGTTTATTTGACGTTGTTATTGTTGTTGTTGTTGTTGTTGTTTATTTGACGTTGTTATTGTTGTTGTTTATTTGACGTTGTTGTTATTGTTGTTGTTATTGTTGTTTTTGTTGTTGTTTATTTGACGTTGTTCTTGTTGTTGTTGTTTAATTGACGTTGTTGTTGTTGTTGTTTATTTGACGTTGTTGTTGTTATTTATTTGACGTTGTTGTTGTTGTTGTTGTTTATTTGACATTGTTGTTGTTGTTGTTGTTGTTGTTGTTGTTGTTTATATGACGTTGTTGTTGTTGTTGTTTATTTGACGTTGTTATTGTTGACGTTGTTGTTGTTGTTGTTGTTTATTTGACGTAGTTGTTGTTGTTGACGTTGTTGTTGTTGTTGTTCGTTTATTTGACGATTTTGTTGTTGTTGATGTTGTTGTTGTTGTTGTTGTTTATTTGACGTTGTTGTTGTTGTTGTTTATTTGACGTTATTATTTTTGTTGACGTTGTTGTTGTTGTTGTTATTTATTTGGCGTTATTGTTGTTGTTGTTGATTATTTGACGTTGTTGTTGTTGTTTATTTGACGTTATTTTTGTTGTTGTTTATTTGACGGTGTTGTTGTTGTTTATTTGACGTTATTTTTGTTGTTGTTTATTTGACGGTGTTGTTGTTTATTAGACGTTGTTGTTGTTGTTGTTTATTTGACGTTGTTGTTGTTGTTGACGTTGATGTTGTTGTTGTTTATTTGACGTTGTTGTTTATTTGACATTGTTGTCGTTGTTGTTGTTGTTTATTTGACGTTGTTGTTGTTGTTGTTTATTTGACGTTGTTGTTGACGTTGTTGTTGTTGTTGTTTATTTGACGTAGTTGTTGTTGTTGATGTTGTTGTTGTTGTTGTTCATTTATTTGACGATTTTGTTGTTGTTGATGTTGTTGTTGTTGTTGTTTATTTGACGTTGTTGTTGTTGTTTATTTGACGTTATTGTTGTTGTTGGCGTTGTTGTTGTTGTTGTTATTTATTTGACGTTACTGTTGTTGTTGTTGTTGTTGTTGTTATTGATTATTTGATGTTGTTGTTGTTGTTTATTTGACGTTATTTTTGTTGTTGTTTATTTGACGGTGTTGATGTTGTTTATTTAACGTTATTTTTGTTGTTGTTTATTTAACGTTGTTGTTGTTGTTGTTGTTGTTTATTTGACGTTGTTGTTGTTGTTGTTGCTGTTTATTTGAAGTTGTTGATGTTGTTGACGTTGTTGTTGTTGTTGACGTTGTTGTTGTTGACGTTGTTGTTGTTGTTATTGTTTATTTGACGTTGGTGTTGTTGTTGTTTATTTGACGTAGTTGTTGTTGACGTTGTTGTTATTGTTGTTGTTTATTTGACGTTTTTGTTGTTGTTGATGTTGTTGTTGTTTTTATTGTTGTTTATTTGATGTGGTTGTTCTTGTTTATTTGACGTTGTTGTTGTTGTTGTTTATTTGACGTTGTTGTCATTATTGTTGTTATTGTTATTTTTGTTGTTGTTTATTTGGCGTTGTTCTTGTTGTTGTTGTTTATTTGATGTTGTTGTTGTTGTTGTTGTTTATTTGACGTAGTTGTTGTTGTTGATGTTGTTGTTGTTGTTGTTGTTGTTGTTTATTTGACGTTGTTGTTGTTGTTGTTTATTTGACGTTGTTGTTGTTGTTGTTTATTTGACGTTGTAGTTGTTGAAGTTGTTGTTGTTATTGTTTATTTGACGTATTTGTTGTTGTATATTTGACGTTGTTGTTGTTTATTTGAAGTTGTTGTTGTTGTTGTTATTGTTGTTGTTGTTGTTTATTTGACGTTGTTGTTGTTTATTTAACGTTGTTGTTGTTGTTGTTTATTTGACGTTGTTGTTGTTATTTATTTGACGTTGTTGTTGTTGTTGTTTATTTGACATTGTTGTTGTTGTTGTTGTATATTTGACGTTGTTGTTTATTTGACGTTGTTGTTGTTGACGTTGTTGTTGTTGTTATTGTTGTTGTTGTTGTTGTTTATTTGACGTTGTTATTGTTGTTGTTGTTGTTGTTGTTTATTTGACGTTGTTATTGTTGTTGTTTATTTGACGTTGTTGTTATTGTTGTTGTTATTGTTGTTTTTGTTGTTGTTTATTTGACGTTGTTCTTGTTGTTGTTGTTTAATTGACGTTGTTGTTGTTGTTGTTTATTTGACGTTGTTGTTGTTATTTATTTGACGTTGTTGTTGTTGTTGTTTATTTGACATTGTTGTTGTTGTTGTTGTTGTTGTTTATTTGACGTTGTTGTTGTTGACGTTGTTGTTGTTGTTGTTGTTGTTTATTTGACGTAGTTGTTGTTGTTGACGTTGTTGTTGTTGTTCGTTTATTTGACGATTTTGTTGTTGTTGATGTTGTTGTTGTTGTTGTTGTTTATTTGACGTTGTTGTTGTTGTTTATTTGACGTTATTGTTGTTGTTGACGTTGTTGTTGACGTTGTTGTTGTTGTTGTTATTTATTTGGCGTTATTGTTGTTGTTGTTGATTATTTGACGTTGTTGTTGTTGTTGTTTATTTGACGTTATTTTTGTTGTTGTTTATTTGACGGTGTTGTTGTTGTTTATTTGACGTTATTTTTGTTGTTGTTTATTTGACGGTGTTGTTGTTTATTTGACGTTGTTGTTGTTGTTGTTTATTTGACGTTGTTGTTGTTGTTGACGTTGTTGTTGTTGTTGTTGTTTATTTGACGTTGTTGTTGTTGTTGTTGTTTATTTGACATTGTTGTTGTTGTTGTTGTTTATTTGACATTGTTGTTGTTGTTTATTTGACGTTGTTGTTGTTGTTGTTTATTTGACGTAGTTGTTGTTGTTGACGTTGTTGTTGTTGTTGTTGTTGTTCGTTTATTTGACGATTTTGTTGTTGTTGATGTTGTTGTTGTTGTTGTTGTTGTTTATTTGACATTGTTGTTGTTGTTTATTTTACGTTATTGTTGTTGTTGGCGTTGTTGTTGTTGTTGTTATTTATTTGACGTTATTGTTGTTGTTGTTGTTGTTGTTGTTGTTGTTGATTATTTGACGTTGTTGTTGTTTATTTGACGTTATTTTTGTTGTTGTTTATTTGACGGTGTTGTTGTTGTTTATTTGACGTTATTTTTGTTGTTGTTTATTTGACGGTGTTGTTGTTGTTGTTGTTTATTTGACGTTGTTGTTGTTGTTGTTTATTTGACGTTGTTGTTGTTGTTGACGTTGTTGTTGTTGTTGTTGTTGTTGTTTGTTTGACGTTGTAGTTATTTATTTGACGTTGTTGTTGTTGACGTTGTTGTTGTTGTTGTTGTTTATTTGACGTAGTTGTTGTTGACGTTGTTGTTGTTGTTGTTTATTTGACGTTTTTGATGTTGTTGATGTTGTTGTTGTTTTTGTTGTTGTTTATTTGATGTGGTTGTTGTTGTTTATTCGACGTTGTTGTTGTTGTTGTTTATTTGACGTTGTTGTCATTATTGTTGTTATTGTTGTTTTTGTTGTTGTTTATTTGACGTTGTTGTTGTTGTTGTTTATTTGACGTTGTTGTTGTTATTTATTTGACGTTGTTGTTGTTGTTGTTTATTTGACATTGTTGTTGTTGTTGTTTATTTGACGTTGTTGTTATTGTTGTTTATTTGACGTTGTTGTTGTTGACGTTGTTGTTATTATTGTTGTTTATTTGACGTAGTTGTTGTTGTTGATGTTGTTGTTGTTTATTTGACGTTGTTGTTGTTGTTTATTTGACGTTGTTGTTGTTGTTGTTGTTTATTTGACGTTGTTGTTGTTGACGTTGTTGTTGTTATTGTTTATTTGACGTATTTGTTGTTGTATATTTGACGTTGTTGTTGTTTATTTGACGTTGTTGTTATTGACGTTGTTGTTGTTGTTATTGTTGTTGTTGTTGTTGTTTATTTGACGTTGTTATTGTTGTTGTTGTTTATTTGACGATGTTGTTGTTGTTGTTGTTGTTTATTTGACGTTGTTGTTGTTGTTTATTTGACGTTGTTGTTGTTGTTGTTTATTTGACGTTGTTGTGGTTGTTGTTCATCTGACGTTGTTGTTGTTGTGTATTTGACGTTATTGTTGTTGTTGACGTTGTTGTTGTTGTTGTTATTTATTTGACGTTATTGTTGTTGTTGTTGTTGTTTATTTGACGTTGTTGTTGTTTGTTTGACGTTGTTGTTGTTGTTGTTTATTTGACGTTGTTGTTTTTGTTGTTTTTTATTTGACGATGTTGTTGTTGTTGTTCATTTGACGTTGTTGTTGTTGTTTATTTGACGTTGTTGTTGTTGTTGTTTATTTGACGTTGTTGTTGTTGTTTATTTGACGTTGTTGTTGTTGTTTATTTGACGTTGTTGTTGTTGTTTATTTGACGTTGTTGTTGTTTATTTGACGTTGTTGTTGTTGACGTTGTTGTTGTTGTCGTTATTGTTTATTTGACATTGTTGTTGTTGTTGTTTATTTGACGTAGTTGTTATTGACGTTGTTGTTCTTGTTGTTTATTTGACGTTTTTGTTGTTGATGTTGTTGTTGTTTTTGTTGTTGTTTATTTGATGTGGTTGTTGTTGTTTATTTGACATTGTTGTTGTTGTTTATTTGACGTTGTTGTTATTGTTGTTGGTATTGTAGTTTTTGTTGTTGTTTATTTGACGTTGTTCTTGTTGTTGTTGTTTATTTGACGTTGTTGTTATTTATTTGACGTTGTTGTTGTTGTTGTTGTTTATTTGATGTTGTTGTTGTTATTTATTTGACGTTGTTGTTGTTGTTGTTTATTTGACGTTGTTGTTGTTGACGTTGTTGTTGTTGTTGTTGTTTATTTGACGTAGTTATTGTTGTTGACGTTGTTATTGTTGTTGTTCGTTTATTTGACGATTTTGTTGTTGTTGATGTTGTTGTTGTTGTTGTTTATTTGACATTGTTGTTGTTGTTTATTTTACGTTATTGTTGTTGTTGACGTTGTTGTTGTTGTTGTTATTTATTTGACGTTATTGTTGTTGTTGTTGTTGTTGATTATTTGACGTTGTTGTTGTTGTTTATTTGACGTTATTTTTGTTGTTGTTTATTTGACGGTGTTGTTGTTGTTTATTTGACGTTATTTTTGTTGTTGTTTATTTGACGGTGTTGTTGTTGTTGTTGTTGTTTATTTGACGTTGTTGTTGTTGTTTATTTGACGTTGTTGTTGTTGTTGACGTTGTTGTTGTTGTTTATTTGACGTTGTTGTTGTTTATTTGACATTGTTGTTGTTGTTGTTGTTGTTTATTTGACGTTGTTGTTGTTGTTGTTTATTAGACGTTGTTGTTGTTGTTGTTGTTTATTTGACGTAGTTGTTGTTGTTGTCGTTGTTGTTGTTGTTGTTCGTTTATTTGACGATTTTGTTGTTGTTGACGTTGGTGTTGTTGTTATTGTTTATTTGACGTTGTTGTTGTTGTTGTTGTTGTTTATTTGACGTAGTTGTTGTTGACGTTGTTGTTGTTGTTGTTTATTTGATGTGGTTGTTGTGGTTTATTTGACGTTGTTGTTGTTGTTTATTTGACGTTGTTGTTATTGTTGTTGTTATTGTTGTTTTTGTTGTTGTTTATTTGACGTTGTTCTTGTTGTTGTTGTTTATTTGACGTTGTTGTTGTTGTTGTTTATTTGACGTTGTTGTTGTTATTTATTTGACGTTGTTGTTGTTGTTGTTGTTTATTTGACATTGTTGTTGTTGTTGTTGTTGTTGTTGTTTATTGACGTTGTTGTTGTTGTTGTTGTTTATTTGACGTTGTTGTTGTTGACGTTGTTGTTGTTGTTATTGTTTATTTGACGTTGTTGTTGTTGACGTTGTTGTTGTTGTTATTGTTTATTTGACGTTGGTGTTGTTGTTGTTTATTTGACGTAGTTGTTGTTGACGTTGTTGTTATTGTTGTTGTTTATTTGACGTTTTTGTTGTTGTTGATGTTGTTGTTGTTTTTATTGTTGTTTATTTGATGTGGTTGTTCTTGTTTATTTGACGTTGTTGTTGTTGTTGTTTATTTGACGTTGTTGTCATTATTGTTGTTATTGTTATTTTTGTTGTTGTTTATTTGACGTTGTTCTTGTTGTTGTTGTTTATTTGATGTTGTTGTTGTTGTTGTTGTTTATTTGACGTAGTTGTTGTTGTTGATGTTGTTGTTGTTGTTGTTGTTGTTGTTTATTTGACGTTGTTGTTGTTGTTGTTTATTTGACGTTGTTGTTGTTGTTGTTTATTTGACGTTGTAGTTGTTGAAGTTGTTGTTGTTATTATTTATTTGACGTATTTGTTGTTGTATATTTGACGTTGTTGTTGTTTATTTGAAGTTGTTGTTGTTGTTGTTATTGTTGTTGTTTATTTGACGTTGTTGTTGTTTATTTAACGTTGTTGTTGTTGTTTATTTGACGTTGTTGTTGTTATTTATTTGACGTTGTTGTTGTTGTTGTTTATTTGACATTGTTGTTGTTGTTGTTGTATATTTGACGTTGTTGTTTATTTGACGTTGTTGTTGTTGTTGACGTTGTTGTTGTTGTTATTGTTGTTGTTGTTGTTTATTTGACGTTGTTATTGTTGTTGTTGTTGTTGTTGTTGTTTATTTGACGTTGTTATTGTTGTTGTTTATTTGACGTTGTTGTTATTGTTGTTGTTATTGTTGTTTTTGTTGTTGTTTATTTGACGTTGTTCTTGTTGTTGTTGTTTATTTGACGTTGTTGTTGTTGTTGTTTATTTGACGTTGTTGTTGTTATTTATTTGACGTTGTTGTTGTTGTTGTTTATTTGACATTGTTGTTGTTGTTGTTGTTGTTGTTTATTTGACGTTGTTGTTGTTTATTTGACGTTGTTGTTGTTGACGTTGTTGTTGTTGTTGTTGTTTATTTGACGTAGTTGTTGTTGTTGACGTTGTTGTTGTTGTTCGTTTATTTGACGATTTTGTTGTTGTTGATGTTGTTGTTGTTGTTGTTGTTTATTTGACGTTGTTGTTGTTGTTTATTTGACGTTATTGTTGTTGTTGACGTTGTTGTTGTTGTTGTTATTTATTTGGCGTTATTGTTGTTGTTGTTGTTGATTATTTGACGTTGTTGTTGTTGTTGTTTATTTGACGTTATTTTTGTTGTTGTTTATTTGACGGTGTTGTTGTTGTTTATTTGACGTTATTTTTGTTGTTGTTTATTTGACGGTGTTGTTGTTTATTTGACGTTGTTGTTGTTGTTGTTTATTTGACGTTGTTGTTGTTGTTGACGTTGTTGTTGTTGTTGTTGTTGTTTATTTGACGTTGTTGTTGTTGTTGTTGTTTATTTGACATTGTTGTTGTTGTTGTTGTTTATTTGACATTGTTGTTGTTGTTTATTTGACGTTGTTGTTGTTGTTGTTTATTTGACGTAGTTGTTGTTGTTGACGTTGTTGTTGTTGTTGTTGTTGTTCGTTTATTTGACGATTTTGTTGTTGTTGATGTTGTTGTTGTTGTTGTTGTTTATTTGACATTGTTGTTGTTGTTTATTTTACGTTATTGTTGTTGTTGGCGTTGTTGTTGTTGTTGTTATTTATTTGACGTTATTGTTGTTGTTGTTGTTGTTGTTGTTGTTGATTATTTGACGTTGTTGTTGTTTATTTGACGTTATTTTTGTTGTTGTTTATTTGACGGTGTTGTTGTTGTTTATTTGACGTTATTTTTGTTGTTGTTTATTTGACGGTGTTGTTGTTGTTGTTTATTTGACGTTGTTGTTGTTGTTGTTTATTTGACGTTGTTGTTGTTGTTGACGTTGTTGTTGTTGTTGTTGTTGTTTATTTGACGTTGTTGTTATTTATTTGACGTTGTTGTTGTTGACGTTGTTGTTGTTGTTGTTGTTTATTTGACGTAGTTGTTGTTGACGTTGTTGTTGTTGTTGTTTATTTGACGTTTTTGATGTTGTTGATGTTGTTGTTGTTTTTGTTGTTGTTTATTTGATGTGGTTGTTGTTGTTTATTTGACGTTGTTGTTGTTGTTGTTTATTTGACGTTGTTGTCATTATTGTTGTTATTGTTGTTTTTGTTGTTGTTTATTTGACATTGTTCTTGTTGTTGTTGTTTATTTGACGTTGTTGTTGTTGTTGTTTATTTGACGTTGTTGTTGTTATTTATTTGACGTTGTTGTTGTTGTTGTTTATTTGACATTGTTGTTGTTGTTGTTGTTTATTTGACGTTGTTGTTATTGTTGTTTATTTGACGTTGTTGTTGTTGACGTTGTTGTTATTATTGTTGTTTATTTGACGTAGTTGTTGTTGTTGATGTTGTTGTTGTTTATTTGACGTTGTTGTTGTTGTTTATTTGACGTTGTTGTTGTTGTTGTTGTTTATTTGACGTTGTTGTTGTTGACGTTGTTGTTGTTATTGTTTATTTGACGTATTTGTTGTTGTATATTTGACGTTGTTGTTGTTTATTTGACGTTGTTGTTATTGACGTTGTTGTTGTTGTTATTGTTGTTGTTGTTGTTGTTTATTTGACGTTGTTATTGTTGTTGTTGTTTATTTGACGATGTTGTTGTTGTTGTTGTTGTTTATTTGACGTTGTTGTTGTTGTTTATTTGACGTTGTTGTTGTTGTTGTTTATTTGACGTTGTTGTGGTTGTTGTTCATCTGACGTTGTTGTTGTTGTGTATTTGACGTTATTGTTGTTGTTGACGTTGTTGTTGTTGTTGTTATTTATTTGACGTTATTGTTGTTGTTGTTGTTGTTTATTTGACGTTGTTGTTGTTTGTTTGACGTTGTTGTTGTTGTTGTTTATTTGACGTTGTTGTTTTTGTTGTTTTTTATTTGACGATGTTGTTGTTGTTGTTCATTTGACGTTGTTGTTGTTGTTTATTTGACGTTGTTGTTGTTGTTGTTTATTTGACGTTGTTGTTGTTGTTTATTTGACGTTGTTGTTGTTGTTTATTTGACGTTGTTGTTGTTGTTTATTTGACGTTGTTGTTATTTATTTGACGTTGTTGTTGTTGACGTTGTTGTTGTTGTCGTTATTGTTTATTTGACGTTGTTGTTGTTGTTGTTTATTTGACGTAGTTGTTATTGACGTTGTTGTTCTTGTTGTTTATTTGACGTTTTTGTTGTTGATGTTGTTGTTGTTTTTGTTGTTGTTTATTTGATGTGGTTGTTGTTGTTTATTTGACATTGTTGTTGTTGTTTATTTGACGTTGTTGTTATTGTTGTTGGTATTGTTGTTTTTGTTGTTGTTTATTTGACGTTGTTCTTGTTGTTGTTGTTTATTTGACGTTGTTGTTATTTATTTGACGTTGTTGTTGTTGTTGTTGTTTATTTGATGTTGTTGTTGTTATTTATTTGACGTTGTTGTTGTTGTTGTTTATTTGACATTGTTGTTGTTGACGTTGTTGTTGTTGTTGTTGTTTATTTGACGTAGTTATTGTTGTTGACGTTGTTATTGTTGTTGTTCGTTTATTTGACGATTTTGTTGTTGTTGATGTTGTTGTTGTTGTTGTTTATTTGACATTGTTGTTGTTGTTTATTTTACGTTATTGTTGTTGTTGACGTTGTTGTTGTTGTTGTTATTTATTTGACGTTATTGTTGTTGTTGTTGTTGTTGATTATTTGACGTTGTTGTTGTTGTTTATTTGACGTTATTTTTGTTGTTGTTTATTTGACGGTGTTGTTGTTGTTTATTTGACGTTATTTTTGTTGTTGTTTATTTGACGGTGTTGTTGTTGTTGTTGTTGTTTATTTGACGTTGTTGTTGTTGTTTATTTGATGTTGTTGTTGTTGTTGACGTTGTTGTTGTTGTTGTTTATTTGACGTTGTTGTTGTTTATTTGACATTGTTGTTGTTGTTGTTGTTGTTTATTTGACGTTGTTGTTGTTGTTGTTTATTAGACGTTGTTGTTGTTGTTGTTGTTTATTTGACGTAGTTGTTGTTGTTGTCGTTGTTGTTGTTGTTGTTCGTTTATTTGACGATTTTGTTGTTGTTGACGTTGGTGTTGTTGTTATTGTTTATTTGACGTTGTTGTTGTTGTTGTTGTTTATTTGACGTAGTTGTTGTTGACGTTGTTGTTGTTGTTGTTTATTTGATGTGGTTGTTGTGGTTTATTTGACGTTGTTGTTGTTGTTTATTTGACGTTGTTGTTATTGTTGTTTTTGTTGTTGTTTATTTGACGTTGTTCTTATTGTTGTTGTTTATTTGACGTTGTTGTTGTTGTTGTTTATTTGACGTTGTTGTTGTTATTTATTTGACGTTGTTGTTGTTGTTGTTGTTTATTTGACATTGTTGTTGTTGTTGTTGTTGTTGTTGTTTATTGACGTTGTTGTTGTTGTTGTTGTTGTTGTTTATTTGACGTTGTTGTTGTTGACGTTGTTGTTGTTGTTATTGTTTATTTGACGTTGTTGTTGTTGACGTTGTTGTTGTTGTTATTGTTTATTTGACGTTGGTGTTGTTGTTGTTTATTTGACGTAGTTGTTGTTGACGTTGTTGTTATTGTTGTTGTTTATTTGACGTTTTTGTTGTTGTTGATGTTGTTGTTGTTTTTATTGTTGTTTATTTGATGTGGTTGTTCTTGTTTATTTGACGTTGTTGTTGTTGTTGTTTATTTGACGTTGTTGTCATTATTGTTGTTATTGTTATTTTTGTTGTTGTTTATTTGACGTTGTTCTTGTTGTTGTTGTTTATTTGATGTTGTTGTTGTTGTTGTTGTTTATTTGACGTAGTTGTTGTTGTTGATGTTGTTGTTGTTGTTGTTGTTGTTTATTTGACGTTGTTGTTGTTGTTGTTTATTTGACGTTGTTGTTGTTGTTGTTTATTTGACGTTGTAGTTGTTGAAGTTGTTGTTGTTATTGTTTATTTGACGTATTTGTTGTTGTATATTTGACGTTGTTGTTGTTTATTTGAAGTTGTTGTTGTTGTTGTTATTGTTGTTGTTGTTGTTTATTTGACGTTGTTGTTGTTTATTTAACGTTGTTGTTGTTGTTTATTTGACGTTGTTGTTGTTATTTATTTGACGTTGTTGTTGTTGTTTATTTGACATTGTTGTTGTTGTTGTTGTATATTTGACGTTGTTGTTTATTTGACGTTGTTGTTGTTGACGTTGTTGTTGTTGTTATTGTTGTTGTTGTTGTTTATTTGACGTTGTTATTGTTGTTGTTGTTGTTGTTGTTGTTTATTTGACGTTGTTATTGTTGTTGTTTATTTGACGTTGTTGTTATTGTTGTTGTTATTGTTGTTTTTGTTGTTGTTTATTTGACGTTGTTCTTGTTGTTGTTGTTTATTTGACGTTGTTGTTGTTGTTGTTTATTTGACGTTGTTGTTGTTATTTATTTGACGTTGTTGTTGTTGTTGTTTATTTGACATTGTTGTTGTTGTTGTTGTTGTTGTTTATTTGACGTTGTTGTTGTTTATTTGACGTTGTTGTTGTTGACGTTGTTGTTGTTGTTGTTTATTTGACGTAGTTGTTGTTGTTGACGTTGTTGTTGTTGTTCGTTTATTTGACGATTTTGTGTTGTTGATGTTGTTGTTGTTGTTGTTGTTTATTTGACGTTGTTGTTGTTGTTTATTTGACGTTATTGTTGTTGTTGACGTTGTTGTTGTTGTTGTTATTTATTTGGCGTTATTGTTGTTGTTGTTGATTATTTGACGTTGTTGTTGTTGTTGTTTATTTGACGTTATTTTTGTTGTTGTTTATTTGACGGTGTTGTTGTTGTTTATTTGACGTTATTTTTGTTGTTGTTTATTTGACGGTGTTGTTGTTTATTTGACGTTGTTGTTGTTGTTGTTGTTTATTTGACGTTGTTGTTGTTGTTGACGTTGTTGTTGTTGTTGTTGTTATTTATTTGACGTTGTTGTTGTTGTTGTTGTTTATTTGACATTGTTGTTGTTGTTGTTGTTTATTTGACATTGTTGTTGTTGTTTATTTGACGTTGTTGTTGTTGTTGTTTATTTGACGTAGTTGTTGTTGTTGACGTTGTTGTTGTTGTTGTTGTTGTTCGTTTATTTGACGATTTTGTTGTTGTTGATGTTGTTGTTGTTGTTGTTGTTTATTTGACATTGTTGTTGTTGTTTATTTTACGTTATTGTTGTTGTTGGCGTTGTTGTTGTTGTTGTTATTTATTTGACGTTATTGTTGTTGTTGTTGTTGTTGTTGTTGTTGTTGATTATTTGACGTTGTTGTTGTTGTTTATTTGACGTTATTTTTGTTGTTGTTTATTTGACGGTGTTGTTGTTGTTTATTTGACGTTATTTTTGTTGTTGTTTATTTGAGGGTGTTGTTGTTGTTGTTGTTGTTTATTTGACGTTGTTGTTGTTGTTGTTTATTTGACGTTGTTGTTGTTGTTGACGTTGTTGTTGTTGTTGTTGTTGTTTATTTGACGTTGTTGTTATTTATTTGACGTTGTTGTTGTTGGCGTTGTTGTTGTTGTTGTTGTTTATTTGACGTAGTTGTTGTTGACGTTGTTGTTGTTGTTGTTTATTTGACGTTTTTGATGTTGTTGATGTTGTTGTTGTTTTTGTTGTTGTTTATTTGATGTGGTTGTTGTTGTTTATTTGACGTTGTTGTTGTTGTTGTTTATTTGACGTTGTTGTCATTATTGTTGTTATTGTTGTTTTTGTTGTTGTTTATTTGACATTGTTCTTGTTGTTGTTGTTTATTTGACGTTGTTGTTGTTGTTGTTTATTTGACGTTGTTGTTGTTATTTATTTGACGTTGTTGTTGTTGTTGTTTATTTGACATTGTTGTTGTTGTTGTTTATTTGACGTTGTTGTTATTGTTGTTTATTTGACGTTGTTGTTGTTGACGTTGTTGTTATTATTGTTGTTTATTTGACGTAGTTGTTGTTGTTGATGTTGTTGTTGTTTATTTGACGTTGTTGTTGTTGTTTATTTGACGTTGTTGTTGTTGTTGTTGTTTATTTGACGTTGTTGTTGTTGACGTTGTTGTTGTTATTGTTTATTTGACGTATTTGTTGTTGTATATTTGACGTTGTTGTTGTTTATTTGACGTTGTTGTTATTGACGTTGTTGTTGTTGTTATTGTTGTTGTTGTTGTTGTTTATTTGACGTTGTTATTGTTGTTGTTGTTTATTTGACGATGTTGTTGTTGTTGTTGTTGTTTATTTGACGTTGTTGTTGTTGTTTATTTGACGTTGTTGTTGTTGTTGTTTATTTGACGTTGTTGTGGTTGTTGTTCATCTGACGTTGTTGTTGTTGTGTATTTGACGTTATTGTTGTTGTTGACGTTGTTGTTGTTGTTGTTATTTATTTGACGTTATTGTTGTTGTTGTTGTTGTTTATTTGACGTTGCTGTTGTTTGTTTGACGTTGTTGTTGTTGTTGTTTATTTGACGTTGTTGTTTTTGTTGTTTTTTATTTGACGATGTTGTTGTTGTTGTTCATTTGACGTTGTTGTTGTTGTTTATTTGACGTTGTTGTTGTTGTTGTTTATTTGACGTTGTTGTTGTTGTTTATTTGACGTTGTTGTTGTTGTTTATTTGACGTTGTTGTTGTTGTTTATTTGACGTTGTTGTTGTTTATTTGACGTTGTTGTTGTTGACGTTGTTGTTGTTGTCGTTATTGTTTATTTGACGTTGTTGTTGTTGTTGTTTATTTGACGTAGTTGTTATTGACGTTGTTGTTCTTGTTGTTTATTTGACGTTTTTGTTGTTGATGTTGTTGTTGTTTTTGTTGTTGTTTATTTGATGTGGTTGTTGTTGTTTATTTGACATTGTTGTTGTTGTTTATTTGACGTTGTTGTTATTGTTGTTGGTATTGTTGTTTTTGTTGTTGTTTATTTGACGTTGTTCTTGTTGTTGTTGTTTATTTGACGTTGTTGTTATTTATTTGACGTTGTTGTTGTTGTTGTTGTTTATTTGATGTTGTTGTTGTTATTTATTTGACGTTGTTGTTGTTGTTGTTTATTTGACGTTGTTGTTGTTGACGTTGTTGTTGTTGTTGTTGTTTATTTGACGTAGTTATTGTTGTTGACGTTGTTATTGTTGTTGTTCGTTTATTTGACGATTTTGTTGTTGTTGATGTTGTTGTTGTTGTTGTTTATTTGACATTGTTGTTGTTGTTTATTTTACGTTATTGTTGTTGTTGACGTTGTTGTTGTTGTTGTTATTTATTTGACGTTATTGTTGTTGTTGTTGTTGTTGATTATTTGACGTTGTTGTTGTTGTTTATTTGACGTTATTTTTGTTGTTGTTTATTTGACGGTGTTGTTGTTGTTTATTTGACGTTATTTTTGTTGTTGTTTATTTGACGGTGTTGTTGTTGTTGTTGTTGTTTATTTGACGTTGTTGTTGTTGTTTATTTGACGTTGTTGTTGTTGTTGACTGTTGTACCCCAAAATTTGCCCTCCCATATTTCTCAAAACATCTCAAGAAAAATTCACAAGTCCAACCCGGCGCGTCATATTCAGGTGTTCTTTCCCCAAGATATCTCTGATAACGTATTCTCAAATTCAGGTTCGGCTCAAGAGTCAATTCTTTAAAGAAGGTATCCGAATGTGTGAGTTTTCTTGAAGAAATATGGTGAAAAAGTGTGCTGAAAGTGCAGTTTTTACGCGCTAAAAAATTCATAACTTGAAGATCGTGACTCGTTTTGAACCCGTTCCGGTGGCCAAAATTCCGTCTTGACATTATCTATGTTTTCATCTCTCACGGCTGGAAGCCAATTTCGATCAGAAGGTCTTCAAAAATGTGGATTTATCAGGTATTTTCGTGCAGAAAATTTGTGACAGAAGTTTATTTGTGTCATGTTCAGAAAATCATAACTTGGTCGATTTTCATCGTATCGAGCTGGTTCCGGTGCCAAAATTTCACAAATTGAGTTGGCTACATTTTCACAGAAGGTATTGAGTTCAAACGGTATTCAAAAGGCCTTCGTTTTTTGCTCAGAGTGCGTGACACGCTGAAAATCCTGAATGCTGAATATTATTTCATCTGGGCCGAAACTTCGAAAATTCATAACTCGGTCAATTTTTATCGGATTGGACTCATATTTTTACACAAGGTCACTGACTCATAGATCTACAACTTTGCTTCAAAAGTCGAGACCAAATTATGCACCGATCAATACCAGTTTTTTTTATTGAAGAACGTGTCAGAGCCGACACTGGAGCCCAAAATAAGTTTGTCTGAGCTGAAACTTCAAAAATTCATAACTAATTCACCGTTTATCCGATTGAGTCGATCTTCGGACAGGAGTTAGTTCTCGATGTCGGCTACATTTTGTTTTCACATTTCAACTTCAAAAAATGCACTTAAGTCCCTGCAATTTAGCCTGGAAAGTGACGAATTCAAGTGAATATTGGAGGCCCAATTGCACATTCAAAGCCCATTTTCTTTACCCTAATTTCCACTATATAATCACCTTCTTGTCACACAAACCAGAAAACAAAAAAGGGGAGAAGAAAAGAAAAAAAGAGAGGAGGAAAAGAGAGAAAAAAAAACCTTGCCACAACACTGTTAGAATATCAAACTCTTTCAAGAACCCTAAAACCTTGAAATCCTTATTACAAATCCCTCTCTCACTACAAGCAAGACATCACAGTTATAAACCAATACCTCACTACTTCTTCAGTAATGATAAGGCTGGCTTGATCTCCATGATCCTAATCTTCCAGTAAGGCATAAAAGCATTCAGGTCACTAATCTTCCAGTAAGGGTAAGATTGATTTGATCTCCATGATCAAAAGGGTATAATCATTCATACATGCCATATTGTGCCTAAACATTAATATGTTGGTTTTATTTGAATTTTTATGATTTTATTTAATGTGTTCATGAGGTTCAACACTGCAGATTTAGACAGGATTCCATGCAGGTTCATTAAGGAACGTTGAGGCCAAATGGCCAAAAGGCCAGAAGCCAAATGGCCAAAACAGAACATTTTACACATGACACCAATACATGGCGAGGCAGACATTAAGCCAGAGATTAAGGGAACGTTGAAGCCAGAACACAAATGGTCAAAAGCCAAAAGCCAAAAGCCAAAAGCCAAAAGCCAAATGGCCAAAGTAGAACAACTTATGCATGAAACTCAATCCAATGGCCAAAGAATGCAGACCGTTCAAAAAAACCTCCCTTTGGGTCTGAATACCCCCATGGTTTGCTCAATTTTTAATTTTTATTTGTTTTTCCTTTTTATTCTTTTAATTGTTTTTTTTAATTGTTTTCTTTTAATTCCATAAAATAATTTTCATAATAAATATAAAATACAGAAAATCAAAAAAAAATGTTTATTTTATTAATATTAATTTTATTATTATTATTTTTGTAAATAAACTTTAAACAATTAATTAGATTAATTTAGGTTTCAAAACTTTAATATTTTTCTTAATAAATTAAATATGTAGAAATTAGGTTTTTTTAACTTTTTCATCATTTTTTTTTAATAAATAATTTTCTCATCATTATTATTATTATTAACTACTAATTTATTTTGTAAATAAACATGTACATAAATTCTTTAGTAAATTAAGTTAAACTTTAACATTTTTCTCAAATAATTAAAAATAACTTAGAATTCGGGTTTCTTTTAATTTTAATTTTAATTTTCTTATTTCATAAATACAAAAAAACCTAAAAAACACTTCTTTTATTTCAATAAATAATTAATTAATTTTTAATTTCAATTTAACTTCAAAAGGGTCCAACGCCCTCGTTTTCAATTTTAATTCAATTCGCACATTTTATTTATTTCTTATAATATTAATGTAATTCTCCCAAAGCCTTGTAAACTCGGACATTTTATTTCTCGCACTTTATTTATTTTTCTGTCAAATCGGGTCCTGGTTTAATTTGGCGATGTGGACCCGCGCCTTTGTAATAGTTTAGGAATTTTTATCTTTCCGCACTTTTTAACTGTTAAATTAATGCATGCAAGAATGAATGACAAAAATAAAAACAAAACGTTAGATCACCAACAACCTGACAAGACAAAAATAAATGAATCTGACACACAAATCACACACCACCCCTAGGGTACGCCTCACTGTTGCCTTGCCTCGAAAGGTGATCGTCGAGTAGATGATGTCTTAGTAAGTCCTCATGATCCGGGAACCTGGCATGAGGGTAGCTTCTAAGGTGTCTTCCCATTGCTCTGGTGATCACCATGTCCCTACAAACTCGAATTGACCCGAACACCTCCAACGGTGGTGCTACCTACCTCTCAATGGTGGGATGGCACTGCTTTTAAGGACATTTACACAGACGAATTCCTTAGGGTAGGTAGGTTCTCAAGGATACTTGCTCTAATTTCAAACAAAATCAAAAGACTTTTCACACTGACACTTTTCAAAAGCTTTCAAAGCAAAACTTTTCAAACACTCTGACGTACGAGTCGATCTGAAATTTTTCAAAAGAAACCTTTTTTAAACCCACATTGAAAAGCAAACAAACATTTTGAAAACACACATGAGCAAGTATCTAAGAGCCCATGGATAACCATGGATAGAAAGGGTGCTAACACCTTCCCTTTCTATAACCTACCTCCCGAACCGAGAGCAATCTCTTTAAGGAATTTTTCTGTGCTTTTGTCCTTTCCATTTGGAGAAAATAAAAGACGGTGGCGACTCTTGCTTCCGCGACATTTCGCGAACCAGCGTTAAACAGTCAGTTCCAGATCCACCGATCACAGAACTGGCGACTCTGCTGGGGACCCTTTATAAAGTGAGGTGTACCTTAGGGCTAGGTCATAACTGTGTTTTCACTTGTATTGTTTTGCTTGTTTTACTATTGTGGGTTGCATCGGAGATACATAGATCCTAACCCGGATCTGGGGATACCCTGTTTAGGTAGCATAAGCTGTGAGGGACCTGTCCGGCGTAGACCGACACAGGTGAAGCAGTGGCTACGTTGGTGTGGCACCTTAGTCTGTACCGATATCCCTTGTGTCGCAACGAGGAGAATATGGGTCTTCTAAGGAGTCATTAAGCACCAACAACCTTAGAACCTTAATTGACACAACTTGGCCTTTAGAACAGTAGCAGTATGCTACGCCCATTGAGGCTAAACTCTCGTGATGGTTCTGGCCGCAAGAAAAGATTGCGATGCTGGAGTTATGACCGATTGAGGGTAGTCAATGATATTGGGATCCTCTAGAACCCGGTTACTTCTGATAGGACAGGTCTTAACCAACAAACTGAAAGAGGGTACTACCCAGACCTCATGCTGGCCTAAACCTTAAGGGCTCTTTTGTGTGACTTGTGTGCCTTCGTACTTGACTATCTGCGTGCTTGTTACCTAACACTTGTTTCTTGCAGGTCTTGTTTATAGTCCTTAATTGGGACTCATAACAGGGTACTAAGTTTCTTGCAGGTCTTGTTTATAGTCCTTAACTAGGACTCATGACAGGGTTTACCAAATTTCTTGCAGGTGTTGTTTATAGTCCTTAACTGGGACTCATAACAGGGTTTACTAGATCTCTTGCAGGTTTTGTTTATAGTCCTTAATTGGGACTCATAACAGGGTTTACCTACTTCACCCCATGCATAGCATGACATCATACCATTGCATACCATTGCATACATCCTAACCCATTTCAAGGATCTCAAGGGCTTGTGATGCAGGTCATGATAAATCAAACATCTAGCAAGGGGCAAAGAGGATTTATTTTCCTCTAGCCAAGGTTGTCAGGGGCTATGACCCACTGGATATGGTGAGCCTTTGACCCTTGAAGAAGAATTCTCAACAACATGGGTTTCCTTCAATCAAGCTACCGGTTCCAAATGCTAACAAATTTTCTTGTTTACCCCGCGAGATCCTTGAAAACATTGCATGCATATCATACACATCATTGCATAGCAGGTATCTTTGTTGCAGGTCACTTACCTTTCTCGCTGTTTATTTCAGCAATGGCCTTCCAACCAGAAAACCAAGATCTTCGTACTCAGAACGCCCAACTGCGAGAAATGTTCTTGAACCTATCCCAGGGGCAAGAAGAAATAAAGACTCTCCTCACCAGGAACTTGACCTTAGGGAATGCAGGGGGCATCAGGAACGATCAGCTGGAAGGGCTACAAATTGAGTTGGCAACCATGAAGATCCAAATGATGGGGCAGTTGGTGGGCCAAATGACTCTCATTCAGGACTTAGCTCAAAAACAAGAAGAGCTCCGGGTCCTCGTCACCAAGCTGCTTCAAAATAATCCAGTAGGGCAAACAGCCAAGGTGGAAGCTCCAGCCATCATTCAACCACATGCGGGGCAAGAAGACAAAGGAAAATCTCCTCAGCTTGCTTCAGGGTCACGAGCCCAGCCTCAACGGGGTAGTCAACGTAAACGAAATGCGCCCGCAAGACATTTCTCGGAGACTGATATACCCTCATCCTTTATACTGAAGCGCTTGCTGGAGGTCAATCTGATCACTCTAAAGGACCCTCCCAAAAATCCCAACAGGACAGCTTCAAGGTATAACCCCGACACCCACTGCGCTTATCATTCAGACAGCCCGGGGCATGCTACAGACGACTGTTGGACCTTGAAGAATAAAATTCAGGATTTGATTGACGAAGGGGTGATAGAGTTCATGCCAGATGGCGAGATGAAAATCTTCCGCTGAGAATTCTTCATCTGAGATGGCTGTCTCAAACTAGAAATTTTTGTTCATTAGGATTTTTCAAGTTGTAATTCCCTTTTGATTATTCAAACGTTTACTCATTGTCAAACATTGTTATTTCACTAGTGCATCGCATATGTCTGTTTTGAATCAATATATTCGTATTCACTATACGCAAATTATTTTCATATTTTTTCTGATGATCAACCCTCATTAATTCTAAGCCTCTTGAGGGAGGATGACGAAAACGATACCACAATCTACAGTATGCTTTTGAACATACCCCGCTGATGAGGTACAGGCATTGTTTCAACCCCTAAACACTGGAGTTATAAGGATGATAATCCCTCGTCAACCCATCAGAGCCAAAGAAGTAGGAGTTTTTTATTTTCGAAAATTAAAACCCTTAATCATAACCTGGGGCAGGGTAGTCTCTCAGTTGATCCAAGTGCATGACGAATGGCACCGAAGAGATCTTTACAAAACGAACAAAGGCAGTGATGGTTCAGAACAATCAAAAGGACAGGCAGTCATCATCAAAATTCATAAATGAAAAGACCAAAAAGTCTAAACCTACAAAGGGGACTTATGAAACTAGGGCATCCCGCTGACTGTAATTCCAAAAAGGAAACAGTTCAGGCAAAAAAAAGAAAGGGATAATAAAAATCAAGAAAGAGGTCTCACAAACCCTCAACCAAAGCAAAAAATGACTGCCTATTCAAAATAAATCATCAATATTCGAACCATCACTGGAAAATCAGAGCAAAGACTCAAACAAGGTCTAACGTATGATCAACTGAGTTTAGGTTTGGAGAACATCACGAAGAGCGGGTGGGTTCAAATAAAATTTGAGCCTTTATCCTTTGTTTCTTAAACCGTGAACCAGGCCACGTTATAACCCTTAAAAGTCCTAGCTGAAGCATGGGTTAGTTCGAAAGCATACTGTGACGAAAGGTATCCTGACTCCTTAAGGCTTACTATAAAGAAGGAGTTGACATCACGTTTTACAAACATTCACTTGTTTTATGAAAAAGAATGCATTTTCAAAATCTTCAAGACAGACATAGGCTTTGCATTTTTAACATAACTTTGTTTGCATATGACTTTTTGTTTGAACAGCAGGGAAATTCGCACGAAGAGTATCTGGTGAACAAAAGCACTTCCAATCAAGGAGCAGACATGATCATGGTCCATCATCTGGGGCAATCCAATCAAGATTCGGAGAATCTCTCAAAGGCCAAAATAGCTTGGGGCAAATCTCCGCCTGAGTCACTTGGGGCACTCCAGCAACGAGTCCTGCCTAATCAAATACCTTCTGATGGTCTGACAATACACTTCTAACAGGGGCAACTCCCTACATTCTGAGAACGGACATAGTCGAAAAGATACTACGCAAAATTAAAGACCCGCTAGGCTGACATGCCTAGGCAAAAATAAGGGCTTCCCGGCGAACCAAAAGGGTTCGGGCAGAAATAAGGGATGAAATGAAAAAAATATGTACACCCGGCAAGTCGAAAACCTGAAAAGGCGGCTTGGGCAAAAATGGGTATCCCGGTGGACTGAAAACCTGAAAGGGCGGTCCAGGCAAAAGTTAGGGATTAAAGCGTACGACTATGTCCTGCCATCTGTCTACCAGAAGAAGGTTTGTCCATCAACAACTATCAGCACCCCACAGATGCCTTCTCCCATATAAACAGGGGCAATAAAGATTTGTCTGAGCAGTCCAATTGTTCTATCCTCCAAGGTACCAAGGTAGGTTCAACTAAAGAACATGGCCAGGTATCTTAATTCCCCAGAGAGTGGTTCAATAAAACAATACATCCTTCTCCAAGCAAAATTGTCAAATATCAAGGGAATTGAGTATCCTCCAGCCGATCTCAAACATTCCTCAGCAGCAATACATATATTCTTAACAAGTATCCCCAGCAGTCTTGGTCTAAAGATTGTTCCCCGGCGGTATACCACCATTCAAAGGAATCACTTCCCCGCAGTCTAAAACTTCCCCCAGGAGAATCCAATCCAGATTCCCCAGGAAAGTTGGAATTCATATCTCCCCAAGCAGCAAGCTTATCCCCAGTAGATTCTGGAAGCTTATCCCTCGCAGAGCACGAACGCGTCGTCCCGGCTTGATTTAAAGAGTTATTTTCGTAACAGGATATAACTGGGTTATCCTCAGCCAAAAGCCACGGAAAGAGCGTCCTCGGCAAAATATCTTCCTACCCCCAGCGAAGTCTATCAACACTTCCAGCACAACAAGGATATCCCAGCATAACTCGTCAACGGTATCCCCAGCGGAGTTATCTTCATCAACTCAGCAAAGCATCGCTAACCCCACAGAGTAGCACTCCCCAGCATGATCGCTAGAGTATCTTTTCTCCCGCAGAATTATTTCATTCCTCAACGGAGTTATTTCCTCCTACCGGTATTCTTGCAACGAATCATCCACAGCGGAAGCAAAATCTCTTCCTCAACATCAGCCCAGGATATGACTTCCCGGCACCCGTCAAGGATTTATTTTCCTAGACAAAAACATACATGAATCATCACATACATCATTATAGCATGCATGTACGCATCATATCATATAAATCGCATCCATATTGAGAACATCATTGCTTGATCCATATCATGCATTGCATATAACTGACCTTTCAGGAAAGATGCAGTTGAAATTCTCAAACATATTTCAAGGATTTCTCTAGTCCAGTTAAATCGACTCCAAACAGATTTTTCTGATAAAAACTCAGTAGAAGTTCTCTTATGGTCCCCTCTCCAACGGCGTGTGAGGTGGTAATTCCTTCTTCAGATGTTTTCCTCTCCGGCATGAGCGTGAGGTGATATTCTCTTATGGTCCCCTCTCCAACGGCGTGTGAGGTGGTAATTCCTTCTTCAGATGTTTTCCTCTCCGGCATGAGCGTGAGGTGATATTCTCTTATGGTCCCCTCTCCAACGGCGTGTGAGGTGGTAATTCCTTCTTCAGATGTTTTCCTCTCCGGCATGAGCGTGAGGTGATATTCTCTTATGGTCCCCTCTCCAACGGCGTGTGAGGTGGTAATTCCTTCTTCAGATGTTTTCCTCTCCGGCATGAGCGTGAGGTGATATTCTCTTATGGTCCCCTCTCCAACGGCGTGTGAGGTGGTAATTCCTTCTTCAGATGTTTTCCTCTCCGGCATGAGCGTGAGGTGATATTCTCTTATGGTCCCCTCTCCAACGGCGTGTGAGGTGGTAATTCCTTCTTCAGATGTTTTCCTCTCCGGCATGAGCGTGAGGTGATATTCTCTTATGGTCCCCTCTCCAACGGCGTGTGAGGTGGTAATTCCTTCTTCAGATGTTTCCCTCTCCGGCATGAGCGTGAGGTGATATTCTCTTATGGTCCCCTCTCCAACGGCGAGTGAGGTGGTAATTCCCTTTCAAGATGTTTCCCTCTCCAACGGCGAGTGAGGTGATATTTCCTTTCAGATTATAGTTTCCTATAGTTCCCTCTCCAACGGTGAGCGAGGTGACTCCCTTTGAGATTATAATGTCCTTCGGTTCTCTTCCTGACACTACGAAGATGGTAATTCTCACCAAGATTTTCTCAACGAGCGTTGTTGAGGTTGAAATCATTCAGGATTCTCTTGCCATTCATGCTAAGGCAGTAACCATCCCTGGTTCACTCATCAACGTTTGAAGCTCCAGACCCAGCTCCTGTAACCAGTCAGGACATATCTATATCAAGCATCTAAAATCAGCTCCTGCGACGTGTCAGGTACTCATTTTTCTGTTTTGCAGGTATGCAGGTTCTCGCTAAGGACTCTCCTACGCGATCAACGTCCAGATGGCATCTATAAGCCCATCATCCTATCCAGCAATCTCTAAATGGCATCTATAAGCCCATTCCCCCATCACACTGTTACTATGTGAGTGCAAATTTCTGGGCACTCTAGTGTCCAATCATCTTCTACCCTCGGATTACGAAAGGCACGTCAGCCAATCTGCATCCTCAGGTCTAAGAAGATTGAACAGGGGCAACTGTTGTACCCCAAAATTTGCCCTCCCATATTTCTCAAAACATCTCAAGAAAAATTCACAAGTCCAACCCGGCGCGTCATATTCAGGTGTTCTTTCCCCAAGATATCTCTGATAACGTATTCTCAAATTCAGGTTCGGCTCAAGAGTCAATTCTTTAAAGAAGGTATCCGAATGTGTGAGTTTTCTTGAAGAAATATGGTGAAAAAGTGTGCTGAAAGTGCAGTTTTTACGCGCTAAAAAATTCATAACTTGAAGATCGTGACTCGTTTTGAACCCGTTCCGGTGGCCAAAATTCCGTCTTGACATTATCTATGTTTTCATCTCTCACGGCTGGAAGCCAATTTCGATCAGAAGGTCTTCAAAAATGTGGATTTATCAGGTATTTTCGTGCAGAAAATTTGTGACAGAAGTTTATTTGTGTCATGTTCAGAAAATCATAACTTGGTCGATTTTCATCGTATCGAGCTGGTTCCGGTGCCAAAATTTCACAAATTGAGTTGGCTACATTTTCACAGAAGGTATTGAGTTCAAACGGTATTCAAAAGGCCTTCGTTTTTTGCTCAGAGTGCGTGACACGCTGAAAATCCTGAATGCTGAATATTATTTCATCTGGGCCGAAACTTCGAAAATTCATAACTCGGTCAATTTTTATCGGATTGGACTCATATTTTTACACAAGGTCACTGACTCATAGATCTACAACTTTTCTTCAAAAGTCGAGACCAAATTATGCACCGATCAATACCAGTTTTTTTTATTGAAGAACGTGTCAGAGCCGACACTGGAGCCCAAAATAAGTTTGTCTGAGCTGAAACTTCAAAAATTCATAACTAATTCACCGTTTATCCGATTGAGTCGATCTTCGGACAGGAGTTAGTTCTCGATGTCGGCTACATTTTGTTTTCACATTTCAACTTCAAAAAATGCACTTAAGTCCCTGCAATTTAGCCTGGAAAGTGACGAATTCAAGTGAATATTGGAGGCCCAATTGCACATTCAAAGCCCATTTTCTTTACCCTAATTTCCACTATATAATCACCTTCTTGTCACACAAACCAGAAAACAAAAAAGGGGAGAAGAAAAGAAAAAAAGAGAGGAGGAAAAGAGAGAAAAAAAAACTTTGCCACAACACTGTTAGAATATCAAACTCTTTCAAGAACCCTAAAACCTTGAAATCCTTATTACAAATCCCTCTCTCACTACAAGCAAGACATCACAGTTATAAACCAATACCTCACTACTTCTTCAGTAATGATAAGGCTGGCTTGATCTCCATGATCCTAATCTTCCAGTAAGGCATAAAAGCATTCAGGTCACTAATCTTCCAGTAAGGGTAAGATTGATTTGATCTCCATGATCAAAAGGGTATAATCATTCATACATGCCATATTGTGCCTAAACATTAATATGTTGGTTTTATTTGAATTTTTATGATTTTATTTAATGTGTTCATGAGGTTCAACACTGCAGATTTAGACAGGATTCCATGCAGGTTCATTAAGGAACGTTGAGGCCAAATGGCCAAAAGGCCAGAAGCCAAATGGCCAAAACAGAACATTTTACACATGACACCAATACATGGCGAGGCAGACATTAAGCCAGAGATTAAGGGAACGTTGAAGCCAGAACACAAATGGTCAAAAGCCAAAAGCCAAAAGCCAAAAGCCAAAAGCCAAATGGCCAAAGTAGAACAACTTATGCATGAAACTCAATCCAATGGCCAAAGAATGCAGACCGTTCAAAAAAACCTCCCTTTGGGTCTGAATACCCCCATGGTTTGCTCAATTTTTAATTTTTATTTGTTTTTCCTTTTTATTCTTTTAATTGTTTTTTTTAATTGTTTTCTTTTAATTCCATAAAATAATTTTCATAATAAATATAAAATACATAAAATCAAAAAAAAATGTTTATTTTATTAATATTAATTTTATTATTATTATTTTTGTAAATAAACTTTAAACAATTAATTAGATTAATTTAGGTTTCAAAACTTTAATATTTTTCTTAATAAATTAAATATGTAGAAATTAGGTTTTTTTAACTTTTTCATCATTTTTTTTTAATAAATAATTTTCTCATCATTATTATTATTATTAACTACTAATTTATTTTGTAAATAAACATGTACATAAATTCTTTAGTAAATTAAGTTAAACTTTAACATTTTTCTCAAATAATTAAAAATAACTTAGAATTCGGGTTTCTTTTAATTTTAATTTTAATTTTCTTATTTCATAAATACAAAAAAACCTAAAAAACACTTCTTTTATTTCAATAAATAATTAATTAATTTTTAATTTCAATTTAACTTCAAAAGGGTCCAACGCCCTCGTTTTCAATTTTAATTCAATTCGCACATTTTATTTATTTCTTATAATATTAATGTAATTCTCCCAAAGCCTTGTAAACTCGGACATTTTATTTCTCGCACTTTATTTATTTTTCTGTCAAATCGGGTCCTGGTTTAATTTGGCGATGTGGACCCGCGCCTTTGTAATAGTTTAGGAATTTTATCTTTCCGCACTTTTTAACTGTTAAATAAATGCATGCAAGAATGAATGACAAAAATAAAAACAAAACGTTAGATCACCAACAACCTGACAAGACAAAAATAAATGAATCTGACACACAAATCACACACCACCCCTAGGGTACGCCTCACTGTTGCCTTGCCTCGAAAGGTGATCGTCGAGTAGATGATGTCTTAGTAAGTCCTCATGATCCGGGAACCTGGCATGAGGGTAGCTTCTAAGGTGTCTTCCCATTGCTCTGGTGATCACCATGTCCCTACAAACTCGAATTGACCCGAACACCTCCAACGGTGGTGCTACCTACCTCTCAATGGTGGGATGGCACTGCTTTTAAGGACATTTACACAGACGAATTCCTTAGGGTAGGTAGGTTCTCAAGGATACTTGCTCTAATTTCAAACAAAATCAAAAGACTTTTCACACTGACACTTTTCAAAAGCTTTCAAAGCAAAACTTTTCAAACACTCTGACGTACGAGTCGATCTGAAATTTTTCAAAAGAAACCTTTTTTAAACCCACATTGAAAAGCAAACAAACATTTTGAAAACACACATGAGCAAGTATCTAAGAGCCCATGGATAACCATGGATAGAAAGGGTGCTAACACCTTCCCTTTCTATAACCTACCTCCCGAACCGAGAGCAATCTCTTTAAGGAATTTTTCTGTGCTTTTGTCCTTTCCATTTGGAGAAAATAAAAGACGGTGGCGACTCTTGCTTCCGCGACATTTCGCGAACCAGCGTTAAACAGTCAGTTCCAGATCCACCGATCACATTGACGTTGTTGTTGTTGTTGTTTATTTGACGTTGTTGTTGTTTATTTGAC
The DNA here is from genome assembly GCA_948472305.1 of Vicia faba. Classification (NCBI taxonomy): domain Eukaryota; kingdom Viridiplantae; phylum Streptophyta; class Magnoliopsida; order Fabales; family Fabaceae; genus Vicia; species Vicia faba. Next base: position 1,207,323,202 of record OX451735.1, read on the forward strand.
ATTGTTGTTGTTGTTGTTGTTGTTTATTTGACGTTGTTGTTGTTGTTGTTTATTAGACGTTGTTGTTGTTGTTGTTGTTTATTTGACGTAGTTGTTGTTGTTGTCGTTGTTGTTGTTGTTGTTCGTTTATTTGACGATTTTGTTGTTGTTGACGTTGGTGTTGTTGTTATTGTTTATTTGACGTTGTTGTTGTTGTTGTTGTTTATTTGACGTAGTTGTTGTTGACGTTGTTGTTGTTGTTGTTTATTTGATGTGGTTGTTGTGGTTTATTTGACGTTGTTGTTGTTGTTTATTTGACGTTGTTGTTATTGTTGTTGTTATTGTTGTTTTTGTTGTTGTTTATTTGACGTTGTTCTTGTTGTTGTTGTTTATTTGACGTTGTTGTTGTTGTTGTTTATTTGACGTTGTTGTTGTTATTTATTTGACGTTGTTGTTGTTGTTGTTGTTTATTTGACATTGTTGTTGTTGTTGTTGTTGTTGTTGTTTATTGACGTTGTTGTTGTTGTTGTTGTTGTTGTTTATTTGACGTTGTTGTTGTTGACGTTGTTGTTGTTGTTGTTGTTGTTTATTTGACGTAGTTGTTGTTGTTGTTCGTTTATTTGACGATTTTGTTGTTGTTGTTGATGTTGTTGATGTTGTTGTTGTTTATTTGACGTTGTTGTTGTTGTTTATTTGACGTTGTTGTTGTT